>JAILYB010000089.1:2400000-3000000 GCA_021437785.1 Rhodomyrtus psidioides
CAAGATAACTAATAAATAAAAAATTAGGATACTTCAACAATGGATTATATATTCAATAGGTAGGAGTTTTCGGCAATCGGTCAAACAGAAATGAGCATAATATGACAAAAAATGCCTAACTACCTATTTGATCGCCGCGCAAAACATTTGCCGTGACCCTTAACTTGACACTAGCTATTATTTGAAGCGTAATAATTAATAAAAAAATGATCATACATCAACATAGTGTTATCTATACAAAAGTCATAATTTTCATAAGGTTCTTCGAGTAGAAATGACTTTAAGAAGGTAAAATTAACTAACTACCTATTTGATCGATACATGGATTGACAATGCTTAAAATTTCAAGATAACGAATAAATAAAAAATTGGGATACTTCAAGAAAGGATTATATATTCAATAGGTAGGAGTTTTCGGCAATTCGTCAAACAGAAATGAGCAAAATATGACAAAAAATGCCTAACTACCTATTTGATCGCCGCGCAAAACATTTGCAGTGATCTTTAACTTGACTCTTGCTATTATTTGAAGCGTAACAATTAATAAAAATATGATCATACATCAACATAATGTTATCTATACAAAAGTCGCAATTTCCTTAATGTTCTTCGAGTAGAAATGACTTTAGGAAGGTCAAATTAACTAACTACCTATTTGATCGATACATGGATTGACAATGCTTAATATTTCAAGATAACTAATAAATAAAAAATTAGGGTACTTCAACAAAGGATTATATATTCAATAGGTTGGAGTTTTCGGCAATTCGTCAAACAGAAATGAGCAAAATATGACAAAAAATGCCTAACTACCTATTTGATCGCCGCGCAAAAAATTTGCAGTGATCCTTAACTTGACTCTACCAGTTAATTGAAGCGTAATAATTAATAAAAAAATGATTATACATCAACATAGTGTTATCTATACAAAAGTCACAATTTTCATAAGGTTCCTCGAGTAGAAATGACTTTAAGAAGGTAAAATTAACTAACTACCTATTTGATCGATACATGGATTGACAATGCTTAAAATTTCAAGATAACGAATAAATAAAAAATTGGGATACTTCAAGAAAGGATTATATATTCAATAGGTAGGAGTTTTCGGCAATTCGTCAAACAGAAATGAGCAAAATATGACAAAAAATGCCTAACTACCTATTTGATCGCCGCGCAAAACATTTGCAGTGATCCTTAACTTGACTCTAGCTATTATTTGAAGAGTAATAATTAATAAAAAAATGATCATACATCAACATAGTGATATCTATACAAAAGTCGCAATTTTCCTAAGGTTGTTCGAGTAGAAATGACATTAAGAAGGTCAAATTAACTAACTACTTATTTGATCGATACATAGATTGACAATGCTTAATATTTCAAGATAACTAATAAATAAAAAATTAGGGTACTTCAACAAAGGATTATATATTCAATAGGTTGGAGTTTTCGGCAATTCGTCAAACAGAAATGAGCAAAATATGACAAAAAATGCCTAACTACCTATTTGATCGCCGCACAAAAAATTTGCAGTGATCCTTAACTTGACTCTACCAGTTAATTGAAGCGTAATAATTAATAAAGAAATGATTATACATCAACATAGTGTTATCTATACAAAAGTCACAATTTTCATAAGGTTCTTCGAGTAGAAATGACTTTAAGAAGGTAAAATTAACTAACTACCTATTTGATCGATACATGGATTGACAATGCTTAAAATTTCAAGATAACGAATAAATAAAAAATTGGGATACATCAAGAAAGGATTATATATTCAATAGGTAGGAGTTTTCGGCAATTCGTCAAACAGAAATGAGCAAAATATGACAAAAAATGCCTAACTACCTATTTGATCGCCGCGCAAAACATTTGCAGTGATCCTGAACTTGACTCTAGCTATTATTTGAAGCGTAATAATTAATAAAAAAATGATCACACATCAACATAGTGTTATTTATACAAAAGTCGCAATTTTCCTAAGGTTGTTCGAGTAGAAATGACTTTAGGAAGGTCAAATTAACTAACTACCTATTTGATCGATACATGGATTGACAATGCTTAATATTTCAAGATAACTAATAAATAAAAAATTAGGGTACTTCAACAAAGGATTATATATTCAATAGGTTGGAGTTTTCGGCAATTCGTCAAACAGAAATGAGCAAAATATGACAAAAAATGCCTAACTACCTATTTGATCGCCGCGCAAAAAATTTGCAGTGATCCTTAACTTGACTCTACCAGTTAATTGAAGCGTAATAATTAATAAAAAAATGATTATACATCAACATAGTGTTATCTATACAAAAGTCACAATTTTCATAAGGTTCCTCGAGTAGAAATGACTTTAAGAAGGTAAAATTAACTAACTACCTATTTGATCGATACATGGATTGACAATGCTTAAAATTTCAAGATAACGAATAAATAAAAAATTGGGATACTTCAAGATAGGATTATATATTCAATAGGTAGGAGTTTTCGGCAATTCGTCAAACAGAAATGAGCAAAATATGACAAAAAATGCCTACCTACCTATTTGATCGCCGCGCAAAACATTTGCAGTGATCCTTAACTTGACTCTAGCTATTATTTGAAGAGTAATAATTAATAAAAAAATGATCATACATCAACATAGTGATATCTATACAAAAGTCGCAATTTTCCTAAGGTTGTTCGAGTAGAAATGACATTAAGAAGGTCAAATTAACTAACTACTTATTTGATCGATACATAGATTGACAATGCTTAATATTTCAAGATAACTAATAAATAAAAAATTAGGGTACTTCAACAAAGGATTATATATTCAATAGGTTGGAGTTTTCGGCAATTGGTCAAACAGAAATGAGCAAAATATGACAAAAAATGCCTAACTACCTATTTGATCGCCGCACAAAAAATTTGCAGTGATCCTTAACTTGACTCTACCAGTTAATTGAAGCGTAATAATTAATAAAAAAATGATTATACATCAACATAGTGTTATCTATACAAAAGTCACAATTTTCATAAGGTTCTTCGAGTAGAAATGACTTTAAGAAGGTAAAATTAACTAACTACCTATTTGATCGATACATGGATTGACAATGCTTAAAATTTCAAGATAACGAATAAATAAAAAATTGGGATACTTCAAGAAAGGATTATATATTCAATAGGTAGGAGTTTTCGGCAATTCGTCAAACAGAAATGAGCAAAATATGACAAAAAATGCCTAACTACCTATTTGATCGCCGCGCAAAACATTTGCAGTGATCCTGAACTTGACTCTAGCTATTATTTGAAGAGTAATAATTAATAAAAAAATGATCATACATCAACATAGTGATATCTATACAAAAGTCGCAATTTTCCTAAGGTTGTTCGAGTAGAAATGACATTAAGAAGGTCAAATTAACTAACTACTTATTTGATCGATACATGGATTGACAATGCTTAATATTTCAAGATAACTAATAAATAAAAAATTAGGATACTTCAACAATGGATTATATATTCAATAGGTAGGAGTTTTCGGCAATTCGTCAAACAGAAATGAGCAAAATATGACAAAACATGCCTAACTACCTATTTGATCGCCGCGCAAAACATTTGCAGTGATCCTTAACTTGACTCTAGATATTATTTGAAGCGTAATAATTAATAAAAAAATGATCATACATCAACATAGTGTTATCTATACAAAAGTCGCAATTTTCTTAATGTTCTTCGAGTAGAAATGACTTTAGGAAGGTCAAATTAACTAACTACCTATTTGATCGATACATGGATTGACAATGCTTAATATTTCAAGATAACTAATAAATAAAAAATTAGGGTACTTCAACAAAGGATTATATATTCAATAGGTTGGAGTTTACGGCAATTCGTCAAACAGAAATGAGCAAAATATGACAAAAAATGCCTAACTACCTATTTGATCGCCGCGCAAAAAATTTGCAGTGATCCTTAACTTGACTCTACAAGTTAATTGAAGCGTAATAATTAATAAAAAAATGATTATACATCAACATAGTGTTATCTATACAAAAGTCACAATTTTCATAAGGTTCCTCGAGTAGAAATGACTTTAAGAAGGTAAAATTAACTAACTACCTATTTGATCGATACATGGATTGACAATGCTTAAAATTTCAAGATAACGAATAAATAAAAAATTGGGATACTTCAAGAAAGGATTATATATTCAATAGGTAGGAGTTTTCGGCAATTCGTCAAACAGAAATGAGCAAAATATGACAAAAAATGCCTAACTACCTATTTGATCGCCGCGCAAAACATTTGCAGTGATCCTTAACTTGACTCTAGCTATTATTTGAAGAGTAATAATTAATAAAAAAATGATCATACATCAACATAGTGATATCTATACAAAAGTCGCAATTTTCCTAAGGTTGTTCGAGTAGAAATGACATTAAGAAGGTCAAATTAACTAACTACTTATTTGATCGATACATAGATTGACAATGCTTAATATTTCAAGATAACTAATAAATAAAAAATTAGGGTACTTCAACAAAGGATTATATATTCAATAGGTTGGAGTTTTCGGCAATTCGTCAAACAGAAATGAGCAAAATATGACAAAAAATGCCTAACTACCTATTTGATCGCCGCGCAAAAAATTTGCAGTGATCCTTAACTTGACTCTACCAGTTAATTGAAGCGTAATAATTAATAAAGAAATGATTATACATCAACATAGTGTTATCTATACAAAAGTCACAATTTTCATAAGGTTCTTCGAGTAGAAATGACTTTAAGAAGGTAAAATTAACTAACTACCTATTTGATCGATACATGGATTGACAATGCTTAAAATTTCAAGATAACGAATAAATAAAAAATTGGGATACATCAAGAAAGGATTATATATTCAATAGGTAGGAGTTTTCGGCAATTCGTCAAACAGAAATGAGCAAAATATGACAAAAAATGCCTAACTACCTATTTGATCGCCGCGCAAAACATTTGCAGTGATCCTGAACTTGACTCTAGCTATTATTTGAAGCGTAATAATTAATAAAAAAATGATCACACATCAACATAGTGTTATTTATACAAAAGTCGCAATTTTCCTAAGGTTGTTCGAGTAGAAATGACTTTAAGAAGGTAAAATTAACTAACTACCTATTTGATCGATACATGGATTGACAATGCTTAATATTTCAAGATAACTAATAAATAAAAAATTAAGGTACTGCAACAAAGGATTATATATTCAATAGGTAGGAGTTTTCGGCAATTGGTCAAACAGAAATGAGCATAATATGACAAAAAATCCCTAACTACCTATTTGATCGCCGCGCAAAACATTTGCCGTGACCCTTAACTTGACACTATCTATTATTTGAAGCGTAATAATTAATAAAAAAATGATCATACATCAACATAGTGTTATCTATACAAAAGTCATAATTTTCCTAAGGTTCTTCGAGTAAAAATGACTTTAGGAAGGTCAAATTAACTAACTACCTATTTGATCGATACATGGATTGATAATGCTTATTATTTCAAGATAAGTTTTAAATACAAAATTAGGGTACTTCAACAATGGATTATATATTCAATAGGTAGGAGTTTTCGGCAATTCGTCAAACAGAATTCAGCAAAATATGACAAAAAATGCCAAACAAACTATTTGATCGCCGCACAAAAAATTTGCAGTGATCCTTAACTTGACTCTACCAGTTAATTGAAGCGTAATAATTAATAAAAAAATGATTATACAACAACATAGTGTTATCTATACAAAAGTCATAATTTTCATAAGGTTCTTCGAGTAGAAATGACTTTAAGAAGGTAAAATTAACTAACTACCTATTTGATCGATACATGGATTGACAATGCTTAAAATTTCAAGATAACGAATAAATAAAAAATTGGGATACATCAAGAAAGGATTATATATTCAATAGGTAGGAGTTTTCGGCAATTCGTCAAACAGAAATGAGCAAAATATGACAAAAAATGCCTAACTACCTATTTGATCGCCGCGCAAAACATTTGCAGTGATCCTGAACTTGACTCTAGCTATTATTTGAAGCGTAATAATTAATAAAAAAATGATCACACATCAACATAGTGTTATTTATACAAAAGTCGCAATTTTCCTAAGGTTGTTCGAGTAGAAATGACTTTAAGAAGGTAAAATTAACTAACTACCTATTTGATCGATACATGGATTGACAATGCTTAATATTTCAAGATAACTAATAAATAAAAAATTAAGGTACTGCAACAAAGGATTATATATTCAATAGGTAGGAGTTTTCGGCAATTGGTCAAACAGAAATGAGCATAATATGACAAAAAATCCCTAACTACCTATTTGATCGCCGCGCAAAACATTTGCCGTGACCCTTAACTTGACACTATCTATTATTTGAAGCGTAATAATTAATAAAAAAATGATCATACATCAACATAGTGTTATCTATACAAAAGTCATAATTTTCCTAAGGTTCTTCGAGTAAAAATGACTTTAGGAAGGTCAAATTAACTAACTACCTATTTGATCGATACATGGATTGATAATGCTTATTATTTCAAGATAAGTTTTAAATACAAAATTAGGGTACTTCAACAATGGATTATATATTCAATAGGTAGGAGTTTTCGGCAATTCGTCAAACAGAATTCAGCAAAATATGACAAAAAATGCCAAACAAACTATTTGATCGCCGCACAAAAAATTTGCAGTGATCCTTAACTTGACTCTACCAGTTAATTGAAGCGTAATAATTAATAAAAAAATGATTATACAACAACATAGTGTTATCTATACAAAAGTCATAATTTTCATAAGGTTCTTCGAGTAGAAATGACTTTAAGAAGGTAAAATTAACTAACTACCTATTTGATCGATACATGGATTGACAATGCTTAAAATTTCAAGATAACGAATAAATAAAAAATTGGGATACTTCAAGAAAGGATTATATATTCAATAGGTAGGAGTTTTCGGCAATTCGTCAAACAGAAATGAGCAAAATATGACAAAAAATGCCTAACTACCTATTTGATCGCCGCGCAAAACATTTGCAGTGATCTTTAACTTGACTCTTGCTATTATTTGAAGCGTAACAATTAATAAAAATATGATCATACATCAACATAATGTTATCTATACAAAAGTCGCAATTTTCTTAATGTTCTTCGAGTAGAAATGACTTTAGGAAGGTCAAATTAACTAACTACCTATTTGATCGATACATGGATTGACAATGCTTAATATTTCAAGATTACTAATAAATAAAAAATTAGGGTACTTCAACAAAGGATTATATATTCAATAGGTTGGAGTTTACGGCAATTCGTCAAACAGAAATGAGCAAAATATGACAAAAAATGCCTAACTACCTATTTGATCGCCGCGCAAAAAATTTGCAGTGATCCTTAACTTGACTCTACAAGTTAATTGAAGCGTAATAATTAATAAAAAAATGATTATACATCAACATAGTGTTATCTATACAAAAGTCACAATTTTCATAAGGTTCCTCGAGTAGAAATGACTTTAAGAAGGTAAAATTAACTAACTACCTATTTGATCGATACATGGATTGACAATGCTTAAAATTTCAAGATAACGAATAAATAAAAAATTGGGATACTTCAAGAACGGATTATATATTCAATAGGTAGGAGTTTTCGGCAATTCGTCAAACAGAAATGAGCAAAATATGACAAAAAATGCCTAACTACCTATTTGATCGCCGCGCAAAACATTTGCAGTGATCCTTAACTTGACTCTAGCTATTATTTGAAGAGTAATAATTAATAAAAAAATGATCATACATCAACATAGTGATATCTATACAAAAGTCGCAATTTTCCTAAGGTTGTTCGAGTAGAAATGACATTAAGAAGGTCAAATTAACTAACTACTTATTTGATCGATACATGGATTGACAATGCTTAATATTTCAAGATAACTAATAAATAAAAAATTAGGATACTTCAACAATGGATTATATATTCAATAGGTAGGAGTTTTCGGCAATTCGTCAAACAGAAATGAGCAAAATATGACAAAAAATGCCTAACTACCTATTTGATCGCCGCGCAAAACATTTGCAGTGATCCTTAACTTGACTCTAGATATTATTTGAAGCGTAATAATTAATAAAAAAATGATCATACATCAACATAGTGTTATCTATACAAAAGTCTCAATTTTCCTATGGTTGTTCGAGTAGAAATGACTTTAAGAAGGTCAAATTAACTAACTACCTATTTGATCGATACATGGATTGACAATGCTTAATATTTCAAGATAACTAATAAATAAAAAATTAAGGTACTGCAACAAAGGATTATAAATTCAATAGGTAGGAGTTTTCGGCAATTGGTCAAACAGAAATGAGCATAATATGACAAAAAATCCCTAACTACCTATTTGATCGCCGCGCAAAACATTTGCCGTGACCCTTAACTTGACACTATCTATTATTTGAAGCGTAATAATTAATAAAAAAATGATCATACATCAACATAGTGTTATCTATACAAAAGTCATAATTTTCCTAAGGTTCTTCGAGTAAAAATGACTTTAGGAAGGTCAAATTAACTAACTACCTATTTGATCGATACATGGATTGATAATGCTTATTATTTCAAGATAAGTTTTAAATACAAAATTAGGGTACTTCAACAATGGATTATATATTCAATAGGTAGGAGTTTTCGGCAATTCGTCAAACAGAATTCAGCAAAATATGACAAAAAATGCCAAACAAACTATTTGATCGCCGCACAAAAAATTTGCAGTGATCCTTAACTTGACTCTACCAGTTAATTGAAGCGTAATAATTAATAAAAAAATGATTATACATCAACATAGTGTTATCTATACAAAAGTCATAATTTTCATAAGGTTCTTCGAGTAGAAATGACTTTAAGAAGGTAAAATTAACTAACTACCTATTTGATCGATACATGGATTGACAATGCTTAAAATTTCAAGATAACGAATAAATAAAAAATTGGGATACTTCAAGAAAGGATTATATATTCAATAGGTAGGAGTTTTCGGCAATTCGTCAAACAGAAATGAGCAAAATATGACAAAAAATGCCTAACTACCTATTTGATCGCCGCGCAAAACATTTGCAGTGATCTTTAACTTGACTCTTGCTATTATTTGAAGCGTAACAATTAATAAAAATATGATCATACATCAACATAATGTTATCTATACAAAAGTCGCAATTTTCTTAATGTTCTTCGAGTAGAAATGACTTTAGGAAGGTCAAATTAACTAACTACCTATTTGATCGATACATGGATTGACAATGCTTAATATTTCAAGATAACTAATAAATAAAAAATTAGGGTACTTCAACAAAGGATTATATATTCAATAGGTTGGAGTTTACGGCAATTCGTCAAACAGAAATGAGCAAAATATGACAAAAAATGCCTAACTACCTATTTGATCGCCGCGCAAAAAATTTGCAGTGATCCTTAACTTGACTCTACAAGTTAATTGAAGCGTAATAATTAATAAAAAAATGATTATACATCAACATAGTGTTATCTATACAAAAGTCACAATTTTCATAAGGTTCCTCGAGTAGAAATGACTTTAAGAAGGTAAAATTAACTAACTACCTATTTGATCGATACATGGATTGACAATGCTTAAAATTTCAAGATAACGAATAAATAAAAAATTGGGATACTTCAAGAACGGATTATATATTCAATAGGTAGGAGTTTTCGGCAATTCGTCAAACAGAAATGAGCAAAATATGACAAAAAATGCCTAACTACCTATTTGATCGCCGCGCAAAATATTTGCAGTGATCCTTAACTTGACTCTAGCTATTATTTGAAGAGTAATAATTAATAAAAAAATGATCATACATCAACATAGTGATATCTATACAAAAGTCGCAATTTTCCTAAGGTTGTTCGAGTAGAAATGACATTAAGAAGGTCAAATTAACTAACTACTTATTTGATCGATACATAGATTGACAATACTTAATATTTCAAGATAACTAATAAATAAAAAATTAGGATACTTCAACAATGGATTATATATTCAATAGGTAGGAGTTTTCGGCAATTCGTCAAACAGAAATGAGCAAAATATGACAAAAAATGCCTAAATACCTATTTGATCGCCGCGCAAAACATTTGCAGTGATCCTTAACTTGACTCTAGATATTATTTGAAGCGTAATAATTAATAAAAAAATGATCATACATCAACATAGTGTTATCTATACAAAAGTCGCAATTTTCCTATGGTTGTTCGAGTAGAAATGACTTTAAGAAGGTCAAATTAACTAACTACCTATTTGATCGATACATGGATTGACAATGCTTAATATTTCAAGATAACTAATAAATAAAAAATTAAGGTACTGCAACAAAGGATTATATATTCAATAGGTAGGAGTTTTCGGCAATTGATCAAACAGAAATGAGCATAATATGACAAAAAATGCCTAACTACCTATTTGATCGCCGCGCAAAACATTTGCAGTGACCCTTAACTTGACTCTAGCTATTATTTGAAGCGTAATAATTAATAAAAAAATGATCATACATCAACATAGTGTTATTTATACAAAAGTCGCAATTTTCCTAAGGTTGTTCGAGTAGAAATGACTTTAAGAACGTCAAATTAACTAACTACCTATTTGATCGATACATGGATTGACAATGCTTAATATTTCAAGATAACTAATAAATAAAAAATTAAGGTACTTCAACAATGGATTATATATTCAATAGGTAGGAGTTTTCGGCAATTCGTCAAACAGAATTGAGCAAAATATGACAAAAAATGCCAAACAAACTATTTGATCGCCGCGCAAAAAATTTGCAGTGATCCTTAACTTGACTCTACCAGTTAATTGAAGCGTAATAATTAATAAAAAAATGATTATACATCAACATAGTGCTATCTATACAAAAGTCGCAATTTTCATAAGGTTCTTCGAATAGAAAAGACTTTAAGAAGGTAAAATTAACTAACTACCTATTTGATCGATACATGGATTGACAATGCTTAAAATTTCAAGATAACGAATAAATAAAAAATTGGGATACTTCAAGAAAGGATTATATATTCAATAGGTAGGAGTTTTCGGCAATTCGTCAAACAGAAATGAGCAAAATATGACAAAAAATACCTAACTACCTATTTGATCGCCGCGCAAAACATTTGCAGTGATCTTTAACTTGACTCTTGCTATTATTTGAAGCGTAACAATTAATAAAAAAATGATCATACATCAACATAATGTTATCTATACAAAAGTCGCAAATTTCTTAATGTTCTTCGAGTAGATATGACTGTAGGAAGGTCAAATTAACTAACTACCTATTTGATCGATACATGGATTGACAATGCTTAATATTTCAAAATACCTAATAAATAAAAAATTAGGGTACTTCAACCAAGGATTATATATTCAATAGGTTGGAGTTTTCGGCAATTCGTCAAACAGAAATGAGCAAAATATGACAAAAAATGCCTAACTACCTATTTGATTGCGGCGCAAAATATTTGCAGTGATCCCTAACTTGACTCTAGCTATTATTTTAAGAGTAATAATTAATAAAAAAATGATCATACATCAACATAGTGTTATCTATACAAAAGTCTCATTTTTCTAAGGTTGTTCGAGTAGAAATGACTTTAAGAAGGTCAAATTAACTAACTACCTATTTGATCGATACATGGATTGACAATGCTTAATATTTCAAGATAACTAATAAATAAAAAATTAGGATACTTCAACAAAGGATCATATATTCAATAGATAGAAGTTTTCGGCAATTGGTCACACAGAAATGAGCAAAATATGACAAAAAATGCCTAACTACCTATTTGATCGCCGCGCAAAACATTTGCAGTGATCATTAACTTGACTTTTGCTATTATTTGAAGCGTACTAATAAATAAAAAAATGATCATACATCAACATAGTGTTATCTATACAAAAGTCACAATTTTCCTAATGTTCTTCGAGTAGAAATGACTTTAAGAAGGTCAAATTAACTAACTACCTATTTGATCGATACATGGATTGACAATGCTTAAAATTTCAAGATAACTAATAAATAAAAAATTAAGGTACTTCAACAAAGGATTATATATTCAATAGGTAGGAGTTTTCGGCAATTGGTCAAACAGAAATGAGCAAAATATGACAAAAAATGCCTAACTACCCATTTGATCACCGCGCAAAACATTTGCAGTGATCCTTAACTTGACTCTAGCTATTATTTGAAGAGTAATAATTAATAAAAAAATGATCATACATCAACAAAGTGTTATTTATACAAAAGTCGCAATTTTCCTAAGGTTGTTCGAGTAGAAATGACTTTAAGAACGTCAAATTAACTAACTACCTATTTTATCGATACATGGATTGACAATGCTTAATATTTCAAGATAACTAATAAAAAAAAATTAAGGTACTTCAACAAAGGATTATATATTCAATAGGTAGGAGTTTTCGGCAATCGGTCAAACAGAAATGAGCAAAATATGACAAAAAATGCCTAACTACCTATTTAATCGCCGCGCAAAACATTTGCAGTGATCCTTAACTTGACTCTAGCTATTATTTGAAACGTAAAACTAAATAAAAAAATGATCATACATCAACATAGTGTTATCTATACAAAAGTCGTAATTTTCCTAAGGTTCTTCGAGTAGAAATGGCTTTAGGAAGGTCAAATTAACTAACTACCTATTTGATCGATACATGGATTGACAATGGTTATTATTTCAAGATAACTAATATATACAAAATTAGGGCACTTCAACAATGGATTATATATTCAATAGGTAGGAGTTTTCGGCAATTCGTCAAACAGAACTGAACAAAATATGACAAAAAATGCCAAACAAACTATTTGATCGCCGCGCAAAAAATTTGCAGTGATCCTTAACTTGACTCTACCAGTTAATTGAAGCGTAATAATTAATAAAAAAATGATTATACATCAACATAGTGTTATCTATACAAAAGTCACAATTTTCATAAGGTTCTTCGAGTAGAAATGACTTTAAGAAGGTAAAATTAACTAACTACCTATTTGATCGATACATGGATTGACAATGCTTAAAATTTCAAGATAACGAATAAATAAAAAATGGGGATACTTTAAGAAAGGATTATATATTCAATAGGTAGGAGTTTTCGGCAATTCGTCAAACAGAAATGAGCAAAATATGACAAAAAATGCCTAACTACCTATTTGATCGCCGCGCAAAACATTTGCAGTGATCCTTTACTTGACTCTAGATATTATTTGAAGCGTAATAATTAATAAAAAAATGATCATACATCAACATAGTGTTATCTATACAAAAGTCGCAATTTTCCTATGGTTGTTCGAGTAGAAATGACTTTAAGAATGTCAAATTAACTAACTACCTATTTGATCGATACATGGATTGACAATGCTTAATATTTCAAGATAACTAATAAATAAAAAATTAAGGTACTGCAACAAAGGATTATATATTCAATAGGTAGGAGTTTTTGGCAATTGGTCAAACAGAAATGAGCAAAATATGACGAAAAATGCCTAACTACCTATTTGATCGCCGCGCAAAACATTTGCAGTGATCCTTAACTTGACTCTAGCTATTATTTGAAATGTAAAACTAAATAAAAAAATGATCATACATCAACATAGTGTTATCTATACAAAAGTCGTAATTTTCCTAAGGTTCTTCGAGTAGAAATGACTTTAGGAAGGTCAAATTAACTAACTACCTATTTGATCGATACATGGATTGACAATGCTTATTATTTCAAGATAACTAATAAATACAAAATTAGGGCACTTCAACAATGGATTATATATTAAATAGGTAGGAGTTTTCGGCAATTGGTCAAACAGAAATGCGCAAAATATGACAAAAAATGCCTTACTACCTATTTGATCGCCGCGCAAAACATTTGCAGTGATCCTTAACTTGACTCTAGCTATTATTTGAAGCGTAATAATTAATAAAAAAATGTCATACATCAACATAGTGTTATCTATTCAAAATTCGCAATTTTCCTAAGGTTGTTCGAGTAGAAATGACATTAAGAAGGTCAAATTAACTAACTACTTATTTGATCGATACATGGATTGACAATGCTTAATATTTCAAGATAACTAATAAATAAAAAATTAGGATACTTCAACAATGGATTATATATTCAATAGGTAGGAGTTTTCGGCAATTCGTCAAACAGAAATGAGCAAAATATGACAAAAAATGCCTAACTACCTATTTGATCGCCGCGCAAAACATTTGCAGTGATCCTTAACTTGACTCTAGATATTATTTGAATTGTAATAATTAATAAAAAAATGATCATACATCAACATAGTGTTATCTATACAAAAGTCGCAATTTTCCTATGGTTGTTCGAGTAGAAATGACTTTAAGAAGGTCAAATTAACTAACTACCTATTTGATCGATACATGGATTGACAATGCTTAATATTTCAAGATAACTAATAAATAAAAAATTAAGGTACTGCAACAAAGGATTATATATTCAATAGGTAGGAGTTTTCGGCAATTGGTCAAATAGAAATGAGCATAATATGACAAAAAATGCCTACCAAACTATTTGATCGCCGCGCAAAACATTTGCAGTGACCCTTAACTTGACTCTAGCTATTATTTGAAGCGTAATAATTAATAAAAAAATGATCATACATCAACATAGTGTTATTTATACAAAAGTCGCAATTTTCCTAAGGTTGTTCGAGTAGAAATGACTTTAAGAAGGTCAAATTAACTAACTACCTATTTGATCGATACATGGATTGACAATGCTTAATATTTCAAGATAACTAATAAATAAAAAATTAAGGTACTTCAACAAAGGATTATATATTCAATAGGTAGGAGTTTTCGGCAATTGGTCAAACAGAAATGCGCAAAATATGACGAAAAATCCCTAACTACCTATTTGATCGCCGCGCAAAACATTTGCAGTGATCCTTAACTTGACACTAGCTATTATTTGAAACGTAAAACTAAATAAAAAAATGATCATACATCAACATAGTGTTATCTATACAAAAGTCGTAATTTTCCTAAGGTTCTTCGAGTAGAAATGACTTTAGGAAGGTCAAATTAACTAACTACCTATTTGATCGATACATGGATTGACAATGCTTATTATTTCAAGATAACTAATAAATACAAAATTAGGGCACTTCAACAATGGATTATATATTCAATAGGTAGGAGTTTTCGGCAATTCGTCAAACAGAATTGAGCAAAATATGACAAAAAATGCCAAACAAACTATTTGATCGCCGCGCAAAAAATTTGCCGTGATCCTTAACTTGACTCTACCAGTTAATTGAAGCGTAATAATTAATAAAAAAATGATTATACATCAACATAGTGTTATCTATACAAAAGTCACAATTTTCATAAGGTTCTTCGAGTAGAAATGACTTTAAGAAGGTAAAATTAACTAACTACCTATTTGATCGATACATGGATTGACAATGCTTAAAATTTCAAGATAACGAGTAAATAAAAAATTGGGATACTTCAAGAAAGGATTATATATTCAATAGGTAGGAGTTTTCGACAATTCGTCAAACAGAAATGAGCAAAATATGACAAAAAATGCCTAACTACCTATTTGATCGCCGCGCAAAACATTTGCAGTGATCTTTAACTTGACTCTTGCTATTATTTGAAGCGTAACAATTAATAAAAAATTGATCATACATCAACATAATGTTATCTATACAAAAGTCGCAATTTTCTTAATGTTCTTCGAGTAGAAATGACTTTAGGAAGGTCAAATTAACTAACTACCTATTTGATGGATACATGGATTGACAATGGTTAATATTTCAAGATAACTAATAAATAAAAAATTAGGGTACTTCAACAAAGGATTATATATTCAATAGGTTGGAGTTTTCGGCAATTCGTCAAATAGAAATGAGCAAAATATGACAAAAAATGCCTAACTACCTATTTGATCGCGGCGTAAAATATTTGCAGTGATCCTTAACTTGACTCTAGCTATTATTTTAAGAGTAATAATTAATAAAAAAATGATCATACATCAACATAGTGTTATCTATACAAAAGTCTCATTTTTCCTAAGGTTGTTCGAGTAGAAATGATTTTAAGAAGGTCAAATTAACTAACTACCTATTTGATCGATACATGGATTGACAATGCTTATTATTTCAAGATAACTAATAAATACAAAATTAGGGCACTTCAACAATGGATTATATATTCAATAGGTAGGAGTTTTCGGCAATTCGTCAAACAGAATTGAGCAAAATATGACAAAAAATGCCAAACAAACTATTTGATCGCCGCGCAAAAAATTTGCAGTGATCCTTAACTTGACTCTACCGGTTAATTGAAGCGTAATAATTAATAAAAAAATGATTATACATCAACATAGTGTTATCTATACAAAAGTCGCAATTTTCATAAGGTTCTTCGAGTAGAAATGACTTTAAGAAGGTAAAATTAACTAACTACCTATTTGATCGATACATGGATTGACAATGGTTAAAATTTCAAGATAACGAGTAAATAAAAAATTGGGATACTTCAAGAAAGGATTATATATTCAATAGGTAGGAGTTTTCGGCAATTCGTCAAACAGAAATGAGCAAAATATGACAAAAAATGCCTAACTACCTATTTGATCGCCGCGCAAAACATTTGCAGTGATCTTTAACTTGACTCTTGCTATTATTTGAAGCGTAACAATTAATAAAAAATTGATCATACATCAACATAATGTCATCTATACAAAAGTCGCAATTTTCTTAATGTTCTTCGAGTAGAAATGACTTTAGGAAGGTCAAATTAACTAACTACCTATTTGATGGATACATGGATTGACAATGGTTAATATTTCAAGATAACTAATAAATAAAAAATTAGGGTACTTCAACAAAGGATTATATATTCAATAGGTTGGAGTTTTCGGCAATTCGTCAAATAGAAATGAGCAAAATATGACAAAAAATGCCTAACTACCTATTTGATCGCGGCGTAAAATATTTGCAGTGATCCTTAACTTGACTCTAGCTATTATTTTAAGAGTAATAATTAATAAAAAAATGATCATACATCAACATAGTGTTATCTATACAAAAGTCTCATTTTTCCTAAGGTTGTTCGAGTAGAAATGACTTTAAGAAGGTCAAATTAACTAACTACCTATTTGATCGATACATGGATTGACAATGCTTATTATTTCAAGATAACTAATAAATACAAAATTAGGGCACTTCAACAATGGATTATATATTCAATAGGTAGGAGTTTTCGGCAATTCGTCAAACAGAATTGAGCAAAATATGACAAAAAATGCCAAACAAACTATTTGATCGCCGCGCAAAAAATTTGCAGTGATCCTTAACTTGACTCTACCGGTTAATTGAAGCGTAATAATTAATAAAAAAATGATTATACATCAACATAGTGTTATCTATACAAAAGTCGCAATTTTCATAAGGTTCTTCGAGTAGAAATGACTTTAAGACGGTAAAATTAACTAACGACCTATTTGATCGATACATGGATTGACAATGCTTAAAATTTCAAGATAACGAATAAATAAAAAATTGGGATACTTCAAGAAAGGATTATATATTCAATAGGTAGGAGTTTTCGGCAATTCGTCAAACAGAAATGAGCAAAATATGACAAAAAATGCCTAACTACCTATTTGATCATCGCGCAAAACATTTGCAGTGATCTTTAACTTGACTCTTGCTATTATTTGAAGCGTAACAATTAAATAAAAAAATGATCATACATCAACATAATGTTATCTATACAAAAGTCGCAATTTTCTTAATGTTCTTCGAGCAGAAATGACTTTAGGAAGGTCAAATTAACTAACTACCTATTTGATCGATACGTGGATTGACAATGCTTAATATTTCAAGATAACAAATAAATAAAAAATTAGGGTATTTCAACAAAGGATTATATATTCAATAGGTTGGAGTTTTCGGCAATTCGTCAAACAGAAATGAGCAAAATATGACAAAAAATGACTAACTACCTATTTGATCGCCGCGCAAAACATTTGCAGTGATCCTTAACTTGACTCTAGCTATTATTTGAAGAGTAATAATTAATAAAAAAATGATCATACATCAACATAGTGTTATCTATACAAAAGTCGCAATTTTCCTAAAGTTGTTCGAGTAGAAATGACATTAAGAAGGTCAAATTAACTTACTACTTATTTGATCGATACATGGATTTACAATGCTTAATATTTCAAGATAACTAATAAATAAAAAATTAGGGTACTTCAACAAAGGATTATATATTCAAGAGGTTGGAGTTTTCGGCAATTCGTCAAACAGAAATGAGCAAAATATGACAAAAAATGCCTAACTACCTTTTTGATCGCCGCGCAAAACATTTGCAGTGATCCTTAACATGACTCGAGCTATTATTTGAAGCGTAATAATTAATAAAAAAATGATCACACATCAACATAGTGTTATCTATACAAAAGTCGCAATTTTCCTATGGTTGTTCGAGTAGAAATGACTTTAAGAAGGTCAAATTAACTAACTACCTATTTGATCGATACATGGATTGACAATGCTTAATATTTCAAGATAACTAATAAATAAAAAATTAAGGTACTTCAACAAAGGATTATATATTCAATAGCTAGGAGTTTTCGGCAATTGGTCAAACAGAAATGAGCAAAATATGACAAAAAATGCCAAACTACCTATTTGATCGCCGCGCAAAACATTTGCAGTGACCCTTGACTTGACTCTAGCTATTATTTGAAGCGTAATAATTAATAAAAAAATGATCATACATAAACATAGTGTTATCTATACAAAATTCGCAATTTTCCTAAGGTTGTTCGAGTAGAAATGACTTTAAGAAGGTCAAATTAACTAACTACCTATTTGATCGATACATGGATTGACAATGCTTAATATTTCAAGATAACTAATAAATAAAAAATTAAGGTACTTCAACAAAGGATTATATATTCAATAGGTTGGAGTTTTCAGCAATTCGTCAAACAGAAATGAGCAAAATATGACAAAAAATGCCTAACTACCTTTTTGATCGCCGCGCAAAACATTTGCAGTGATCCTTAACTTGACTCGAGCTATTATTTGAAGCGTAATAATTAATAAAAAAATGATCACACATCAACATAGTGTTATCTATACAAAAGTCGCAATTTTCCTATGGTTGTTCGAGTAGAAATGACTTTAAAAAGGTCAAATTAACTAACAACCTATTTGATCGATACATGGATTGACAATGCTTAATATTTCAAGATAACTAATAAATAAAAAATTAAGGTACTTCAACAAAGGATTATATATTCAATAGGTTGGAGTTTTCGGCAATTGGTCAAACAGAAATGAGCAAAATATGAGAAAAAATGCCTAACTACCTATTTGATCGCCGCGCAAAACATTTGCAGTGACCCTTAATTGACTCTAGCTATTATTTGAAGCGTAATAATTAATAAAAAAATGATCATACATCAACATAGTGTTATCTATACAAAATTCGCAATTTTCCTAAGGTTGTTCGAGTAGAAATGACTTTAAGAAGGTCAAATTAACTAACTACCTATTTGATCGATACATGGATTGACAATGCTTAATATTTCAAGATAACTAATAAATAAAAAATTAAGGTACTTCAACAAAGGATTATATATTCAATAGGTAGGAGTTTTCGGCAATTGGTCAAACAGAAATGAGCAAAATATGACAAAAAAATGCCTAACTACCTATTTGATCGCCGCGCAAAACATTTCCAGTGATCCTTAACTTGACTCTAGCTATTATTTGAAACGTTATACTAAATAAAAAAATGATCATACATCAACATAGTGTTATCTATACAAAAGTCGTAATTTTCCTAAGGTTCTTCGAGTAGAAATGACTTTAAGAAGGTCAAATTAACTAACTACCTATTTGATCGATACATGGATTGACAATGCTTATTATTTCAAGATAACTAATAAATAAAAAATTAGGGTACTTCAACAAAGGATTATATATTCAATAGGTTGGAGTTTTCGGCAATTCGTCAAACAGAAATGAGCAAAATATGACAAAAAATGCCTAACTACCTATTTGATCGCCGCGCAAAACATTCGCTGTGATCCTTAACTTGACTCTAGCTATTATTTGAAGCGTAATAATTAATAAAAAAATGATTATACATCAACATAGTGTTATCTATACAAAATTCGCAATTTTCCTAAGGTTCTTCGAGTAGAAATGACTTTAAGAAGGTCAAATTAACTAACAACCTATTTGATCGATACATGGATTGACAATGCTTAATATTTAAAGATAACTAATAAATAAAAAATTAAGGTACTTCAACAAAGGATTATATATTCAATAGCTAGGAGTTTTCGGCAATTGGTCAAACAGAAATGAGCAAAATATGACAAAAAATGCCTAACTACCTATTTGATCGCCGCGCAAAACATTTGCAGTGACCCTTAACTTGACTCTAGCTATTATTTGAAGCGTAATAATTAATAAAAAAATGATTATACATCAACATAGTGTTATCTATACAAAATTCGCAATTTTCCTAAGGTTGTTCGAGTAGAAATGACTTTAAGAAGGTCAAATTAACTAACTACCTATTTGATCGATACATGGATTGACAATGCTTAATATTTCAAGATAACTAATAAATAAAAAATTAAGGTACTTCCACAAAGGATTATATATTCAATAGGTAGGAGTTTTCGGCAATTGGTCAAACAGAAATGAGCAAAATATGACAAAAAATGCCTAACTACCTATATGATCGCCGTGCAAAACATTTCCAGTGATCCTTAACTTGACTCTAGCTATTATTTGAAACGTAATACTAAATAAAAAAAATGATCATACATCAACATAGTGTTATCAATACAAAAGTCGTAATTTTCCTAAGGTTCTTCGAGTAGAAATGACTTTAGGAAGGTCAAATTAACTAACTACCCATTTGATCGATACTTGGATTGACAACGCTTATTATTTCAAGATAACTAATAAATAAAAAATTAGGGTACTTCAACAAAGGATTATATATTCAATAGGTTGGAGTTTTCGGCAATTCGTCAAACAGAAATGAGCAAAATATGACAAAAAATGCCTAACTACCTATTTGATCGCCGCGCAAAACATTCGCTGTGATCCTTAACTTGACTCTAGCTATTATTTGAAGAGTAATAATTAATAAAAAAATGATCATACATCAACATAGTGTTATCTATACAAAAGTCGCAATTTTCCTAAGGTTGTTCGAGTAGAAATGACTTTAAGAAGGTCAAATTAACTAACTACCTATTTGATCGATACCTGGATTGACAATGCTTAATATTTCAAGATAACTAATAAATAAAAAATTAAGGTACTTCAACAAAGGATTATATATTCAATAGGTGGGAGTTTTCGGCAATTCGTCAAACAGAAATGAGCATAATATGACAAAAAATGCCTAACTACCAATTTGATCGCCGCGCAAAACATTTGCAGTGATCCTTAACTTGACTCTAGCTATTATTTGAAACGTAATACTAAATAAAAAATGATCATACATCAACATAGTGTTATCTATACAAAAGACGCAATTTTCCAAAGGTTCTTCGAGTAGAAATGACTTTAGGAAGGTCAAATTAACTAACTACCTATTTGATCGATACATGGATTGACAATGCTTAATATTTCATGATAACTAATGAATAAAAAATTAGGGTACTTCGACAAAGGATTATATATTCAATAGGTTGGAGTTTTCGGCAATTCGTCAAACAGAAATGAGCAAAATATGACAAAAAATGCCTAACTACCTATTTGATCGCCGCGCAAAACATTTGCAGTGATCCTTAACTTGACTCTAGCTATTATTTGAAGAGTAATAATTAATAAAAAAATGATCATACATCAACATAGTGTTATCTATACAAAAGTCGCAATGTTCCTAAGGTTGTTCGAGTAGAAATGACTTTAAGAAGGTCAAATTAACTAACTACCTATTTGATCGATACCTGGATTGACAATGCTTAATATTTCAAGATAACTAATAAATAAAAAATTCGGATACTTCAACAAAGGATTATATATTCAATAGATAGGAGTTTTCGGCAATTGATCATACAGAAATGAGCAAAATATGACAAAAAATGCCTAACTACCTATTTGATCGCCGCGCAAAACATTTGCAGTGATCCTTAACTTGACTCTAGCTATTATTTGAAGAGTAATAATTAATAAAAAAATGATCATACATCAACATAGTGTTATCTATACAAAAGTCGCAATTTTCCTAAGGTTGTTCGAGTAGAAATTACTTTAAGAAGGTCAAATTAACTAACTACCTATTTGATCGATACCTGGATTGACAATGCTTAATATTTCAAGATAACTAATAAATAAAAAATTCGGATACTTCAACAAAGGATTAATTATTCAATAGAAAGGAGTTTTCGGCAATTGATCATACAGAAATGAGCAAAATATGACAAAAAATGCCTAACTACCTATTTGATCGCCGCGGAAAACATTTGCAGTGATCCTTAACTTGACTCTAGCTATTATTTGAAGAGTAATAATTAATAAAAAAATGATCATACATCAACATATTGTTATCTATACAAAAGTCGCAATTTTCCTAAAGTTGTTCGAGTAGAAATGACATTAAGAAGGTCAAATTAACGAACTACCTATTTGATCGATACATGGATTTACAATGCTTAATATTTCAAGATAACTAATAAATAAAAAATTAAGGTACTTCAACAAAGGATTATATATTCAATAGCTAGGAGTTTTCGGCAATTGGTCAAACAGAAATGAGCAAAATATGACAAAAAATGCCTAACTACCTATTTGATCGCCGCGCAAAACATTTGCAGTGACCCTTAACTTGACTCTAGCTATTATTTGAAGCGTAATAATTAATAAAAAAATGATTATACATCAACATAGTGTTATCTATACAAAATTCGCAATTTTCCTAAGGTTGTTCGAGTAGAAATGACTTTAAGAAGGTCAAATTAACTAACTACCTATTTGATCGATACATGGATTGACAATGCTTAATATTTCAAGATAACTAATAAATAAAAAATTAAGGTACTTCCACAAAGGATTATATATTCAATAGGTAGGAGTTTTCGGCAATTGGTCAAACAGAAATGAGCAAAATATGACAAAAAATGCCTAACTACCTATTTGATCGCCGTGCAAAACATTTCCAGTGATCCTTAACTTGACTCTAGCTATTATTTGAAACGTAATACTAAATAAAAAAAATGATCATACATCAACATAGTGTTATCTATACAAAAGTCGTAATTTTCCTAAGGTTCTTCGAGTAGAAATGACTTTAGGAAGGTCAAATTAACTAACTACCCATTTGATCGATACTTGGATTGACAACGCTTATTATTTCAAGATAACTAATAAATAAAAAATTAGGGTACTTCAACAAAGGATTATATATTCAATAGGTTGGAGTTTTCGGCAATTCGTCAAACAGAAATGAGCAAAATATGACAAAAAATGCCTAACTACCTATTTGATCGCCGCGCAAAACATTCGCTGTGATCCTTAACTTGACTCTAGCTATTATTTGAAGAGTAATAATTAATAAAAAAATGATCATACATCAACATAGTGTTATCTATACAAAAGTCGCAATTTTCCTAAGGTTGTTCGAGTAGAAATGACTTTAAGAAGGTCAAATTAACTAACTACCTATTTGATCGATACCTGGATTGACAATGCTTAATATTTCAAGATAACTAATAAATAAAAAATTAAGGTACTTCAACAAAGGATTATATATTCAATAGGTGGGAGTTTTCGGCAATTCGTCAAACAGAAATGAGCATAATATGACAAAAAATGCCTAACTACCAATTTGATCGCCGCGCAAAACATTTGCAGTGATCCTTAACTTGACTCTAGCTATTATTTGAAACGTAATACTAAATAAAAAAATGATCATACATCAACATAGTGTTATCTATACAAAAGACGCAATTTTCCAAAGGTTCTTCGAGTAGAAATGACTTTAGGAAGGTCAAATTAACTAACTACCTATTTGATCGATACATGGATTGACAATGCTTAATATTTCATGATAACTAATGAATAAAAAATTAGGGTACTTCGACAAAGGATTATATATTCAATAGGTTGGAGTTTTCGGCAATTCGTCAAACAGAAATGAGCAAAATATGACAAAAAATGCCTAACTACCTATTTGATCGCCGCGCAAAACATTTGCAGTGATCCTTAACTTGACTCTAGCTATTATTTGAAGAGTAATAATTAATAAAAAAATGATCATACATCAACATAGTGTTATCTATACAAAAGTCGCAATTTTCCTAAGGTTGTTCGAGTAGAAATGACTTTAAGAAGGTCAAATTAACTAACTACATATTTGATCGATACCTGGATTGACAATGCTTAATATTTCAAGATAACTAATAAATAAAAAATTGGGATACTTCAAGAAAGGATTATATATTCAATAGGTATGAGTTTTCGGCAATTCGTCAAACAGAAATGAGCATAATATGACAAAAAATGCCTAACTACCTATTTGATCGCCGCGCAAAACATTTGCAGTGATCCTTAACTTGACTCTAGCTATTATTTGAAACGTAATACTAAATAAAAAAATGATCATACATCAACATAGTGTTATCTATACAAAAGACGCAATTTTCCAAAGGTTCTTCTAGTAGAAATGACTTTAGGAAGGTCAAATTAACTAACTACCTATTTAATCGATACATGGATTGACAATGCTTATTATTTCAAGATAACTAATGAATAAAAAATTAGGGTACTTCGACAAAGGATTATATATTCAATAGGTAGGAGTTTTCGGCAATTGGTCAAACAGAAATGAGCAAAATATGACAAAAAATGCCTAACTACCTATATGATCGCCGTGCAAAACATTTCCAGTGATCCTTAACTTGACTCTAGCTATTATTTGAAACGTAATACTAAATAAAAAAAATGATCATACATCAACATAGTGTTATCAATACAAAAGTCGTAATTTTCCTAAGGTTCTTCGAGTAGAAATGACTTTAGGAAGGTCAAATTAACTAACTACCCATTTGATCGATACTTGGATTGACAACGCTTATTATTTCAAGATAACTAATAAATAAAAAATTAGGGTACTTCAACAAAGGATTATATATTCAATAGGTTGGAGTTTTCGGCAATTCGTCAAACAGAAATGAGCAAAATATGACAAAAAATGCCTAACTACCTATTTGATCGCCGCGCAAAACATTCGCTGTGATCCTTAACTTGACTCTAGCTATTATTTGAAGAGTAATAATTAATAAAAAAATGATCATACATCAACATAGTGTTATCTATACAAAAGTCGCAATTTTCCTAAGGTTGTTCGAGTAGAAATGACTTTAAGAAGGTCAAATTAACTAACTACCTATTTGATCGATACCTGGATTGACAATGCTTAATATTTCAAGATAACTAATAAATAAAAAATTAAGGTACTTCAACAAAGGATTATATATTCAATAGGTGGGAGTTTTCGGCAATTCGTCAAACAGAAATGAGCATAATATGACAAAAAATGCCTAACTACCAATTTGATCGCCGCGCAAAACATTTGCAGTGATCCTTAACTTGACTCTAGCTATTATTTGAAACGTAATACTAAATAAAAAAATGATCATACATCAACATAGTGTTATCTATACAAAAGACACAATTTTCCAAAGGTTCTTCGAGTAGAAATGACTTTAGGAAGGTCAAATTAACTAACTACCTATTTGATCGATACATGGATTGACAATGCTTAATATTTCATGATAACTAATGAATAAAAAATTAGGGTACTTCGACAAAGGATTATATATTCAATAGGTTGGAGTTTTCGGCAATTCGTCAAACAGAAATGAGCAAAATATGACAAAAAATGCCTAACTACCTATTTGATCGCCGCGCAAAACATTTGCAGTGATCCTTAACTTGACTCTAGCTATTATTTGAAGAGTAATAATTAATAAAAAAATGATCATACATCAACATAGTGTTATCTATACAAAAGTCGCAATGTTCCTAAGGTTGTTCGAGTAGAAATGACTTTAAGAAGGTCAAATTAACTAACTACCTATTTGATCGATACCTGGATTGACAATGCTTAATATTTCAAGATAACTAATAAATAAAAAATTCGGATACTTCAACAAAGGATTATATATTCAATAGATAGGAGTTTTCGGCAATTGATCATACAGAAATGAGCAAAATATGACAAAAAATGCCTAACTACCTATTTGATCGCCGCGCAAAACATTTGCAGTGATCCTTAACTTGACTCTAGCTATTATTTGAAGAGTAATAATTAATAAAAAAATGATCATACATCAACATAGTGTTATCTATACAAAAGTCGCAATTTTCCTAAGGTTGTTCGAGTAGAAATTACTTTAAGAAGGTCAAATTAACTAACTACCTATTTGATCGATACCTGGATTGACAATGCTTAATATTTCAAGATAACTAATAAATAAAAAATTCGGATACTTCAACAAAGGATTAATTATTCAATAGAAAGGAGTTTTCGGCAGTTGATCATACAGAAATGAGCAAAATATGACAAAAAATGCCTAACTACCTATTTGATCGCCGCGGAAAACATTTGCAGTGATCCTTAACTTGACTCTAGCTATTATTTGAAGAGTAATAATTAATAAAAAAATGATCATACATCAACATATTGTTATCTATACAAAAGTCGCAATTTTCCTAAAGTTGTTCGAGTAGAAATGACATTAAGAAGGTCAAATTAACTAACTACCTATTTGATCGATACATGGATTTACAATGCTTAATATTTCAAGATAACTAATAAATAAAAAATTAAGGTACTTCAACAAAGGATTATATATTCAATAGCTAGGAGTTTTCGGCAATTGGTCAAACAGAAATGAGCAAAATATGACAAAAAATGCCTAAATACCTATTTGATCGCCGCGCAAAACATTTGCAGTGACCCTTAACTTGACTCTAGCTATTATTTGAAGAGTAATAATTAATAAAAATATGATCACACATCAACATAGTGTTATCTATACAAAAGTCGCAATTTTCCTATGGTTGTTCGAGTAGAAATGACTTTAAGAAGGTCAAATTAACTAACTACCTATTTTATCGATACATGGATTGACAATGCTTAATATTTCAAGATTACTAATAAATAAAAAATTAAGGTACTTCAACAAAGGATTATATATTCAATAGCTAGGAGTTTTCGGCAATTGGTCAAACAGAAATGAGCAAAATATGACAAAAAATGCCTAACTACCTATTTGATCGCCGCGCAAAACATTTGCAGTGACCCTTAACTTGACTCTAGCTATTATTTGAAGCGTAATAATTAATAAAAAATTGATTATACATCAACATAGTGTTATCTATACAAAATTCGCAATTTTCCTAAGGTTGTTCGAGTAGAAATGACTTTAAGAAGGTCAAATTAACTAACTACCAATTTGATCGATACATGGATTGACAATGCTTAATATTTCAAGATAACTAATAAATAAAAAATTAAGGTACTTCAACAAAGGATTATATATTCAATAGGTTGGAGTTTTCGGCAAATCGTCAAACAGAAATGAGCAAAATATGACAAAAAATGCCTAACTACCTTTTTGATCGCCGCGCAAAACATTTGCAGTGATCCTTAACTTGACTCGAGCTATTATTTGAAGCGTAATAATTAATAAAAAAATGATCACACATCAACATAGTGTTATCTATACAAAAGTCGCAATTTTCCTATGGTTGTTCGAGTAGAAATGACTTTAAGAAGGTCAAATTAACTAACTACCTATTTGATCGATACATGGATTGACAATGCTTAATATTTCAAGATAACTAATAAATAAAAAATTAAGGTACTTCAACAAAGGATTATATATTCAAAAGCTAGGAGTTTTCGGCAATTGGTCAAACAGAAATGAGCAAAATATGACAAAAAATGCCTAACTACCTATTTGATCGCCGTGCAAAACATTTCCAGTGATCCTTAACTTGACTCTAGCTATTATTTGAAACGTAATACTAAATAAAAAAAATGATCATACATCAACATAGTGTTATCTATACAAAAGTCGTAATTTTCCTAAGGTTCTTCGAGTAGAAATGACTTTAGGAAGGTCAAATTAACTAACTACCCATTTGATCGATACTTGGATTGACAACGCTTATTATTTCAAGATAACTAATAAATAAAAAATTAGGGTACTTCAACAAAGGATTATATATTCAATAGGTTGGAGTTTTCGGCAATTCGTCAAACAGAAATGAGCAAAATATGACAAAAAATGCCTAACTACCTATTTGATCGCCGTGCAAAACATTTCCAGTGATCCTTAACTTGACTCTAGCTATTATTTGAAACGTAATACTAAATAAAAAAAATGATCATACATCAACATCGTGTTATCTATACAAAAGTCGTAATTTTCCTAAGGTTCTTCGAGTAGAAATGACTTTAGGAAGGTCAAATTAACTAACTACCCATTTGATCGATACTTGGATTGACAACGCTTATTATTTCAAGATAACTAATAAATAAAAAATTAGGGTACTTCAACAAAGGATTATATATTCAATAGGTTGGAGTTTTCGGCAATTCGTCAAACAGAAATGAGCAAAATATGACAAAAAATGCCTAACTACCTATTTGATCGCCGCGCAAAACATTCGCTGTGATCCTTAACTTGACTCTAGCTATTATTTGAAGAGTAATAATTAATAAAAAAATGATCATACATCAACATAGTGTTATCTATACAAAAGTCGCAATTTTCCTAAGGTTGTTCGAGTAGAAATGACTTTAAGAAGGTCAAATTAACTAACTACCTATTTGATCGATACCTGGATTGACAATGCTTAATATTTCAAGATAACTAATAAATAAAAAATTAAGGTACTTCAACAAAGGATTATATATTCAATAGGTGGGAGTTTTCGGCAATTCGTCAAACAGAAATGAGCATAATATGACAAAAAATGCCTAACTACCAATTTGATCGCCGCGCAAAACATTTGCAGTGATCCTTAACTTGACTCTAGCTATTATTTGAAACGTAATACTAAATAAAAAAATGATCATACATCAACATAGTGTTATCTATACAAAAGACGCAATTTTCCAAAGGTTCTTCGAGTAGAAATGACTTTAGGAAGGTCAAATTAACTAACTACCTATATGATCGATACATGGATTGACAATGCTTAATATTTCATGATAACTAATGAATAAAAAATTAGGGTACTTCGACAAAGGATTATATATTCAATAGGTTGGAGTTTTCGGCAATTCGTCAAACAGAAATGAGCAAAATATGACAAAAAATGCCTAACTACCTATTTGATCGCCGCGCAAAACATTTGCAGTGATCCTTAACTTGACTCTAGCTATTATTTGAAGAGTAATAATTAATAAAAAAATGATCATACATCAACATAGTGTTATCTATACAAAAGTCGCAATTTTCCTAAGGTTGTTCGAGTAGAAATGACTTTAAGAAGGTCAAATTAACTAACTACATATTTGATCGATACCTGGATTGACAATGCTTAATATTTCAAGATAACTAATAAATAAAAAATTCGGATACTTCAACAAAGGATTATATATTCAATAGATAGGAGTTTTCGGCAATTGATCATACAGAAATGAGCAAAATATGACAAAAAATGCCTAACTACCTATTTGATCGCCGCGCAAAACATTTGCAGTGATCCTTAACTTGACTCTAGCTATTATTTGAAGAGTAATAATTAATAAAAAAATGATCATACATCAACATAGTGTTATCTATACAAAAGTCGCAATTTTCCTAAGGTTGTTCGAGTAGAAATTACTTTTAGAAGGTCAAATTAACTAACTACCTATTTGATCGATACCTGGATTGACAATGCTTAATATTTCAAGATAACTAATAAATAAAAAATTCGGATACTTCAACAAAGGATTATATATTCAATAGAAAGGAGTTTTCGGCAATTGATCATACAGAAATGAGCAAAATATGACAAAAAATGCCTAACTACCTATTTGATCGCCGCGGAAAACATTTGCAGTGATCCTTAACTTGACTCTAGCTATTATTTGAAGAGTAATAATTAATAAAAAAATGATCATACATCAACATATTGTTATCTATACAAAAGTCGCAATTTTCCTAAAGTTGTTCGAGTAGAAATGACTTTAAGAAGGTCAAATTAACTAACTACCTATTTGATCGATACATGGATTTACAATGCTTAATATTTCAAGATAACTAATAAATAAAAAATTAAGGTACTTCAACAAAGGATTATATATTCAATAGCTAGGAGTTTTCGGCAATTGGTCAAACAGAAATGAGCAAAATATGACAAAAAATGCCTAAATACCTATATGATCGCCGCGCAAAACATTTGCAGTGACCCTTAACTTGACTCTAGCTATTATTTGAAGAGTAATAATTAATAAAAATATGATCACACATCAACATAGTGTTATCTATACAAAAGTCGCAATTTTCCTATGGTTGTTCGAGTAGAAATGACTTTAAGAAGGTCAAATTAACTAACTACCTATTTGATCGATACATGGATTGACAATGCTTAATATTTCAAGATTACTAATAAATAAAAAATTAAGGTACTTCAACAAAGGATTATATATTCAATAGCTAGGAGTTTTCGGCAATTGGTCAAACAGAAATGAGCAAAATATGACAAAAAATGCCTAACTACCTATTTGATCGCCGCGCAAAACATTTGCAGTGACCCTTAACTTGACTCTAGCTATTATTTGAAGCGTAATAATTAATAAAAAATTGATTATACATCAACATAGTGTTATCTATACAAAATTCGCAATTTTCCTAAGGTTGTTCGAGTAGAAATGACTTTAAGAAGGTCAAATTAACTAACTACCTATTTGATCGATACATGGATTGACAATGCTTAATATTTCAAGATAACTAATAAATAAAAAATTAAGGTACTTCAACAAAGGATTATATATTCAATAGGTTGGAGTTTTCGGCAATTCGTCAAACAGAAATGAGCAAAATATGACAAAAAATGCCTAACTACCTTTTTGATCGCCGCGCAAAACATTTGCAGTGATCCTTAACTTGACTCGAGCTATTATTTGAAGCGTAATAATTAATAAAAAAATGATCACACATCAACATAGTGTTATCTATACAAAAGTCGCAATTTTCCTATGGTTGTTCGAGTAGAAATGACTTTAAGAAGGTCAAATTAACTAACTACCTATTTGATCGATACATGGATTGACAATGCTTAATATTTCAAGATAACTAATAAATAAAAAATTAAGGTACTTCAACAAAGGATTATATATTCAAAAGCTAGGAGTTTTCGGCAATTGGTCAAACAGAAATGAGCAAAATATGACAAAAAATGCCTAACTACCTATTTGATCGCCGCGCAAAACATTTGCAGTGACCCTTAACTTGACTCTAGCTATTATTTGAAGCGTAATAATTGATAAAAAAATGATCATACATCAACATAGTGCTATCTATGCAAAATTCGCAATTTTCCTAAGGTTGTTCGAGTAGAAATGACTTTAAGAAGGTCAAATTAACTAACTACCTATTTGATCGATACATGGATTGACAATGCTTAAAATTGCAAGATAACTAATAAATAAAAAATTAAGGTACTTCAACAAAGGATTATATATTCAATAGGTGGGAGTTTTCGGCAATTGGTCAAACAGAAATGAGCATAATATGACAAAAAATGCCTAACTACCTATTTGATCGCCGCGCAAAACATTTCCAGTGATCCTTAACTTGACTCTAGCTATTATTTGAAACGTAATACTAAATAAAAAAATGATCATACATCAACATAGTGTTATCTATTCAAAAGTCGTAATTTTCCTAAGGTTCTTCGAGTAGAAATGACTTTAGGAAGGTCAAATTAACTAACTACCCATTTGATCGATACTTGGATTGACAATGCTTATTATTTCAAGATAACTAATAAATAAAAAATTAGGGTACTTCAACAAAGGATTATATATTCAATAGGTTGGAGTTTTCGGCAATTGGTCAAACAGAAATGAGCAAAATATGACAAAAAATGCCTAACAACCTATTTGATCGCCGCGCAAAACATTTGCAGTGATCCTTAACTTGACTTTTGCTATTATTTGAAGCGTAATAATAAATAAAAAAATGATCATACATCAACATAGTGTTATCTATACAAAAGTCGCAATTTTCCTAAGGTTCTTCGAGTAGAAATGACTTTAAGAAGGTCAAATTAACTAACTACCTATTTGATCGATACATGGATTGACAATGCTTAAAATTTCAAGATAACTAATAAATAAAAAATTAAGGTACTTCAACAAAGGATTATATATTCAATAGGTGGGAGTTTTCGGCAATTCGTCAAACAGAAATGAGCATAATATGACAAAAAATGCCTAACTACCAATTTGATCGCCGCGCAAAACATTTGCAGTGATCCTTAACTTGACTCTAGCTATTATTTGAAACGTAATACTAAATAAAAAAATGATCATACATCAACATAGTGTTATCTATACAAAAGACGCAGTTTTCCAAAGGTTCTTCCAGTAGAAATGACTTTAGGAACGTCAAATAAACTAACTACCTATTTGATCGATACATGGATTGACAATGCTTAATATTTCATGATAACTAATGTATAAAAAATTAGGGTACTTCGACAAAGGATTATATATTCAATAGGTTGGAGTTTTCGGCAATTCGTCAAACAGAAATGAGCAAAATATGACAAAAAATGCCTAACTACCTATTTGATCGCCGCGCAAAACATTTGCAGTGATCCTTAACTTGACTCTAGCTATTATTTGAAGAGTAATAATTAATAAAAAAATGATCATACATCAACATAGTGTTATCTATACAAAAGTCGCAATTTTCCTAAGGTTGTTCGAGTAGAAATGACTTTAAGAAGGTCAAATTAACTAACTACCTATTTGATCGATACCTGGATTGACAATGCTTAATATTTCAAGATAACTAATAAATAAAAAATTCGGATACTTCAACAAAGGATTATATATTCAATAGGTAGGAGTTTTCGGCAATTCGTCAAACAGAAATAAGCATAATATGACAAAAAATGCCTAACTACCTATTTGATCGCCGCGCAAAACATTTGCAGTGATCCTTAACTTGACTCTAGCTATTATTTGAAACGTAATACTAAATAAAAAAATGATCATACATCAACATAGTGTTATCTAAACAAAAGTCATAATTTTCCTAAGCTTCTTCGAGTAGAAATGACTTTAGGAATGTCAAATTAACTAAATACCTATTTGATCGATACATGGATTGACAATGCTTATTATTTCAAGATAACTAATAAATACAAAATTAGGGTACTTCAACAATGGATTATATATTCAATAGGTAGGAGTTTTCGGCAATTCGTCATACAGAATTGAGCAAAATATGACAAAAAATGCCAAACAAACTATTTGATCGCCGCGCAAAAAATTTGCAGTGATCCATAACTTGACTCTACCGGTTAATTGAAGCGTATTAATTAATAAAAAAATGATTATACATCAACATAGTGTTATCTATACAAAAGTCGCAATTTTCATAAGGTTCTTCGAGTAGAAATGACTTTAAGAAGGTAAAATTAACTAACTACCTATTTGATCGATACATGGATTGACAATGCTTAAAATTTCAAGATAACGAATAAATAAAAAATTGGGATACTTCAAGAAAGGATTATATATTCAATAGGTAGGAGTTTTCGGCAATTCGTCAAACAGAAATGAGCAAAATATGACAAAAAATGCCTAACTACCTATTTGATCGCCGCGCAAAACATTTGCAGTGATCCTTAACTTGACTTTTGCTATTATTTGAAGCGTAATAATAAATAAAAAAATGATCATACATCAACATAGTGTTATCTATACAAAAGTCGCAATTTTCCTAAGGTTCTTCGAGTAGAAATGACTTTAAGAAGGTCAAATTAACTAACTACCTATTTGATCGATACATGGATTGACAATGCTTAAAATTGCAAGATAACTAATAAATAAAAAATTAAGGTACTTCAACAAAGGATTATATATTCAATAGGTAGGAGTTTTCGGCAATTCGTCAAACAGAAATGAGCATAATATGACAAAAAATGCCTAACTACCAATTTGATCGCCGCGCAAAACATTTGCAGTGATCCTTAACTTGACTCTAGCTATTATTTGAAACGTAATACTAAATAAAAAAATGATCATACATCAACATAGTGTTATCTATACAAAAGACGCAATTTTCCAAAGGTTCTTCGAGTAGAAATGACTTTAGGAAGGTCAAATTAACTAACTACCTATTTGATCGATACATGGATTGACAATGCTTAATATTTCAAGATAACTAATGAATAAAAAATTAGGGTACTTCGACAAAGGATTATATATTCAATAGGTAGGAGTTTTCGGCAATTCGTCAAACAGAAATGAGCATAATATGACAAAAAATGCCTAACTACCTATTTGATCGCCGCGCAAAACATTTGCAGTGATCCTTAACTTGACTCTAGCTATTATTTAAAACGTAATACTAAATAAAAAAATGATCATACATCATCATAGTATTATCTATACAAAAGTCGTAATTTTCCTAAGGTTCTTCGAGTAGAAATGACTTTAGGAATGTCAAATTAACTAACTACCTATTTGATCGATACATGGATTGACAATGCTTATTATTTCAAGATAACTAATAAATACAAAATTAGGGTACTTCAACAATGGATTATATATTCAATATGTAGGAGTTTTCGGCAATTCGTCAAACAGAATTGAGCAAAATACGACAAAAAATGCCAAACAAACTATTTGATCGCCGCGCAAAAATTTGCAGTGATCCTTAACTTGACTCTACCGGTTAATTGAAGCGTAATAATTAATAAAAAATTGATTATACATCAACATAGTGTTATCTATACAAAAGTCGCAATTTTCATAAGGTTCTTCGAGTAGAAATGACTTTAAGAAGGTAAAATTAACTAACTACCTATTTGATCGATACATGGATTGGCAATGCTTAAAATTTCAAGATAACGAATAAATAAAAAAATGGGATACTTCAAGAAAGGATTATATATTCAATAGGTAGGAGTTTTCGGCAATTCGTCATACAGAAATGAGCAAAATATGACAAAAAATGCCTAACTACCTATTTGATCGCCGCGCAAAACATTTGCAGTGATCCTTAACTTGACTCTAACTATTATTTGAAGAGTAATAATTGATAAAAAAATGATCATACATCAACATAGTGTTATCTATACAAAAGTCTCATTTTTCCTAAGGTTGTTCGAGTAGAAATGACTTTAAGAAGGTCAAATTAACTAACTACCTATTTGATCGATACATGGATTGACAATGCTTAAAATTGCAAGATAACTAATAAATAAAAAATTAAGGTACTTCAACAAAGGATTATATATTCAATAGGTAGGAGTTTTCGGCAATTCGTCAAACAGAAATGAGCATAATATGACAAAAAATGCCTAACTACCAATTTGATCGCCGCGCAAAACATTTGCAGTGATCCTTAACTTGACTCTAGCTATTATTTGAAACGTAATACTAAATAAAAAAATGATCATACATCAACATAGTGTTATCTATACAAAAGACGCAATTTTCCAAAGGTTCTTCGAGTAGAAATGACTTTAGGAAGGTCAAATTAACTAACTACCTATTTGATCGATACATGGATTGACAATGCTTAATATTTCAAGATAACTAATGAATAAACAATTAGGGTACTTCGACAAAGGATTATATATTCAATAGGTAAGAGTTTTCGGCAATTCGTCAAACAGAAATGAGCATAATATGACAAAAAATGCCTAACTACCTATTTGATCGCCGCGCAAAACATTTGCAGTGATCCTTAACTTGACTCTAGCTATTATTTGAAACGTAATACTAAATAAAAAAATGATTATACATCAACATAGTGTTATCTATACAAAAGTCGCAATTTTCATAAGGTTCTTCGAGTAGAAATGACTTTAAGAAGGTTAAATTAACTAACTACCTATTTGATCGATACATGGATTGACAATGCTTAAAATTTCAAGATAACGAATAAATAAAAAATTGGGATACTTCAAGAAAGGATTATATATTCAATAGGTATGAGTTTTCGGCAATTCGTCAAACAGAAATGAGCATAATATGACAAAAAATGCCTAACTACCTATTTGATCGCCGCGCAAAACATTTGCAGTGATCCTTAACTTGACTCTAGCTATTATTTGAAACGTAATACTAAATAAAAAAATGATCATACATCAACATAGTGTTATCTATACAAAAGTCGTAATTTTCCTAAGGTTCTTCGAGTAGAAATGACTTTAGGAATGTCAAATTAACTAACTACCTATTTGATCGATACATGGATTGACAATGCTTATTATTTCAAGATAACTAATAAATACAAAATTAGGGTACTTCAACAATGGATTATATATTCAATAGGTAGGAGTTTTCGGCAATTCGTCAAACAGAATTGAGCAAAATATGACAAAAAATGCCAAACAAACTATTTGATCGCCGCGCAAAAAATTTGCAGTGATCCTTAACTTGACTCTACCGGTTAATTGAAGCGTAATAATTAATAAAAAATTGATTATACATCAACATAGTGTTATCTATACAAAAGTCGTAATTTTCCTAAGGTTCTTCGAGTAGAAATGACTTTAGGAAGGTAAAATTAACTAACTACCTATTTGATCGATACATGGATTGACAATGCTTAAAATTTCAAGATAACGAATAAATAAAAATTTGGGATACTTCAAGAAAGGATTATATATTCCATAGGTAGGAGTTTTCGGCAATTTGTCAAACAGAAATGAGCAAAATATGACCAAAAATGCCTAACTACCTATTTGATCGCCGCGCAAAACATTTGCAGTGATCTTTAACTTGACTCTTGCTATTATTTGAAGGGTAACAATTAATAAAAAAATGATCATACATCAACATAATGTTATCTATACAAAAGTCGCAATTTTCTAAATGTTCTTCGAGTAGAAATGACTTTAGGAAGGTCAAATTAACTAACTACCTATTTGATCGATACATGGATTGACAATGCTTAAAATTTCAAGATAACTAATAAATAAAAAATTAAGGTACTTCAACAAAGGATTATATATTCAATAGGTAGGAGTTTTCGGCAATTCATCAAACAGAAATGAGCATAATATGACAAAAAATGCCTAACTACCAATTTGATCGCCGCGCAAAACATTTGCAGTGATCCTTAACTTGACTCTAGCTATTATTTGAAACGTAATACTAAATAAAAAAATGATCATACATCAACATAGTGTTATCTATACAAAAGACGCAATTTTCCAAAGGTTCTTCGAGTAGAAATGACTTTAGGAAGGTCAAATTAACTAACTACCTATTTGATCGATACATGGATTGACAATGCTTAATATTTCAAGATAACTAATGAATAAAAAATTAGGGTACTTCGACAAAGGATTATATATTCAATAGGTAGGAGTTTTCGGCAATTCGTCATACAGAAATGAGCAAAATATGACAAAAAATGCCTAACTACCTATTTGATCGATACATGGATTGGCAATGCTTAAAATTTCAAGATAACGAATAAATAAAAAAATGGGATACTTCAAGAAAGGATTATATATTCAATAGGTAGGAGTTTTCGGCAATTCGTCATACAGAAATGAGCAAAATATGACAAAAAATGCCTAACTACCTATTTGATCGCCGCGCAAAACATTTGCAGTGATCCTTAACTTGACTCTAACTATTATTTGAAGAGTAATAATTGATAAAAAAATGATCATACATCAACATAGTGTTATCTATACAAAAGTCTCATTTTTCCTAAGGTTGTTCGAGTAGAAATGACTTTAAGAAGGTCAAATTAACTAACTACCTATTTGATCGATACATGGATTGACAATGCTTAAAATTGCAAGATAACTAATAAATAAAAAATTAAGGTACTTCAACAAAGGATTATATATTCAATAGGTAGGAGTTTTCGGCAATTCGTCAAACAGAAATGAGCATAATATGACAAAAAATGCCTAACTACCAATTTGATCGCCGCGCAAAACATTTGCAGTGATCCTTAACTTGACTCTAGCTATTATTTGAAACGAAATACTAAATAAAAAAATGATCATACATCAACATAGTGTTATCTATACAAAAGACGCAATTTTCCAAAGGTTCTTCGAGTAGAAATGACTTTAGGAAGGTCAAATTAACTAACTACCTATTTGATCGATACATGGATTGACAATGCTTAATATTTCAAGATAACTAATGAATAAAAAATTAGGGTACTTCGACAAAGGATTATATATTCAATAGGTAGGAGTTTTCGGCAATTCGTCAAACAGAAATGAGCATAATATGACAAAAAATGCCTAACTACCTATTTGATCGCCGCGCAAAACATTTGCAGTGATCCTTAACTTGACTCTAGCTATTATTTGAAACGTAATACTAAATAAAAAAATGATTATACATCAACATAGTGTTATCTATACAAAAGTCGCAATTTTCATAAGGTTCTTCGAGTAGAAATGACTTTAAGAAGGTTAAATTAACTAACTACCTATTTGATCGATACATGGATTGACAATGCTTAAAATTTCAAGATAACGAATAAATAAAAAATTGGGATACTTCAAGAAAGGATTATATATTCAATAGGTAGGAGTTTTCGGCAATTCGTCAAACAGAAATGAGCATAATATGACAAAAAATGCCTAACTACCTATTTGATCGCCGCGCAAAACATTTGCAGTGATCCTTAACTTGACTCTAGCTATTATTTGAAACGTAATACTAAATAAAAAAATGATCATACATCAACATAGTGTTATCTATACAAAAGTCGTAATTTTCCTAAGGTTCTTCGAGTAGAAATGACTTTAGGAATGTCAAATTAACTAACTACCTATTTGATCGATACATGGATTGACAATGCTTATTATTTCAAGATAACTAATAAATACAAAATTAGGGTACTTCAACAATGGATTATATATTCAATAGGTAGGAGTTTTCGGCAATTCGTCAAACAGAATTGAGCAAAATATGACAAAAAATGCCAAACAAACTATTTGATCGCCGCGCAAAAAATTTGCAGTGATCCTTAACTTGACTCTACCGGTTAATTGAAGCGTAATAATTAATAAAAAATTGATTATACATCAACATAGTGTTATCTATACAAAAGTCGTAATTTTCCTAAGGTTCTTCGAGTAGAAATGACTTTAGGAAGGTAAAATTAACTAACTACCTATTTGATCGATACATGGATTGACAATGCTTAAAATTTCAAGATAACGAATAAATAAAAATTTGGGATACTTCAAGAAAGGATTATATATTCCATAGGTAGGAGTTTTCGGCAATTTGTCAAACAGAAATGAGCAAAATATGACCAAAAATGCCTAACTACCTATTTGATCGCCGCGCAAAACATTTGCAGTGATCTTTAACTTGACTCTTGCTATTATTTGAAGGGTAACAATTAATAAAAAAATGATCATACATCAACATAATGTTATCTATACAAAAGTCGCAATTTTCTTAATGTTCTTCGAGTAGAAATGACTTTAGGAAGGTCAAATTAACTAACTACCTATTTGATCGATACATGGATTGACAATGCTTAAAATTTCAAGATAACTAATAAATAAAAAATTAAGGTACTTCAACAAAGGATTATATATTCAATAGGTAGGAGTTTTCGGCAATTCGTCAAACAGAAATGAGCATAATATGACAAAAAATGCCTAACTACCAATTTGATCGCCGCGCAAAACATTTGCAGTGATCCTTAACTTGACTCTAGCTATTATTTGAAACGTAATACTAAATAAAAAAATGATCATACATCAACATAGTGTTATCTATACAAAAGACGCAATTTTCCAAAGGTTCTTCGAGTAGAAATGACTTTAGGAAGGTCAAATTAACTAACTACCTATTTGATCGATACATGGATTGACAATGCTTAAAATTTCAAGATAACGAATAAATAAAAAATTGGGATACTTCAAGAAAGGATTATATATTCCATAGGTAGGAGTTTTCGGCAATTCGTCAAACAGAAATGAGCAAAATATGACAAAAAATGCCTAACTACCTATTTGATCGCCGCGCAAAACATTTGCAGTGATCTTTAACTTGACTCTTGCTATTATTTGAAGGGTAACAATTAATAAAAAAATGATCATACATCAACATAATGTTATCTATACAAAAGTCGCAATTTTCTTAATGTTCTTCGAGTAGAAATGACTTTAGGAAGGTCAAATTAACTAACTACCTATTTGATCGATACATGGATTGACAATGCTTAAAATTTCAAGATAACTAATAAATAAAAAATTAAGGTACTTCAACAAAGGATTATATATTCAATAGGTGGTAGTTTTCGGCAATTCGTCACACAGAAATGAGCATAATATGACAAAAAATGCCTAACTACCAATTTGATCGCCGCGCAAAACATTTGAAGTGATCCTTAACTTGACTCTACCGGTTAATTGAAGCGTAATAATTAATAAAAAAAATGATTATACATCAACATAGTGTTATCTATACAAAAGTCGCAATTTTCATAAGGTTCTTCGAGTAGAAATGACTTTAGGAATGTCAAATTAACTAACTACCTATTTGATCGATACATGGATTGACAATGCTTATTATTTCAAGATAACTAATAAATACAAAATTAGGGTACTTCAACAATGGATTATATATTCAATAGGTAGGAGTTTTCGGCAATTCGTCAAACAGAATTGAGCAAAATATGACAAAAAATGCCAAACAAACTATTTGATCGCCGCGCAAAAAATTTGCAGTGATCCTTAACTAGACTCTACCGGTTAATTAAAGCGTAATAATTAATAAAAAATTGATTATACATCAACATAGTGTTATCTATACAAAAGTCGTAATTTTCCTAAGGTTCTTCGAGTAGAAATGACTTTAGGAAGGTAAAATTAACTAACTACCTATTTGATCGATACATGGATTGACAATGCTTAAAATTTCAAGATAACGAATAAATAAAAAATTGGGATACTTCAAGAAAGGATTATATATTCAATAGGTAGGAGTTTTCAGCAATTCGTCATACAGAAATGAGCAAAATATGACAAAAAATGGCTAACTACCTAATTGATCGCCGCGCAAAACATTTGCAGTGATCCTTAACTTGACTCTAGCTATTATTTGAAACGTAATACTAAATAAAAAAATGATCATACATCAACATAGTGTTATCTATACAAAAGTCGTAATTTTCCTAAGGTTCTTCGAGTAGAAATGACTTTAGGAAGGTCTAATTAACTAACTACCTATTTGATCGATACATGGATTGACAATGCTTATTATTTCAAGATAACTAATAAATACAAAATTAGGGTACTTCAACAATGGATTATATATTCAATAGGTAGGAGTTTTCGGCAATTCGTCAAACAGAATTGAGCAAAATATGACAAAAAATGCCTAACTACCTATTTGATCGCAGCGCAAAAAATTTGCAGTGATCCTTAACTTGACTCTACCGGTTAATTGAAGCGTAATAATTAATAAAAAAATGATTATACATCAACATAGTGTTATCTACACAAAAGTCGCAATTTTCATAAGGTTCTTGGAGTAGAAATGACTTTAAGAAGGTAAAATTAACTAACTACCTATTTGATCGATACATGGATTGACAATGCTTAAAATTTCAAGATAACGCATAAATAAAAAATTGGGATACTTCAAGAAAGGATTATATATTCCATAGGTAGGAGTTTTCGGCAATTTGTCAAACAGAAATGAGCAAAATATGACCAAAAATGCCTAACTACCTATTTGATCGCCGCGCAAAACATTTGCAGTGATCTTTAACTTGACTCTTGCTATTATTTGAACCGTAACAATTAATAAAAAAAATGATCATACATTAACATAATGTTATCTATACAAAAGTCGCAATTTTCTTAATGTTCTTCGAGTAGAAATGACTTTAGGAAGGTCAAATTAACTAACTACCTATTTGATCGATACATGGATTGACAATGCTTAATATTTCAAGATAACTAATAAATAAAAAATTAAGGTACTTCAACAAAGGATTATATATTCAATAGGTTGGAGTTTTCGGCAATTCGTCAAACAGAAATGAGCAAAATATGACAAAAAATGCCTAACTACCTATTTGATCGCCGCGCAAAACATTTGCAGTGACCCTTAACTTGACTCTAGCTATTATTTGAAGCGTAATAATTAATAAAAAAATGATCATACATCAACATAGTGTTATCTATACAAAAGTCGCAATTTTCCTAAGGTTGTTCGAGTAGAAATGACATTAAGAAGGTCAAATTAACTAACTAACTATTTGATCGATACATGGATTGGCAATGCTTAATATTTAAAGATAACTAATAAATAAAAAATTAGGGTACTTCAACAAAGGATTATATATTGAATAGGTTGGAGTTTTCGGCAATTCGTCAAACAGAAATGAGCATAATATGACAAAAAATGCCTAACTACCTATTTGATCGCCGCGCAAAACATTTGCAGTGATCCTTAACTTGACTCTAGCTATTATTTGAAGAGTAATAATTAATAAAAAAAAATGATCATACATCAACATAGTGTTATCTATACAAAAGTCTCATTTTTCCTAAGGTTGTTCGAGTAGAAATGACTTTAAGAAGGTCAAATTAACTAACTACCTATTTGATCGATACATGGATTGACAATGCTTATTATTTCAAGATAAGTAATAAATAAAAAATTAAGGTACTTCAACAAAGGATTATATATTCAATAGGTAGGAGTTTTCGGCAATTCGTCAAACAGAAATGAGCATAATATGACAAAAAATGCCTAACTACCAATTTGATCGCCACGCAAAACATTTGCAGTGATCCTTAACTTGACTCTAGCTATTATTTGAAACGTAATACTAAATAAAAAATGAACATACATCAACATAGTGTTATCTATACAAAAGTCGTAATTTTCCTAAGGTTCTTCGAGTAGAAATGACTTTAGGAAGGTCAAATTAACTAACTACCTATTTGATCGATACATGGATTGACAATGCTTATTATTTCAAGATAAGTAATAAATACAAAATTAGGGTACTTCAACAATGGATTATATATTCAATAGGTAGGAGTTTTCGGCAATTCGTCAAACAGAATTGAGCAAAATATGACAAAAAATACCAAAGAAACTATTTGATCGCCTCGCAAAAAATTTGCAGTGATCCTTAACTTGACTCTACCGGTTAATTGGAGCATAATAATTAATAAAAAAATGATTATACATCAACATAGTGTTATCTATACAAAAGTCGCAATTTTCATAAGGTTCTTCGAGTAGAAATGACTTTAAGAAGGTAAAATTAACTAACTACCTATTTGATCGATACATGGATTGACAATGCTTAAAATTTCAAGATAACGAATAAATAAAAAATTGGGATACTTCAAGAAAGGATTATATATTCAATAGGTAGGAGTTTTCGGCAATTCGTCAAACAGAAATGAGCAAAATATGACAAAAAATGCCTAACTACCTATTTGATCGCCGCGCAAAACATTTGCAGTGATCCTTAACTTGACTTTTGCTATTATTTGAAGCGTAATAATAAATAAAAAAATGATCATACATCAACATAGTGTTATCTATACAAAATTCGCAATTTTCCTAAGGTTCTTCGAGTAGAAATGACTTTAAGAAGGTCAAATTAACTAACTACCTATTTGATCGATACATGGATTGACAATGCTTAAAATTGCAAGATAACTAATAAATAAAAAATTAAGGTACTTCAACAAAGGATCATATATTCAATAGGTAGGAGTTTTCGGCAATTCGTCAAACAGAAATGAGCATAATATGACAAAAAATGCCTAACTACCAATTTGATCGCCGCGCAAAACATTTGCAGTGATCCTTAACTTGACTCTAGCTATTATTTGAAACGTAATACTAAATAAAAAAAATGATCATACATCAACATAGTGTTATCTATACAAAAGACGCAATTTTCCAAAGTTTCTTCGATTAGAAATGACTTTAGGAAGGTCAAATTAACTAACTACCTATTTGATCGATACATGGATTGACAATGCTTAATATTTCAAGATAACTAATGAATAAAAAATTAGGGTACTTCGACAAAGGATTATATATTCAATAGGTAGGAGTTTTCGGCAATTCGTCAAACAGATATGAGCATAATATGACAAAAAATGTCTAACTACCAATTTGATCGCCGCGCAAAACATTTGCAGTGATCCTTAACTTGACTCTAGCTATTATTTGAAACGTAATACTAAATAAAAAAATGATCATACATCAACATAGTGTTATCTATACAAAAGACGCAATTTTCCAAAGGTTCTTCGAGTAGAAATGACTTTAGGAAGGTCAAATTAACTAACTACCTATTTGATCGATACATGGATTGACAATGCTTATTATTTCAAGATAACTAATGAATAAAAAATTAGGGTACTTCGACAAAGGATTATATATTCAATAGGTAGGAGTTTTCGGCAATTCGTCAAACAGAAATGAGCATAATATGACAAAAAATGCCTAACTACCAATTTGATCGCCGCGCAAAACATTTGCAGTGATCCTTAACTTGCCTCTAGCTATTATTTGAAACGTAATACTAAATAAAAAAATGATCATACATCAACATAGTGTTATCTATACAAAAGTCGTAATTTTCCTAAGGTTCTTCGAGTAGAAATGACTTTAGGAATGTCAAATTAACTAACTACCTATTTGATCGATACATGGATTGACAATGCTTATTATTTCAAGATAACTAATAAATACAAAATTAGGGTACTTCAACAATGGATTATATATTCAATAGGTAGGAGTTTTCGGCAATTCGTCAAACAGAATTGAGCAAAATATGACAAAAAATGCCTAACTACCTATTTGATCGCAGCGCAAAAAATTTGCAGTGATCCTTAACTTGACTCTACCGGTTAATTGAAGCGTAATAATTAATAAAAAAATGATTATACATCAACATAGTGTTATCTACACAAAAGTCGCAATTTTCATAAGGTTCTTCGAGTAGAAATGACTTTAAGAAGGTAAAATTAACTAACTACCTATTTGATCGATACATGGATTGACAATGCTTAAATTTTCAAGATAACGAATAAAAAAAAATTGGGATACTTCAAGAAAGGATTATATATTCAATAGGTAGGAATTTTCGGCAATTTGTCAAACAGAAATGAGCAAAATATGACCAAAAATACCTAACTACCTATTTGATTGCCGCGCAAAACATTTGCAGTGATCTTTAACTTGACTCTTGCTATTATTTGAACCGTAACAATTAATAAAAAAAATGATCATACATCAACATAATGTTATCTATACAAAAGTCGCAATTTTCTTAATGTTCTTCGAGTAGAAATGACTTTAGGAAGGTCAAATTAACTAACTACCTATTTGATCGATACATGGATTGACAATGCTTAATATTTCAAGATAACTAATAAATAAAAAATTAGGGTACTTCATCAAAGGATTATATATTCAATAGGTTGGAGTTTTCGGCAATTCGTCAAACAGAAATGAGCAAAATATGACAAAAAATACCTAACTACCTATTTGATCGCCGCGCAAAACATTTGCAGTGATCCTTAACTTGACTCTAGCTATTATTTGAAACGTAATACTAAATAAAAAAATGATCATACATCAACATAGTGTTATCTATACAAAAGACGCAATTTTCCAAAGGTTCTTCGAGTAGAAATGACTTTAGGAAGGTCAAATTAACTAACTACCTATTTGATCGATACATGGATTGACAATGCTTATTATTTCAAGATAACTAATGAATAAAAAATTAGGGTACTTCGACAAAGGATTATATATTCAATAGGTAGGAGTTTTCGGCAATTCGTCAAACCGAAATGAGCATAATATGACAAAAAATGCCTAACTACCAATTTGATCGCCGCGCAAAACATTTGCAGTGATCCTTAACTTGACTCTAGCTATTATTTGAAACGTAATACTAAATAAAAAAATGATCATACATCAACATAGTGTTATCTATACAAAAGTCGTAATTTTCCTAAGGTTCTTCGAGTAGAAATGACTTTAGGAATGTCGAATTAACTAACTACCTATTTGATCGATACATGGAATGACAATGCTTATTATTTCAAGATAACTAATAAATACAAAATTAGGGTACTTCAACAATGGATTATATATTCAATAGGTAGGAGTTTTCGGCAATTCGTCAAACAGAATTGAGCAAAATATGACAAAAAATGCCTAACTACCTATTTGATCGCAGCGCAAAAAATTTGCAGTGATCCTTAACTTGACTCTACCGGTTAATTGAAGCGTAATAATTAATAAAAAAATGATTATACATCAACATAGTGTTATCTATACAAAAGTCGCAATTTTCATAAGGTTCTTCGAGTAGAAATGACTTTAAGAAGGTAAAATTAACTAACTACCTATTTGATCGATACATGGATTGACAATGCTTAAAATTTCAAGATAACGAATAAATAAAAAATTGGGATACTTCAAGAAAGGATTATATATTCAATAGGTAGGAGTTTTCGGCAATTCGTCAAACAGAAATGAGCAAAATATGACAAAAAATGCCTAACTACCTATTTGATCGCCGCGCAAAACATTTGCAGTGATCCTTAACTTGACTTTTGCTATTATTTGAAGCGTAATAATAAATAAAAAAATGATCATACATCAACATAGTGTTATCTATACAAAATTCGCAATTTTCCTAAGGTTCTTCGAGTAGAAATGACTTTAAGAAGGTCAAATTAACTAACTACCTATTTGATCGATACATGGATTGACAATGCTTAAAATTGCAAGATAACTAATAAATAAAAAATTAAGGTACTTCAACAAAGGATTATATATTCAATAGGTAGGAGTTTTCGGCAATTCGTCAAACAGAAATGAGCATAATATGACAAAAAATGCCTAACTACCAATTTGATCGCCGCGCAAAACATTTGCAGTGATCCTTAACTTGACTCTAGCTATTATTTGAAACGTAATACTAAATAAAAAAAATGATCATACATCAACATAGTGTTATCTATACAAAAGACGCAATTTTCCAAAGTTTCTTCGATTAGAAATGACTTTAGGAAGGTCAAATTAACTAACTACCTATTTGATCGATACATGGATTGACAATGCTTAATATTTCAAGATAACTAATGAATAAAAAATTAGGGTACTTCGACAAAGGATTATATATTCAATAGGTAGGAGTTTTCGGCAATTCGTCAAACAGATATGAGCATAATCTGACAAAAAATGTCTAACTACCAATTTGATCGCCGCGCAAAACATTTGCAGTGATCCTTAACTTGACTCTAGCTATTATTTGAAACGTAATACTAAATAAAAAAAATGATCATACATCAACATAGTGTTATCTATACAAAAGACGCAATTTTCCAAAGTTTCTTCGATTAGAAATGACTTTAGGAAGGTCAAATTAACTAACTACCTATTTGATCGATACATGGATTGACAATGCTTAAAATTTCAAGATAACGAATAAATAAAAAATTGGGATACTTCAAGAAAGGATTATATATTCCATAGGTAGGAGTTTTCGGCAATTCGTCAAACAGAAATGAGCAAAATATGACAAAAAATGCCTAACTACCTATTTGATCGCCGCGCAAAACATTTGCAGTGATCTTTAACTTGACTCTTGCTATTATTTGAAGGGTAACAATTAATAAAAAAATGATCATACATCAACATAATGTTATCTATACAAAAGTCGCAATTTTCTTAATGTTCTTCGAGTAGAAATGACTTTAGGAAGGTCAAATTAACTAACTACCTATTTGATCGATACATGGATTGACAATGCTTAAAATTTCAAGATAACTAATAAATAAAAAATTAAGGTACTTCAACAAAGGATTATATATTCAATAGGTGGTAGTTTTCGGCAATTCGTCACACAGAAATGAGCATAATATGACAAAAAATGCCTAACTACCAATTTGATCGCCGCGCAAAACATTTGCAGTGATCCTTAACTTGACTCTACCGGTTAATTGAAGCGTAATAATTAATAAAAAAAATGATTATACATCAACATAGTGTTATCTATACAAAAGTCGCAATTTTCATAAGGTTCTTCGAGTAGAAATGACTTTAGGAATGTCAAATTAACTAACTACCTATTTGATCGATACATGGATTGACAATGCTTATTATTTCAAGATAACTAATAAATACAAAATTAGGGTACTTCAACAATGGATTATATATTCAATAGGTAGGAGTTTTCGGCAATTCGTCAAACAGAATTGAGCAAAATATGACAAAAAATGCCAAACAAACTATTTGATCGCCGCGCAAAAAATTTGCAGTGATCCTTAACTAGACTCTACCGGTTAATTAAAGCGTAATAATTAATAAAAAATTGATTATACATCAACATAGTGTTATCTATACAAAAGTCGTAATTTTCCTAAGGTTCTTCGAGTAGAAATGACTTTAGGAAGGTAAAATTAACTAACTACCTATTTGATCGATACATGGATTGACAATGCTTAAAATTTCAAGATAACGAATAAATAAAAAATTGGGATACTTCAAGAAAGGATTATATATTCAATAGGTAGGAGTTTTCAGCAATTCGTCATACAGAAATGAGCAAAATATGACAAAAAATGGCTAACTACCTAATTGATCGCCGCGCAAAACATTTGCAGTGATCCTTAACTTGACTCTAGCTATTATTTGAAACGTAATACTAAATAAAAAAATGATCATACATCAACATAGTGTTATCTATACAAAAGTCATAATTTTCCTAAGGTTCTTCGAGTAGAAATGACTTTAGGAAGGTCTAATTAACTAACTACCTATTTGATCGATACATGGATTGACAATGCTTATTATTTCAAGATAACTAATAAATACAAAATTAGGGTACTTCAACAATGGATTATATATTCAATAGGTAGGAGTTTTCGGCAATTCGTCAAACAGAATTGAGCAAAATATGACAAAAAATGCCTAACTACCTATTTGATCGCAGCGCAAAAAATTTGCAGTGATCCTTAACTTGACTCTACCGGTTAATTGAAGCGTAATAATTAATAAAAAAATGATTATACATCAACATAGTGTTATCTACACAAAAGTCGCAATTTTCATAAGGTTCTTGGAGTAGAAATGACTTTAAGAAGGTAAAATTAACTAACTACCTATTTGATCGATACATGGATTGACAATGCTTAAAATTTCAAGATAACGCATAAATAAAAAATTGGGATACTTCAAGAAAGGATTATATATTCCATAGGTAGGAGTTTTCGGCAATTTGTCAAACAGAAATGAGCAAAATATGACCAAAAATGCCTAACTACCTATTTGATCGCCGCGCAAAACATTTGCAGTGATCTTTAACTTGACTCTTGCTATTATTTGAACCGTAACAATTAATAAAAAAAATGATCATACATTAACATAATGTTATCTATACAAAAGTCGCAATTTTCTTAATGTTCTTCGAGTAGAAATGACTTTAGGAAGGTCAAATTAACTAACTACCTATTTGATCGATACATGGATTGACAATGCTTAATATTTCAAGATAACTAATAAATAAAAAATTAAGGTACTTCAACAAAGGATTATATATTCAATAGGTTGGAGTTTTCGGCAATTCGTCAAACAGAAATGAGCAAAATATGACAAAAAATGCCTAACTACCTATTTGATCGCCGCGCAAAACATTTGCAGTGACCCTTAACTTGACTCTAGCTATTATTTGAAGCGTAATAATTAATAAAAAAATGATCATACATCAACATAGTGTTATCTATACAAAAGTCGCAATTTTCCTAAGGTTGTTCGAGTAGAAATGACATTAAGAAGGTCAAATTAACTAACTAACTATTTGATCGATACATGGATTGGCAATGCTTAATATTTAAAGATAACTAATAAATAAAAAATTAGGGTACTTCAACAAAGGATTATATATTGAATAGGTTGGAGTTTTCGGCAATTCGTCAAACAGAAATGAGCATAATATGACAAAAAATGCCTAACTACCTATTTGATCGCCGCGCAAAACATTTGCAGTGATCCTTAACTTGACTCTAGCTATTATTTGAAGAGTAATAATTAATAAAAAAAAATGATCATACATCAACATAGTGTTATCTATACAAAAGTCTCATTTTTCCTAAGGTTGTTCGAGTAGAAATGACTTTAAGAAGGTCAAATTAACTAACTACCTATTTGATCGATACATGGATTGACAATGCTTATTATTTCAAGATAAGTAATAAATAAAAAATTAAGGTACTTCAACAAAGGATTATATATTCAATAGGTAGGAGTTTTCGGCAATTCGTCAAACAGAAATGAGCATAATATGACAAAAAATGCCTAACTACCAATTTGATCGCCACGCAAAACATTTGCAGTGATCCTTAACTTGACTCTAGCTATTATTTGAAACGTAATACTAAATAAAAAATGAACATACATCAACATAGTGTTATCTATACAAAAGTCGTAATTTTCCTAAGGTTCTTCGAGTAGAAATGACTTTAGGAAGGTCAAATTAACTAACTACCTATTTGATCGATACATGGATTGACAATGCTTATTATTTCAAGATAAGTAATAAATACAAAATTAGGGTACTTCAACAATGGATTATATATTCAATAGGTAGGAGTTTTCGGCAATTCGTCAAACAGAATTGAGCAAAATATGACAAAAAATACCAAAGAAACTATTTGATCGCCTCGCAAAAAATTTGCAGTGATCCTTAACTTGACTCTACCGGTTAATTGGAGCATAATAATTAATAAAAAAATGATTATACATCAACATAGTGTTATCTATACAAAAGTCGCAATTTTCATAAGGTTCTTCGAGTAGAAATGACTTTAAGAAGGTAAAATTAACTAACTACCTATTTGATCGATACATGGATTGACAATGCTTAAAATTTCAAGATAACGAATAAATAAAAAATTGGGATACTTCAAGAAAGGATTATATATTCAATAGGTAGGAGTTTTCGGCAATTCGTCAAACAGAAATGAGCAAAATATGACAAAAAATGCCTAACTACCTATTTGATCGCCGCGCAAAACATTTGCAGTGATCCTTAACTTGACTTTTGCTATTATTTGAAGCGTAATAATAAATAAAAAAATGATCATACATCAACATAGTGTTATCTATACAAAATTCGCAATTTTCCTAAGGTTCTTCGAGTAGAAATGACTTTAAGAAGGTCAAATTAACTAACTACCTATTTGATCGATACATGGATTGACAATGCTTAAAATTGCAAGATAGCTAATAAATAAAAAATTAAGGTACTTCAACAAAGGATCATATATTCAATAGGTAGGAGTTTTCGGCAATTCGTCAAACAGAAATGAGCATAATATGACAAAAAATGCCTAACTACCAATTTGATCGCCGCGCAAAACATTTGCAGTGATCCTTAACTTGACTCTAGCTATTATTTGAAACGTAATACTAAATAAAAAAAATGATCATACATCAACATAGTGTTATCTATACAAAAGACGCAATTTTCCAAAGTTTCTTCGATTAGAAATGACTTTAGGAAGGTCAAATTAACTAACTACCTATTTGATCGATACATGGATTGACAATGCTTAATATTTCAAGATAACTAATGAATAAAAAATTAGGGTACTTCGACAAAGGATTATATATTCAATAGGTAGGAGTTTTCGGCAATTCGTCAAACAGATATGAGCATAATATGACAAAAAATGTCTAACTACCAATTTGATCGCCGCGCAAAACATTTGCAGTGATCCTTAACTTGACTCTAGCTATTATTTGAAACGTAATACTAAATAAAAAAATGATCATACATCAACATAGTGTTATCTATACAAAAGACGCAATTTTCCAAAGGTTCTTCGAGTAGAAATGACTTTAGGAAGGTCAAATTAACTAACTACCTATTTGATCGATACATGGATTGACAATGCTTATTATTTCAAGATAACTAATGAATAAAAAATTAGGGTACTTCGACAAAGGATTATATATTCAATAGGTAGGAGTTTTCGGCAATTCGTCAAACAGAAATGAGCATAATATGACAAAAAATGCCTAACTACCAATTTGATCGCCGCGCAAAACATTTGCAGTGATCCTTAACTTGACTCTAGCTATTATTTGAAACGTAATACTAAATAAAAAAATGATCATACATCAACATAGTGTTATCTATACAAAAGTCGTAATTTTCCTAAGGTTCTTCGAGTAGAAATGACTTTAGGAATGTCAAATTAACTAACTACCTATTTGATCGATACATGGATTGACAATGCTTATTATTTCAAGATAACTAATAAATACAAAATTAGGGTACTTCAACAATGGATTATATATTCAATAGGTAGGAGTTTTCGGCAATTCGTCAAACAGAATTGAGCAAAATATGACAAAAAATGCCTAACTACCTATTTGATCGCAGCGCAAAAAATTTGCAGTGATCCTTAACTTGACTCTACCGGTTAATTGAAGCGTAATAATTAATAAAAAAATGATTATACATCAACATAGTGTTATCTACACAAAAGTCGCAATTTTCATAAGGTTCTTCGAGTAGAAATGACTTTAAGAAGGTAAAATTAACTAACTACCTATTTGATCGATACATGGATTGACAATGCTTAAATTTTCAAGATAACGAATAAAAAAAAATTGGGATACTTCAAGAAAGGATTATATATTCAATAGGTAGGAATTTTCGGCAATTTGTCAAACAGAAATGAGCAAAATATGACCAAAAATACCTAACTACCTATTTGATTGCCGCGCAAAACATTTGCAGTGATCTTTAACTTGACTCTTGCTATTATTTGAACCGTAACAATTAATAAAAAAAATGATCATACATCAACATAATGTTATCTATACAAAAGTCGCAATTTTCTTAATGTTCTTCGAGTAGAAATGACTTTAGGAAGGTCAAATTAACTAACTACCTATTTGATCGATACATGGATTGACAATGCTTAATATTTCAAGATAACTAATAAATAAAAAATTAGGGTACTTCATCAAAGGATTATATATTCAATAGGTTGGAGTTTTCGGCAATTCGTCAAACAGAAATGAGCAAAATATGACAAAAAATACCTAACTACCTATTTGATCGCCGCGCAAAACATTTGCAGTGATCCTTAACTTGACTCTAGCTATTATTTGAAACGTAATACTAAATAAAAAAATGATCATACATCAACATAGTGTTATCTATACAAAAGACGCAATTTTCCAAAGGTTCTTCGAGTAGAAATGACTTTAGGAAGGTCAAATTAACTAACTACCTATTTGATCGATACATGGATTGACAATGCTTATTATTTCAAGATAACTAATGAATAAAAAATTAGGGTACTTCGACAAAGGATTATATATTCAATAGGTAGGAGTTTTCGGCAATTCGTCAAACCGAAATGAGCATAATATGACAAAAAATGCCTAACTACCAATTTGATCGCCGCGCAAAACATTTGCAGTGATCCTTAACTTGACTCTAGCTATTATTTGAAACGTAATACTAAATAAAAAAATGATCATACATCAACATAGTGTTATCTATACAAAAGTCGTAATTTTCCTAAGGTTCTTCGAGTAGAAATGACTTTAGGAATGTCGAATTAACTAACTACCTATTTGATCGATACATGGAATGACAATGCTTATTATTTCAAGATAACTAATAAATACAAAATTAGGGTACTTCAACAATGGATTATATATTCAATAGGTAGGAGTTTTCGGCAATTCGTCAAACAGAATTGAGCAAAATATGACAAAAAATGCCTAACTACCTATTTGATCGCAGCGCAAAAAATTTGCAGTGATCCTTAACTTGACTCTACCGGTTAATTGAAGCGTAATAATTAATAAAAAAATGATTATACATCAACATAGTGTTATCTATACAAAAGTCGCAATTTTCATAAGGTTCTTCGAGTAGAAATGACTTTAAGAAGGTAAAATTAACTAACTACCTATTTGATCGATACATGGATTGACAATGCTTAAAATTTCAAGATAACGAATAAATAAAAAATTGGGATACTTCAAGAAAGGATTATATATTCAATAGGTAGGAGTTTTCGGCAATTCGTCAAACAGAAATGAGCAAAATATGACAAAAAATGCCTAACTACCTATTTGATCGCCGCGCAAAACATTTGCAGTGATCCTTAACTTGACTTTTGCTATTATTTGAAGCGTAATAATAAATAAAAAAATGATCATACATCAACATAGTGTTATCTATACAAAATTCGCAATTTTCCTAAGGTTCTTCGAGTAGAAATGACTTTAAGAAGGTCAAATTAACTAACTACCTATTTGATCGATACATGGATTGACAATGCTTAAAATTGCAAGATAACTAATAAATAAAAAATTAAGGTACTTCAACAAAGGATTATATATTCAATAGGTAGGAGTTTTCGGCAATTCGTCAAACAGAAATGAGCATAATATGACAAAAAATGCCTAACTACCAATTTGATCGCCGCGCAAAACATTTGCAGTGATCCTTAACTTGACTCTAGCTATTATTTGAAACGTAATACTAAATAAAAAAAATGATCATACATCAACATAGTGTTATCTATACAAAAGACGCAATTTTCCAAAGTTTCTTCGATTAGAAATGACTTTAGGAAGGTCAAATTAACTAACTACCTATTTGATCGATACATGGATTGACAATGCTTAATATTTCAAGATAACTAATGAATAAAAAATTAGGGTACTTCGACAAAGGATTATATATTCAATAGGTAGGAGTTTTCGGCAATTCGTCAAACAGATATGAGCATAATCTGACAAAAAATGTCTAACTACCAATTTGATCGCCGCGCAAAACATTTGCAGTGATCCTTAACTTGACTCTAGCTATTATTTGAAACGTAATACTAAATAAAAAAAATGATCATACATCAACATAGTGTTATCTATACAAAAGACGCAATTTTCCAAAGTTTCTTCGATTAGAAATGACTTTAGGAAGGTCAAATTAACTAACTACCTATTTGATCGATACATGGATTGACAATGCTTAATATTTCAAGATAACTAATGAATAAAAAATTAGGGTACTTCGACAAAGGATTATATATTCAATAGGTAGGAGTTTTCGGCAATTCGTCAAACAGATATGAGCATAATATGACAAAAAATGTCTAACTACCAATTTGATCGCCGCGCAAAACATTTGCAGTGATCCTTAACTTGACTCTAGCTATTATTTGAAACGTAATACTAAATAAAAAAATGATCATACATCAACATAGTGTTATCTATACAAAAGACGCAATTTTCCAAAGGTTCTTCGAGTAGAAATGACTTTAGGAAGGTTAAATTAACTAACTACCTATTTGATCGATACATGGATTGACAATGCTTATTATTTAAAGATAACTAATGAATAAAAAATTAGGGTACTTCGACAAAGGATTATATATTCAATAGGTAGGAGTTTTCGGCAATTCGTCAAACAGAAATGAGCATAATATGACAAAAAATGCCTAACTACCAATTTGATCGCCGCGCGAAACATTTGCAGTGATCCTTAACTTGACTCTAGCTATTATTTGAAACGCAATACTAAATAAAAAAATGATCATACATCAACATAGTGTTATCTATACAAAAGTCGTAATTTTCCTAAGGTTCTTCGAGTAGAAATGACTTTAGGAATGTCAAATTAACTAACTACCTATTTGATCGATACATGGATTGACAATGCTTATTATTTCAAGATAACTAATAAATACAAAATTAGGGTACTTCAACAATGGATTATATATTCAATAGGTAGGAGTTTTCGGCAATTCGTCAAACAGAATTGAGCAAAATATGACAAAAAATGCCTAACTACCTATTTGATCGCAGCGCAAAAAATTTGCAGTGATCCTTAACTTGACTCTACCGGTTAATTGAAGCGTAATAATTAATAAAAAAATGATTATACATCAACATAGTGTTATCTACACAAAAGTCGCAATTTTCATAAGGTTCTTCGAGTAGAAATGACTTTAAGAAGGTAAAATTAACTAACTACCTATTTGATCGATACATGGACTGACAATGCTTAAATTTTCAAGATAACGAATAAAAAAAAATTGGGATACTTCAAGAAAGGATTATATATTCAATAGGTAGGAATTTTCGGCAATTTGTCAAACAGAAATGAGCAAAATATGACCAAAAATACCTAACTACCTATTTGATCGCCGCGCAAAACATTTGCAGTGATCTTTAACTTGAATCTTGCTATTATTTGAACCGTAACAATTAATAAAAAAAATGATCATACATCAACATAATGTTATCTATACAAAAGTCGCAATTTTCTTAATGTTCTTCGAGTAGAAATGACTTTAGGAAGGTCAAATTAACTAACTACCTATTTGATCGATACATGGATTGACAATGCTTAATATTTCAAGATAACTAATAAATAAAAAATTAGGGTACTTCAACAAAGGATTATATATTCAATAGGTTGGAGTTTTCGGCAATTCGTCAAACAAAAATGAGCAAAATATGACAAAAAATGCCTAACTACCTATTTGATCGCCGCGCAAAACATTTGCAGTGATCCTTAACTTGACTCTAGCTATTATTTGAAACGTAATACTAAATAAAAAAATGATCATACATCAACATAGTGTTATCTATACAAAAGACGCAATTTTCCAAAGGTTCTTCGAGTAGAAATGACTTTAGGAAGGTCAAATTAACTAACTACCTATTTGATCGATACATGGATTGACAATGCTTATTATTTCAAGATAACTAATGAATAAAAAATTAGGGTACTTCGACAAAGGATTATATATTCAATAGGTAGGAGTTTTCGGCAATTCGTCAAACAGAAATGAGCATAATATGACAAAAAATGCCTAACTACCAATTTGATCGCCGCGCAAAACATTTGCAGTGATCCTTAACTTGACTCTAGCTATTATTTGAAATGTAATACTAAATAAAAAAATGATCATACATCAACATAGTGTTATCTATACAAAATTCGCAATTTTCCTAAGGTTGTTCGAGTAGAAATGACATTAAGAAGGTAAAATTAACTAACTACCTATTTGATCGATACATGGATTGGCAATGCTTAATATTTAAAGATAACTAATAAATAAAAAATTAGGGTACTTCAACAAAGGATTATATATTCAATAGGTAGGAGTTTTCGGCAATTCGTCAAACAGAAATGAGCATAATATGACAAAAAATGCCTAACTACCTATTTGATCGCCGCGCAAAACATTTGCAGTGATCCTTAACTTGACTCTAGCTATTATTTGAAGAGTAATAATTAATAAAAAAATGATCATACATCAACATAGTGTTATCTATACAAAAGTCTCATTTTTCCTAAGGTTGTTCGAGTAGAAATGACTTTAAGAAGGTCAAATTAACTAACTACCTATTTGATCGATACATGGATTGGCAATGCTTAATATTTCAAGATAACTAATAAATAAAAAATTAGGATACTTCAACAAAGGATTATATATTCAATAGGAAGGAGTTTTCGGCAATTTGTCAAACAGAAATGAGCATAATATGACAAAAAATGCCTAACTACCTATTTGATCGCCGCGCAAAACATTTGCAGTGATCCTTAACTTGACTCTAGCTATTATTTGAAACGTAATACTAAATAAAAAAATGATCATACATCAACATAGTGTTATCTATACAAAAGTCTCATTTTTCCAAAGGTTCTTCGAGTAGAAATGACTTTAGGAAGGTCAAATTAACTAACTACCTATTTGATCGATACATGGATTGACAATGCTTATTATTTCAAGATAAGTAATAAATACAAAATTAGGGTACTTCGACAAAGGATTATATATTCAATAGGTAGGAGTTTTCGGCAATTCGTCAAACAGAAATGAGCATAATATGACAAAAAATGCCTAACTACCAATTTGATCGCCGCGCAAAACATTTGCAGTGATCCTTAACTTGACTCTAGCTATTATTTGAAACGTAATACTAAATAAAAAAATGATCATACATCAACATAGTGTTATCTATACAAAAGTCTCATTTTTCCTAAGGTTGTTCGAGTAGAAATGATTTTAAGAAGGTCAAATTAACTAACTACCTATTTGATCGATACATGGATTGGCAATGCTTAATATTTCAAGATAACTAATAAATAAAAAATTAGGATACTTCAACAAAGGATTATATATTCAATAGGTCGGAGTTTTCGGCAATTTGTCAAACAGAAATGAGCAAAATATGACAAAAAATGCCTAACTACCTATTTGATCGCCGCGCAAAACATTTGCAGTGATCCTTAACTTGACTCTAGCTATTATTTGAAACGTAATACTAAATAAAAAAATGATCATACATCAACATAGTGTTATCTATACAAAAGACGCAATTTTCCAAAGGTTCTTCGAGTAGAAATGACTTTAGGAAGGTCAAATTAACTAACTACCTATTTGATCGATACATGGATTGACAATGCTTATTATTTCAAGATAACTAATGAATAAAAAATTAGGGTACTTCGACAAAGGATTATATATTCAATAGGTAGGAGTTTTCGGCAATTCGTCAAACAGAAATGAGCATAATATGACAAAAAATGCCTAACTACCAATTTGATCGCCGCGCAAAACATTTGCAGTGATCCTTAACTTGACTCTAGCTATTATTTGAAACGTAATACTGAATAAAAAAATGATCATACATCAACATAGTGTTATCTATACAAAAGTCTCATTTTTCCTAAGGTTGTTCGAGTAGAAATGACATTAAGAAGGTAAAATTAACTAACTACCTATTTGATCGATACATGGATTGGCAATGCTTAATATTTAAAGATAACTAATAAATAAAAAATTAGGGTACTTCAACAAAGGATTATATATTCAATAGGTAGGAGTTTTCGGCAATTCGTCAAACAGAAATGAGCATAATATGACAAAAAATGCCTAACTACCTATTTGATCGCCGCGCAAAACATTTGCAGTGATCCTTAACTTGACTCTAGCTATTATTTGAAGAGTAATAATTAATAAAAAAATGATCATACATCAACATAGTGTTATCTATACAAAAGTCTCATTTTTCCTAAGGTTGTTCGAGTAGAAATGACTTTAAGAAGGTCAAATTAACTAACTACCTATTTGATCGATACATGGATTGGCAATGCTTAATATTTCAAGATAACTAATAAATAAAAAATTAGGATACTTCAACAAAGGATTATATATTCAATAGGTAGGAGTTTTCGGCAATTTGTCAAACAGAAATGAGCAAAATATGACAAAAAATGCCTAACTACCTATTTGATCGCCGCGCAAAACATTTGCAGTGATCCTTAACTTGACTCTAGCTATTATTTGAAGAGTAATAATTAATAAAAAAATGATCATACATCAACATAGTGTTATCTATACAAAAGTCTCATTTTTCCTAAGGTTGTTCGAGTAGAAATGATTTTAAGAAGGTCAAATTAACTAACTACCTATTTGATCGATACATGGATTGGCAATGCTTAATATTTCAAGATAACTAATAAATAAAAAATTAGGATACTTCAACAAAGGATTATATATTCAATAGGTCGGAGTTTTCGGCAATTTGTCAAACAGAAATGAGCAAAATATGACAAAAAATGCCTAACTACCAATTTGATCGCCGCGCAAAACATTTGCAGTGATCCTTAACTTGACTCTAGCTATTATTTGAAACGTAATACTAAATAAAAAAATGATCATACATCAACATAGTGTTATCTATACAAAAGACGCAATTTTCCAAAGGTTCTTCGAGTAGAAATGACTTTAGGAAGGTCAAATTAACTAACTACCTATTTGATCGATACATGGATTGACAATGCTTAATATTTCAAGATAACTAATGAATAAAAAATTAGGGTACTTCGACAAAGGATTATATATTCAATAGGTAGGAGTTTTCGGCAATTCGTCAAACAGAAATGAGCATAATATGACAAAAAATGCCTAACTACCAATTTGATCGCCGCGCAAAACATTTGCAGTGATCCTTAACTTGACTCTAGCTATTATTTGAAACGTAATACTAAATAAAAAAATGATCATACATCAACATAGTGTTATCTATACAAAAGTCGTAATTTTCCTAAGGTTCTTCGAGTAGAAATGACTTTAGGAATGTCGAATTAACTAACTACCTATTTGATCGATACATGGAATGACAATGCTTATTATTTCAAGATAACTAATAAATACAAAATTAGGGTACTTCAACAATGGATTATATATTCAATAGGTAGGAGTTTTCGGCAATTCGTCAAACAGAATTGAGCAAAATATGACAAAAAATGCCTAACTACCTATTTGATCGCAGCGCAAAAAATTTGCAGTGATCCTTAACTTGACTCTACCGGTTAATTGAAGCGTAATAATTAATAAAAAAATGATTATACATCAACATAGTGTTATCTATACAAAAGTCGCAATTTTCATAAGGTTCTTCGAGTAGAAATGACTTTAAGAAGGTAAAATTAACTAACTACCTATTTGATCGATACATGGATTGACAATGCTTAAAATTTCAAGATAACGAATAAATAAAAAATTGGGATACTTCAAGAAAGGATTATATATTCAATAGGTAGGAGTTTTCTGCAATTCGTCAAACAGAAATGAGCAAAATATGACAAAAAATGCCTAACTACCTATTTGATCGCCGCGCAAAACATTTGCAGTGATCCTTAACTTGACTTTTGCTATTATTTGAAGTGTAATAATAAATAAAAAAATGATCATACATCAACATAGTGTTATCTATACAAAATTCGCAATTTTCCTAAGGTTCTTCGAGTAGAAATGACTTTAAGAAGGTCAAATTAACTAACTACCTATTTGATCGATACATGGATTGACAATGCTTAAAATTGCAAGATAACTAATAAATAAAAAATTAAGGTACTTCAACAAAGGATTATATATTCAATAGGTAGGAGTTTTCGGCAATTCGTCAAACAGAAACGAGCATAATATGACAAAAAATGCCTAACTACCAATTTGATCACCGCGCAAAACATTTGCAGTGATCCTTAACTTGACTCTAGCTATTATTTGAAACGTAATACTAAATAAAAAAAATGATCATACATCAACATAGTGTTATCTATACAAAAGACGCAATTTTCCAAAGTTTCTTCGATTAGAAATGACTTTAGGAAGGTCAAATTAACTAACTACCTATTTGATCGATACATGGATTGACAATGCTTAATATTTCAAGATAACTAATGAATAAAAAATTAGGGTACTTCGACAAAGGATTATATATTCAATAGGTAGGAGTTTTCGGCAATTCGTCAAACAGATATGAGCATAATATGACAAAAAATGTCTAACTACCAATTTGATCGCCGCGCAAAACATTTGCAGTGATCCTTAACTTGACTCTAGCTATTATTTGAAACGTAATACTAAATAAAAAAATGATCATACATCAACATAGTGTTATCTATACAAAAGACGCAATTTTCCAAAGGTTCTTCGAGTAGAAATGACTTTAGGAAGGTCAAATTAACTAACTACCTATTTGATCGATACATGGATTGACAATGCTTATTATTTCAAGATAACTAATGAATAAAAAATTAGGGTACTTCGACAAAGGATTATATATTCAATAGGTAGGAGTTTTCGGCAATTCGTCAAACAGAAATGAGCATAATATGACAAAAAATGCCTAACTACCAATTTGATCGCCGCGCGAAACATTTGCAGTGATCCTTAACTTGACTCTAGCTATTATTTGAAACGCAATACTAAATAAAAAAATGATCATACATCAACATAGTGTTATCTATACAAAAGTCGTAATTTTCCTAAGGTTCTTCGAGTAGAAATGACTTTAGGAATGTCAAATTAACTAACTACCTATTTGATCGATACATGGATTGACAATGCTTATTATTTCAAGATAACTAATAAATACAAAATTAGGGTACTTCAACAATGGATTATATATTCAATAGGTAGGAGTTTTCGGCAATTCGTCAAACAGAATTGAGCAAAATATGACAAAAAATGCCTAACTACCTATTTGATCGCAGCGCAAAAAATTTGCAGTGATCCTTAACTTGACTCTACCGGTTAATTGAAGCGTAATAATTAATAAAAAAATGATTATACATCAACATAGTGTTATCTACACAAAAGTCGCAATTTTCATAAGGTTCTTCGAGTAGAAATGACTTTAAGAAGGTAAAATTAACTAACTACCTATTTGATCGATACATGGATTGACAATGCTTAAATTTTCAAGATAACGAATAAAAAAAAATTGGGATACTTCAAGAAAGGATTATATATTCAATAGGTAGGAATTTTCGGCAATTTGTCAAACAGAAATGAGCAAAATATGACCAAAAATACCTAACTACCTATTTGATCGCCGCGCAAAACATTTGCAGTGATCTTTAACTTGACTCTTGCTATTATTTGAACCGTAACAATTAATAAAAAAAATGATCATACATCAACATAATGTTATCTATACAAAAGTCGCAATTTTCTTAATGTTCTTCGAGTAGAAATGACTTTAGGAAGGTCAAATTAACTAACTACCTATTTGATCGATACATGGATTGACAATGCTTAATATTTCAAGATAACTAATAAATAAAAAATTAGGGTACTTCAACAAAGGATTATATATTCAATAGGTTGGAGTTTTCGGCAATTCGTCAAACAAAAATGAGCAAAATATGACAAAAAATGCCTAACTACCTATTTGATCGCCGCGCAAAACATTTGCAGCGATCCTTAACTTGACTCTAGCTATTATTTGAAACGTAATACTAAATAAAAAAAATGATCATACATCAACATAGTGTTATCTATACAAAAGACGCAATTTTCCAAAGGTTCTTCGAGTAGAAATGACTTTAGGAAGGTCAAATTAACTAACTACCTATTTGATCGATACATGGATTGACAATGCTTATTATTTCAAGATAACTAATGAATAAAAAATTATGGTACTTCGACAAAGGATTATATATTCAATAGGTAGGAGTTTTCGGCAATTCGTCAAACAGAAATGAGCATAATATGACAAAAAATGCCTAACTACCAATTTGATCGCCGCGCAAAACATTTGCAGTGATCCTTAACTTGACTCTAGCTATTATTTGAAACGTAATACTAAATAAAAAAATGATCATACATCAACATAGTGTTATCTATACAAAAGTCTCATTTTTCCTAAGGTTGTTCGAGTAGAAATGACATTAAGAAGGTAAAATTAACTAACTACCTATTTGATCGATACATGGATTGGCAATGCTTAATATTTAAAGATAACTAATAAATAAAAAATTAGGGTACTTCAACAAAGGATTATATATTCAATAGGTAGGAGTTTTCGGCAATTCGTCAAACAGAAATGAGCATAATATGACAAAAAATGCCTAACTACCTATTTGATCGCCGCGCAAAACATTTGCAGTGATCCTTAACTTGACTCTAGCTATTTTTTGAAGAGTAATAATTAATAAAAAAATGATCATACATCAACATAGTGTTATCTATACAAAAGTGTCATTTTTCCTAAGGTTGTTCGAGTAGAAATGACTTTAAGAAGGTCAAATTAACTAACTACCTATTTGATCGATACATGGATTGGCAATGCTTAATATTTCAAGATAACTAATAAATAAAAAATTAGGATACTTCAACAAAGGATTATATATTCAATAGGTAGGAGTTTTCGGCAATTTGTCAAACAGAAATGAGCAAAATATGACAAAAAATGCCTAACTACCTATTTGATCGCCGCGCAAAACATTTGCAGTGATCCTTAACTTGACTCTAGCTATTATTTGAAGAGTAATAATTAATAAAAAAATGATCATACATCAACATAGTGTTATCTATACAAAAGTCTCATTTTTCCTAAGGTTGTTCGAGTAGAAATGATTTTAAGAAGGTCAAATTAACTAACTACCTATTTGATCGATACATGGATTGGCAATGCTTAATATTTCAAGATAACTAATAAATAAAAAATTAGGATACTTCAACAAAGGATTATATATTCAATAGGTAGGAGTTTTCGGCAATTTGTCAAACAGAAATGAGCAAAATATGACAAAAAATGCCTAACTACCAATTTGATCGCCGCGCAAAACATTTGCAGTGATCCTTAACTTGACTCTAGCTATTATTTGAAACGTAATACTAAATAAAAAAATGATCATACATCAACATAGTGTTATCTATACAAAAGTCGTAATTTTCCTAAGGTTCTTCGAGTAGAAATGACTTTAGGAAGGTCAAATTAACTAACTACCTATTTGATCGATACATGGATTGACAATGCTTATTATTTCAAGATAACTAATGAATAAAAAATTAGGGTACTTCGACAAAGGATTATATATTCAATAGGTAGGAGTTTTCGGCAATTCGTCAAACAGAAATGAGCATAATATGACAAAAAATGCCTAACTACCAATTTGATCGCCGCGCGAAACATTTGCAGTGATCCTTAACTTGACTCTAGCTATTATTTGAAACGCAATACTAAATAAAAAAATGATCATACATCAACATAGTGTTATCTATACAAAAGTCGTAATTTTCCTAAGGTTCTTCGAGTAGAAATGACTTTAGGAATGTCAAATTAACTAACTACCTATTTGATCGATACATGGATTGACAATGCTTATTATTTCAAGATAACTAATAAATACAAAATTAGGGTACTTCAACAATGGATTATATATTCAATAGGTAGGAGTTTTCGGCAATTCGTCAAACAGAATTGAGCAAAATATGACAAAAAATGCCTAACTACCTATTTGATCGCAGCGCAAAAAATTTGCAGTGATCCTTAACTTGACTCTACCGGTTAATTGAAGCGTAATAATTAATAAAAAAATGATTATACATCAACATAGTGTTATCTACACAAAAGTCGCAATTTTCATAAGGTTCTTCGAGTAGAAATGACTTTAAGAAGGTAAAATTAACTAACTACCTATTTGATCGATACATGGATTGACAATGCTTAAATTTTCAAGATAACGAATAAAAAAAAATTGGGATACTTCAAGAAAGGATTATATATTCAATAGGTAGGAATTTTCGGCAATTTGTCAAACAGAAATGAGCAAAATATGACCAAAAATACCTAACTACCTATTTGATCGCCGCGCAAAACATTTGCAGTGATCTTTAACTTGACTCTTGCTATTATTTGAACCGTAACAATTAATAAAAAAAATGATCATACATCAACATAATGTTATCTATACAAAAGTCGCAATTTTCTTAATGTTCTTCGAGTAGAAATGACTTTAGGAAGGTCAAATTAACTAACTACCTATTTGATCGATACATGGATTGACAATGCTTAATATTTCAAGATAACTAATAAATAAAAAATTAGGGTACTTCAACAAAGGATTATATATTCAATAGGTTGGAGTTTTCGGCAATTCGTCAAACAAAAATGAGCAAAATATGACAAAAAATGCCTAACTACCTATTTGATCGCCGCGCAAAACATTTGCAGCGATCCTTAACTTGACTCTAGCTATTATTTGAAACGTAATACTAAATAAAAAAAATGATCATACATCAACATAGTGTTATCTATACAAAAGACGCAATTTTCCAAAGGTTCTTCGAGTAGAAATGACTTTAGGAAGGTCAAATTAACTAACTACCTATTTGATCGATACATGGATTGACAATGCTTATTATTTCAAGATAACTAATGAATAAAAAATTATGGTACTTCGACAAAGGATTATATATTCAATAGGTAGGAGTTTTCGGCAATTCGTCAAACAGAAATGAGCATAATATGACAAAAAATGCCTAACTACCAATTTGATCGCCGCGCAAAACATTTGCAGTGATCCTTAACTTGACTCTAGCTATTATTTGAAACGTAATACTAAATAAAAAAATGATCATACATCAACATAGTGTTATCTATACAAAAGTCTCATTTTTCCTAAGGTTGTTCGAGTAGAAATGACATTAAGAAGGTAAAATTAACTAACTACCTATTTGATCGATACATGGATTGGCAATGCTTAATATTTAAAGATAACTAATAAATAAAAAATTAGGGTACTTCAACAAAGGATTATATATTCAATAGGTAGGAGTTTTCGGCAATTCGTCAAACAGAAATGAGCATAATATGACAAAAAATGCCTAACTACCTATTTGATCGCCGCGCAAAACATTTGCAGTGATCCTTAACTTGACTCTAGCTATTTTTTGAAGAGTAATAATTAATAAAAAAATGATCATACATCAACATAGTGTTATCTATACAAAAGTGTCATTTTTCCTAAGGTTGTTCGAGTAGAAATGACTTTAAGAAGGTCAAATTAACTAACTACCTATTTGATCGATACATGGATTGGCAATGCTTAATATTTCAAGATAACTAATAAATAAAAAATTAGGATACTTCAACAAAGGATTATATATTCAATAGGTAGGAGTTTTCGGCAATTTGTCAAACAGAAATGAGCAAAATATGACAAAAAATGCCTAACTACCTATTTGATCGCCGCGCAAAACATTTGCAGTGATCCTTAACTTGACTCTAGCTATTATTTGAAGAGTAATAATTAATAAAAAAATGATCATACATCAACATAGTGTTATCTATACAAAAGTCTCATTTTTCCTAAGGTTGTTCGAGTAGAAATGATTTTAAGAAGGTCAAATTAACTAACTACCTATTTGATCGATACATGGATTGGCAATGCTTAATATTTCAAGATAACTAATAAATAAAAAATTAGGATACTTCAACAAAGGATTATATATTCAATAGGTAGGAGTTTTCGGCAATTTGTCAAACAGAAATGAGCAAAATATGACAAAAAATGCCTAACTACCAATTTGATCGCCGCGCAAAACATTTGCAGTGATCCTTAACTTGACTCTAGCTATTATTTGAAACGTAATACTAAATAAAAAAATGATCATACATCAACATAGTGTTATCTATACAAAAGTCGTAATTTTCCTAAGGTTCTTCGAGTAGAAATGACTTTAGGAAGGTCAAATTAACTAACACCTATTTGATCGATACATGGATTGACAATGCTTATTATTTCAAGATAAGTAATAAATACAAAATTAGGGTACTTCAACAATGGATTATATATTCAATAGGTAGGAGTTTTCGGCAATTCGTCAAACAGAATTGAGCAAAATATGACAAAAAATGCCAAACAAACTATTTGATCGCCTCGCAAAAAATTTGCAGTGATCCTTAACTTGACTCTACCGGTTAATTGGAGCATAATAATTAATAAAAAAATGATTATACATCAACATAGTGTTATCTATACAAAAGTCGCAATTTTCATAAGGTTCTTCGAGTAGAAATGACTTTAAGAAGGTAAAATTAACTAACTACCTTTTTGATCGATACATGGATTGACAATGCTTAAAATTTCAAGATAACGAATAAATAAAAAATTGGGATACTTCAAGAAAGGATTATATATTCAATAGGTAGGAGTTTTCGGCAATTCGTCAAACAGAAATGAGCAAAAAATGACAAAAAATGCCTAACTACCTATTTGATCGCCGCGCAAAACATTTGCAGTGATCCTTAACTTGACTTTTGCTATTATTTGAAGCGTAATAATAAATAAAAAAATGATCATACATCAACATAGTGTTATCTATACAAAAGTCGCAATTTTCCTAAGGTTCTTCGAGTAGAAATGACTTTAAGAAGGTCAAATTAACTAACTACCTATTTGATCGATACATGGATTGACAATGCTTAAAATTGCAAGATAACTAATAAATAAAAAATTAAGGTACTTCAACAAAGGATTATATATTCAATAGGTGGGAGTTTTCGGCAATTCGTCAAACAGAAATGAGCATAATATGACAAAAAATGCCTAACTACCAATTTGATCGCCGCGCAAAACATTTGCAGTGATCCTTAACTTGACTCTAGCTATTATTTGAAACGTAATACTAAATAAAAAAATGATCATACATCAACATAGTGTTATCTATACAAAAGACGCAATTTTCCAAAGGTTCTTCGAGTAGAAATGACTTTAGGAAGGTCAAATTAACTAACTACCTATTTGATCGATACATGGATTGACAATGCTTATTATTTCAAGATAACTAATGAATAAAAAATTAGGGTACTTCGACAAAGGATTATATATTCAATAGGTAGGAGTTTTCGGCAATTCGTCAAACAGAAATGAGCATAATATGACAAAAAATGCCTAACTACCAATTTGATCGCCGCGCAAAACATTTGCAGTGATCCTTAACTTGACTCTAGCTATTATTTGAAACGTAATACTAAATAAAAAAATGATCATACATCAACATAGTGTTATCTATACAAAAGTCGTAATTTTCCTAAGGTTCTTCGAGTAGAAATGATTTTAGGAATGTCAAATTAACTAACTACCTATTTGATCGATACATGGATTGACAATGCTTATTATTTCAAGATAACTAATAAATACAAAATTAGGGTACTTCAACAATGGATTATATATTCAATAGGTAGGAGTTTTCGGCAATTTGTCAAACAGAATTGAGCAAAATAAGACAAAAAATGCCAAACAAACTATTTGATCGCCGCGCAAAAAATTTGCAGTGATCCTTAACTTGACTCTACCGGTTAATTGAAGCGTAATAATTAATAAAAAAATGATTATACATCAACATAGTGTTATCTATACAAAAGTCGCAATTTTCCTAAGGTTCTTCGAGTAGAAATGACTTTAAGAAGGTAAAATTAACTAACTACCTATTTGATCGATACATGGATTGACAATGCTTAAAATTTCAAGATAACGAATAAATAAAAAATTGGGATACTTCAAGAATGGATTATATATTCAATAGGTAGGAGTTTTCGGCAATTCGTCAAACAGAAATGAGCAAAATATGACAAACAATGCCTAACTACCTATTTGATCGCCGCGCAAAACATTTGCAGTGATCTTTAGCTTGACTCTTGCTATTATTTGAAGCGTAACAATTAATAAAAAAATGATCATACATCAACATAATGTTATCTATACAAAAGTCGCAATTTTCTTAATGTTCTTCGAGTAGAAATGACTTTAGGAAGGTCAAATTAACTAACTACCTATTTGATCGATACATGGATTGACAATGCTTAAAATTTCAAGATAACTAATAAATAAAAAATTAAGGTACTTCAACAAAGGATTATATATTCAATAGGTGGGAGTTTTCGGCAATTCGTCAAACAGAAATGAGCATAATATGACAAACAATGCCTAACTACCAATTTGATCGCAGCGCAAAACATTTACAGTGATCCTTAACTTGACTCTACCGGTTAATTGAAGCGTAATAATTAATAAAAAAATGATTATACATCAACATAGTGTTATCTATACAAAAGTCGCAATTTTCATAAGGTTCTTCGAGTAGAAATGACTTTAAGAAGGTAAAATTAACTAACTACCTATTTGATCGATACATGGATTGGCAATGCTTAAAATTTCAAGATAACGAATAAATAAAAAATTGGGATACTTCAAGAAAGGATTATATATTCAATAGGTAGCAGTTTTCGGCAATTCGTCAAACAGAAATGAGCCAAATATGACAAAAAATGCCTAACTACCTATTTGATCGCCGCGCAAAACATTTGCAGTGATCCTTAACTTGACTCTAGCTATTATTTGAAACGTAATACTAAATAAAAAAATGATCATACATCAACATAGTGTTATCTATACAAAAGTCGTAATTTTCCTAAGGTTCTTCGAGTAGAAATGACTTTAGGAAGGTCAAATTAACTAACTACCTATTTGATCGATACATGGATTGACAATGCTTATTATTTCAAGATAACTAATAAATACAAAATTAGGGTACTTCAACAATGGATTATATATTCAATAGGTACGAGTTTTCGGCAATTCGTCAAACAGAATTGAGCAAAATATGACAAAAAATGCCTAACTACCTATTTGATCGCAGCGCAAAAAATTTGTCGTGATCCTTAACTTGACTCTACCAGTTAATTGAAGCGCAATAATTAATAAAAAAATGATTATACATCAACATAGTGTTATCTATACAAAAGTCGCAATTTTCATAAGGTTCTTCGAGTAGAAATGACTTTAAGAAGGTAAAATTAACTAACTACCTATTGGATCGATACATGGATTGACAATGCTTAAAATTTCAAGATAACGAATAAATAAAAAATTGGGATACTTCAAGAAAGGATTATATATTCAATAGGTAGGAGTTTTCGGCAATTTGTCATACAGAAATGTGCAAAATATGACCAAAAATGCCTAACTACCTATTTGATCGCCGCGCAAAACATTTGCAGTGATCTTTAACTTGACTATTGCTATTATTTGAACCGTAACAATTAATAAAAAAAATGATCATACATCAACATAATGTTATCTATACAAAAGTCACAATTTTCTTAATGTTCTTCGAGTAGAAATGACTTTAAGAAGGTCAAATTAACTAACTACCTATTTGATCGATACATGGATTGACAATGCTTAAAATTGCAAGATAACTAATAAATAAAAAATTAAGGTACTTCAACAAAGGATTATATATTCAATAGGTAGGAGTTTTCGGCAATTCGTCAAACATAAATGAGCATAATATGACAAAAAATGCCTAACTACCAATTTGATCGCCGCGCAAAACATTTGCAGTGATCCTTAACTTGACTCTAGCTATTATTTGAAACGTAATACTAAATAAAAAAATGATCATACATCAACATAGTGTTATCTATACAAAAGACGCAATTTTCCAAAGGTTCTTCGAGTAGAAATGACTTTAGGAAGGTCAAATTAACTAACTACCTATTTGATCGATACATGGATTGACAATGCTTATTATTTCAAGATAACTAATGAATAAAAAATTAGGGTACTTCGACAAAGGATTATATATTCAATAGGTAGGAGTTTTCGGCAATTCGTCAAACAGAAATGAGCATAATATGACAAAAAATGCCTAACTACCAATTTGATCGCCGCGCAAAACATTTGCAGTGATCCTTAACTTGACTCTAGCTATTATTTGAAACGTAATACTAAATGAAAAAATGATCATACATCAACATAGTGTTATCTATACAAAAGTCGTAATTTTCCTAAGGTTCTTCGAGTAGAAATGATTTTAGGAATGTCAAATTAACTAACTACCTATTTGATCGATACATGGATTGACAATGCTTATTATTTCAAGATAACTAATAAATACAAAATTAGGGTACTTCAACAATGGATTATATATTCAATAGGTAGGAGTTTTCGGCAATTCGTCAAACAGAATTGAGCAAAATAAGACAAAAAATGCCAAACAAACTATTTGATCGCCGCGCAAAAAATTTGCAGTGATCCTTAACTTGACTCTACCGGTTAATTGAAGCGTAATAATTAATAAAAAAATGATTATACATCAACATAGTGTTATCTATACAAAAGTCGCAATTTTCCTAAGGTTCTTCGAGTAGAAATGACTTTAAGAAGGTAAAATTAACTAACTACCTATTTGATCGATACATGGATTCACAATGCTTAAAATTTCAAGATAACGAATAAATAAAAAATTGGGATACTTCATGAATGGATTATATATTCAATAGGTAGGAGTTTTCGGCAATTCGTCAAACAGAAATGAGCAAAATATGACAAACAATGCCTAACTACCTATTTGATCGCCGCGCAAAACATTTGCAGTGATCTTTAACTTGACTCTTGCTATTATTTGAAGCGTAACAATTAATAAAAAAAATGATCATACATCAACATAATGTTATCTATACAAAAGTCGCAATTTTCTTAATGTTCTTCGAGTAGAAATGACTTTAGGAAGGTCAAATTAACTAACTACCTATTTGATCGATACATGGATTGACAATGCTTAAAATTTCAAGATAACTAATAAATAAAAAATTAAGGTACTTCAACAAAGGATTATATATTCAATAGGTGGGAGTTTTCGGCAATTCGTCAAACAGAAATGAGCATAATATGACAAAAAATGCCTAACTACCAATTTGATCGCCGCGCAAAACATTTACAGTGATCCTTAACTTGACTCTACCGGTTAATTGAAGCGTAATAATTAATAAAAAAATGATTATACATCAACATAGTGTTATCTATACAAAAGTCGCAATTTTCATAAGGTTCTTCGAGTAGAAATGACTTTAAGAAGGTAAAATTAACTAACTACCTATTTGATCGATACATGGATTGGCAATGCTTAAAATTTCAAGATAACGAATAAATAAAAAATTGGGATACTTCAAGAAAGGATTATATATTCAATAGGTAGCAGTTTTCGGCAATTCGTCAAACAGAAATGAGCCAAATATGACAAAAAATGCCTAACTACCTATTTGATCGCCGCGCAAAACATTTGCAGTGATCCTTAACTTGACTCTAGCTATTATTTGAAACGTAATACTAAATAAAAAAATGATCATACATCAACATAGTGTTATCTATACAAAAGTCGTAATTTTCCTAAGGTTCTTCGAGTAGAAATGACTTTAGGAATGTCAAATTAACTAACTACCTATTTGATCGATACATGGATTGACAATGCTTATTATTTCAAGATAACTAATAAATACAAAATTAGGGTACTTCAACAATGGATTATATATTCAATAGGTAGGAGTTTTCGGCAATTCGTCAAACAGAATTGAGCAAAATATGACAAAAAATGCCTAACTACCTATTTGATCGCAGCGCAAAAAATTTGCCGTGATCCTTAACTTGACTCTACCGGTTAATTGAAGCGCAATAATTAATAAAAAAATGATTATACATCAACATAGTGTTATCTATACAAAAGTCGCAATTTTCATAAGGTTCTTCGAGTAGAAATGACTTTAAGAAGGTAAAATTAACTAACTACCTATTTGATCGATACATGGATTGACAATGCTTAAAATTTCAAGATAACGAATAAATAAAAAATTGGGATACTTCAAGAAAGGATTATATATTTAATAGGTAGGAGTTTTCGGCAATTTGTCATACAGAAATGTGCAAAATATGACCAAAAATGCCTAACTACCAATTTGATCGCCGCGCAAAACATTTGCAGTGATCTTTAACTTGACTATTGCTATTATTTGAACCGTAACAATTAATAAAAAAAATGATCATACATCAACATAATGTTATCTATACAAAAGTCACAATTTTCTTAATGTTCTTCGAGTAGAAATGACTTTAGGAAGGTCAAATTAACTAACTACCTATTTGATCGATACATGGATTGACAATGCTTAATATTTCAAGATAACCAATAAATAAAAAATTAGGGTACTTCAACAAAGGATTATATATTCAATAGGTTGGAGTTTTCGGCAATTCGTCAAACAGAAATGAGCTAAAATATGACAAAAAATGCCTAACTACCTATATGATCGCCGCGCAAAACATTTGCTGTGATCCTTAACTTGACTCTAGCTATTATTTGAAGAGTAATAATTAATAAAAAAATGATCATACATCAACATAGTGTTATCTATACAAAAGTCGTAATTTTCCTAAGGTTCTTCGAGTAGAAATGACTTTAGGAAGGTCAAATTAACTAACTACCTATTTGATCGATACATGGATTGACAATGCTTATTATTTCAAGATAAGTAATAAATACAAAATTAGGGTACTTCAACAATGGATTATATATTCAATAGGTAGGAGTTTTCGGCAATTCGTCAAACAGAATTGAGCAAAATATGACAAAAAATGCCAAACAAACTATTTGATCGCCTCGCAAGAAATTTGCAGTGATCCTTAACTTGACTCTACCGGTTAATTGGAGCATAATAATTAATAAAAAAATGATTATACATCAACATAGTGTTATCTATACAAAAGTCGCAATTTTCATAAGGTTCTTCGAGTAGAAATGACTTTAAGAAGGTAAAATTAACTAACTACCTTTTTGATCGATACATGGATTGACAATGCTTAAAATTTCAAGATAACGAATAAATAAAAAATTGGGATACTTCAAGAAAGGATTATATATTCAATAGGTAGGAGTTTTCGGCAATTCGTCAAACAGAAATGAGCAAAATATGACAAAAAATGCCTAACTACCTATTTGATCGCCGCGCAAAACATTTGCAGTGATCCTTAACTTGACTTTTGCTATTATTTGAAGCGTAATAATAAATAAAAAAATGATCATACATCAACATAGTGTTATCTATACAAAAGTCGCAATTTTCCTAAGGTTCTTCGAGTAGAAATGACTTTAAGAAGGTCAAATTAACTAACTACCTATTTGATCGATACATGGATTGACAATGCTTAAAATTGCAAGATAACTAATAAATAAAAAATTAAGGTACTTCAACAAAGGATTATATATTCAATAGGTAGGAGTTTTCGGCAATTCGTCAAACAGAAATGAGCATAATATGACAAAAAATGCCTAACTACCAATTTGATCGCCGCGCAAAACATTTGCAGTGATCCTTAACTTGACTCTAGCTATTATTTGAAACGTAATACTAAATAAAAAAATGATCATACATCAACATAGTGTTATCTATACAAAAGACGCAATTTTCCAAAGGTTCTTCGAGTAGAAATGACTTTAGGAAGGTCAAATTAACTAACTACCTATTTGATCGATACATGGATTGACAATGCTTATTATTTCAAGATAACTAATGAATAAAAAATTAGGGTACTTCGACAAAGGATTATATATTCAATAGGTAGGAGTTTTCGGCAATTCGTCAAACAGAAATGAGCATAATATGACAAAAAATGCCTAACTACCAATTTGATCGCCGCGCAAAACATTTGCAGTGATCCTTAACTTGACTCTAGCTATTATTTGAAACGTAATACTAAATAAAAAAATGATCATACATCAACATAGTGTTATCTATACAAAAGTCGTAATTTTCCTAAGGTTCTTCGAGTAGAAATGATTTTAGGAATGTCAAATTAACTAACTACCTATTTGATCGATACATGGATTGACAATGCTTATTATTTCAAGATAACTAATAAATACAAAATTAGGGTACTTCAACAATGGATTATATATTCAATAGGTAGGAGTTTTCGGCAATTCGTCAAACAGAATTGAGCAAAATAAGACAAAAAATGCCAAACAAACTATTTGATCGCCGCGCAAAAAATTTGCAGTGATCCTTAACTTGACTCTACCGGTTAATTGAAGCGTAATAATTAATAAAAAAATGATTATACATCAACATAGTGTTATCTATACAAAAGTCGCAATTTTCCTAAGGTTCTTCGAGTAGAAATGACTTTAAGAAGGTAAAATTAACTAACTACATATTTGATCGATACATGGATTGACAATGCTTAAAATTTCAAGATAACGAATAAATAAAAAATTGGGATACTTCAAGAATGGATTATATATTCAATAGGTAGGAGTTTTCGGCAATTCGTCAAACAGAAATGAGCAAAATATGACAAACAATGCCTAACTACCTATTTGATCGCCGCGCAAAACATTTGCAGTGATCTTTAACTTGACTCTTGCTATTATTTGAAGCGTAACAATTAATAAAAAAAATGATCATACATCAACATAATGTTATCTATACAAAAGTCGCAATTTTCTTAATGTTCTTCGAGTAGAAATGACTTTAGGAAGGTCAAATTAACTAACTACCTATTTGATCGATACATGGATTGACAATGCTTAAAATTTCAAGATAACTAATAAATAAAAAATTAAGGTACTTCAACAAAGGATTATATATTCAATAGGTGGGAGTTTTCGGCAATTCGTCAAACAGAAATGAGCATAATATGACAAAAAATGCCTAACTACCAATTTGATCGCCGCGCAAAACATTTACAGTGATCCTTAACTTGACTCTACCGGTTAATTGAAGCGTAATAATTAATAAAAAAATGATTATACATCAACATAGTGTTATCTATACAAAAGTCGCAATTTTCATAAGGTTCTTCGAGTAGAAATGACTTTAAGAAGGTAAAATTATCTAACTGCCTATTTGATCGATACATGGATTGGCAATGCTTAAAATTTCAAGATAACGAATAAATAAAAAATTGGGATACTTCAAGAAAGGATTATATATTCAATAGGTAGCAGTTTTCGGCTATTCGTCAAACAGAAATGAGCCAAATATGACAAAAAATGCCTAACTACCTATTTGATCGCCGCGCAAAACATTTGCAGTGATCCTTAACTTGACTCTAGCTATTATTTGAAACGTAATACTAAATAAAAAAATGATCATACATCAACATAGTGTTATCTATACAAAAGTCGTAATTTTCCTAAGGTTCTTCGAGTAGAAATGACTTTAGGAAGGTCAAATTAACTAACTACCTATTTGATCGATACTTGGATTGACAATGCTTATTATTTCAAGATAACTAATAAATACAAAATTAGGGTACTTCAACAATGGATTATATATTCAATAGGTAGGAGTTTTCGGCAATTCGTCAAACAGAATTGAGCAAAATATGACAAAAAATGCCTAACTACCTATTTGATCGCAGCGCAAAAAATTTGCCGTGATCCTTAACTTGACTCTACCGGTTAATTGAAGCGCAATAATTAATAAAAAAATGATTATACATCAACATAGTGTTATCTATACAAAAGTCGCAATTTTCATAAGGTTCTTCGAGTAGAAATGACTTTAAGAAGGTAAAATTAACTAACTACCTATTTGATCGATACATGGATTGACAATGCTTAAAATTTCAAGATAACGAATAAATAAAAAATTGGGATACTTCAAGAAAGGATTATATATTTAATAGGTAGGAGTTTTCGGCAATTTGTCATACAGAAATGTGCAAAATATGACCAAAAATGCCTAACTACCAATTTGATCGCCGCGCAAAACATTTGCAGTGATCTTTAACTTGACTATTGCTATTATTTGAACCGTAACAATTAATAAAAAAAATGATCATACATCAACATAATGTTATCTATACAAAAGTCACAATTTTCTTAATGTTCTTCGAGTAGAAATGACTTTAGGAAGGTCAAATTAACTAACTACCTATTTGATCGATACATGGATTGACAATGCTTAATATTTCAAGATAACCAATAAATAAAAAATTAGGGTACTTCAACAAAGGATTATATATTCAATAGGTTGGAGTTTTCGGCAATTCGTCAAACAGAAATGAGCTAAAATATGACAAAAAATGCCTAACTACCTATTTGATCGCCGCGCAAAACATTTGCTGTGATCCTTAACTTGACTCTAGCTATTATTTGAAGAGTAATAATTAATAAAAAAATGATCATACATCAACATAGTGTTATCTATACAAAAGTCGTAATTTTCCTAAGGTTCTTCGAGTAGAAATGACTTTAGGAAGGTCAAATTAACTAACTACCTATTTGATCGATACATGGATTGACAATGCTTATTATTTCAAGATAAGTAATAAATACAAAATTAGGGTACTTCAACAATGGATTATATATTCAATAGGTAGGAGTTTTCGGCAATTCGTCAAACAGAATTGAGCAAAATATGACAAAAAATGCCAAACAAACTATTTGATCGCCTCGCAAAAAATTTGCAGTGATCCTTAACTTGACTCTACCGGTTAATTGGAGCATAATAATTAATAAAAAAATGATTATACATCAACATAGTGTTATCTATACAAAAGTCGCAATTTTCATAAGGTTCTTCGAGTAGAAATGACTTTAAGAAGGTAAAATTAACTAACTACCTTTTTGATCGATACATGGATTGACAATGCTTAAAATTTCAAGATAACGAATAAATAAAAAATTGGGATACTTCAAGAAAGGATTATACATTCAATAGGTAGGAGTTTTCGGCAATTCGTCAAACAGAAATGAGCAAAATATGACAAAAAATGCCTAACTACCTATTTGATCGCCGCGCAAAACATTTGCAGTGATCCTTAACTTGACTTTTGCTATTATTTGAAGCGTAATAATAAATAAAAAAATGATCATACATCAACATAGTGTTATCTATACAAAAGTCGCAATTTTCCTAAGGTTCTTCGAGTAGAAATGACTTTAAGAAGGTCAAATTAACTAACTACCTATTTGATCGATACATGGATTGACAATGCTTAAAATTGCAAGATAACTAATAAATAAAAAATTAAGGTACTTCAACAAAGGATTATATATTCAATAGGTAGGAGTTTTCGGCAATTCGTCAAACAGAAATGAGCATAATATGACAAAAAATGCCTAACTACCAATTTGATCGCCGCGCAAAACATTTGCAGTGATCCTTAACTTGACTCTAGCTATTATTTGAAACGTAATACTAAATAAAAAAATGATCATACATCAACATAGTGTTATCTATACAAAAGACGCAATTTTCCAAAGGTTCTTCGAGTAGAAATGACTTTAGGAAGGTCAAATTAACTAACTACCTATTTGATCGATACATGGATTGACAATGCTTATTATTTCAAGATAACTAATGAATAAAAAATTAGGGTACTTCGACAAAGGATTATATATTCAATAGGTAGGAGTTTTCGGCAATTCGTCAAACAGAAATGAGCATAATATGACAAAAAATGCCTAACTACCAATTTGATCGCCGCGCAAAACATTTGCAGTGATCCTTAACTTGACTCTAGCTATTATTTGAAACGTAATACTAAATAAAAAAATGATCATACATCAACATAGTGTTATCTATACAAAAGTCGTAATTTTCCTAAGGTTCTTCGAGTAGAAATGATTTTAGGAATGTCAAATTAACTAACTACCTATTTGATCGATACATGGATTGACAATGCTTATTATTTCAAGATAACTAATAAATACAAAATTAGGGTACTTCAACAATGGATTATATATTCAATAGGTAGGAGTTTTCGGCAATTCGTCAAACAGAATTGAGCAAAATAAGACAAAAAATGCCAAACAAACTATTTGATCGCCGCGCAAAAAATTTGCAATGATCCTTAACTTGACTCTACCGGTTAATTGAAGCGTAATAATTAATAAAAAAATGATTATACATCAACATAGTGTTATCTATACAAAAGTCGCAATTTTCCTAAGGTTCTTCGAGTAGAAATGACTTTAAGAAGGTAAAATTAACTAACTACCTATTTGATCGATACATGGATTGACAATGCTTAAAATTTCAAGATAACGAATAAATAAAAAATTGGGATACTTCAAGAATGGATTATATATTCAATAGGTAGGAGTTTTCGGCAATTCGTCAAACAGAAATGAGCAAAATATGACAAACAATGCCTAACTACCTATTTGATCGCCGCGCAAAACATTTGCAGTGATCTTTAACTTGACTCTTGCTATTATTTGAAGCGTAACAATTAATAAAAAAATGATCATACATCAACATAATGTTATCTATACAAAAGTCGCAATTTTCTTAATGTTCTTCGAGTAGAAATGACTTTAGGAAGGTCAAATTAACTAACTACCTATTTGATCGATACATGGATTGACAATGCTTAAAATTTCAAGATAACTAATAAATAAAAAATTAAGGTACTTCAACAAAGGATTATATATTCAATAGGTGGGAGTTTTCGGCAATTTGTCATACAGAAATGAGCATAATATGACAAAAAATGCCTAACTACCAATTTGATCGCCGCGCAAAACATTTACAGTGATCCTTAACTTGACTCTACCGGTTAATTGAAGCGTAATAATTAATAAAAAATGATTATACATCAACATAGTGTTATCTATACAAAAGTCGCAATTTTCATAAGGTTCTTCGAGTAGAAATGACTTTAAGAAGGTAAAATTAACTAACTATCTATTTGATCGATACATGGATTGGCAATGCTTAAAATTTCAAGATAACGAATAAATAAAAAATTGGGATACTTCAAGAAAGGATTATATATTCAATAGGTAGCAGTTTTCGGCAATTCGTCAAACAGAAATGAGCCAAATATGACAAAAAATGCCTAACTACCTATTTGATCGCCGCGCAAAACATTTGCAGTGATCCTTAACTTGACACTAGCTATTATTTGAAACGTAATACTAAATAAAAAAAATGATCATACATCAACATAGTGTTATCTATACAAAAGTCGTAATTTTCCTAAGGTTCTTCGAGTAGAAATGACTTTAGGAAGGTCAAATTAACTAACTACCTATTTGATCGATACATGGATTGACAATGCTTATTATTTCAAGATAACTAATAAAAACAAAATTAGGGTACTTCAACAATGGATTATATATTCAATAGGTAGGAGTTTCCGGCAATTCGTCAAACAGAATTGAGCAAAATATGACAAAAAATGCCTAACTACCTATTTCATCGCAGCGCAAAAAATTTGCCGTGATCCTTAACTTGACTCTACCGGTTAATTGAAGCGCAATAATTAATAAAAAAATGATTATACATCAACATAGTGTTATCTATACAAAAGTCGCAATTTTCATAAGGTTCTTCGAGTAGAAATGACTTTAAGAAGGTAAAATTAACTAACTAACTATTTGATCGATACATGGATTGACAATGCTTAAAATTTCAAGATAACGAATAAATAAAAAATTGGGATACTTCAAGAAAGGATTATATATTCAATAGGTTGGAGTTTTCGGCAATTTGTCATACAGAAATGTGCAAAATATGACCAAAAATGCCTAACTACCTATTTGATCGCCGCGCAAAACATTTGCAGTGATCTTTAACTTGACTATTGCTATTATTTGAACCGTAACAATTAATAAAAAAAATGATCATACATCAACATAATGTTATCTATACAAAAGTCACAATTTTCTTAATGTTCTTCGAGTAGAAATGACTTTAGGAAGGTCAAATTAACTAACTACCTATTTGATCGATACATGGATTGACAATGCTTAATATTTCAAGATAACCAATAAATAAAAAATTAGGGTACTTCAACAAAGGATTATATATTCAATAGGTTGGAGTTTTCGGCAATTCGTCAAACAGAAATGAGCAAAATATGACAAAAAATGCCTAACTACCTATTTGATCGCCGCGCAAAACATTTGCTGTGATCCTTAACTTGACTCTAGCTATTATTTGAAGAGTAATAATTAATAAAAAAATGATCATACATCAACATAGTGTTATCTATACAAAATCTCATTTTTCCTAAGGTTGTTCGAGTAGAAACGACTTTAAGAAGGTCAAATTAACTAACTACCTATTTGATCGATACATGGATTGGCAATGCTTAATATTTCAAGATAACTAATAAATAAAAAATTAGAATACTTCAACAAAGGATTATATATTCAATAGGAAGGAGTTTTCGGCAATTTGTCAAACAGAAATGAGCAAAATATGACAAAAAATGCCTAACTACCTATTTGATCGCCGCGCAAAACATTTGCAGTGATCCTTAACTTGACTCTAGCTATTATTTGAAATGTAATACTAAATAAAAAAATGATCATACATCAACATAGTGTTATCTATACAAAAGACGCAATTTTCCAAAGGTTCTTCGAGTTGAAATGACTTTAGGAAGGTCAAATTAACTAACTACCTATTTGATCGATACATGGATTGACAATGCTTATTATTTCAAGATAACTAATGAATAAAAAATTAGGGTACTTCGACAAAGGATTATATATTCAATAGGTAGGAGTTTTCGGCAATTCGTCAAACAGAAATGAGCATAATATGACAAAAAATGCCCAACTACCAATTTGATCGCCGCGCAAAACATTTCCAGTGATCCTTAACTTGACTCTAGCTATTATTTGAAATGTAATACTAAATAAAAAAATGATCATACATCAACATAGTGTTTTCTATACAAAAGTCGTAATTTTCCTAAGGTTCTTCGAGTAGATATGACATTAGGAATGTCAAATTAACTAACTACCTATTTGATCGATACATGGATGGACAATGCTTATTATTTCAAGATAACTAATAAATACAAAATTAGGGTACTTCAACAATGGATTATATATTCAATAGGTAGGAGTTTTCGGCAATTCGTCAAACAGAATTGAGCAAAATATGACAAAAAATGCCAAACAAACTATTTGATCGCCGCGCAAAAAATTTGCAGTGATCCTTAACTTGACTCTACCGGTTAATTGAAGCGTAATAATTAATAAAAAAATGATTATACATCAACATAGTGTTATCTATACAAAAGTCGCAATTTTCATAAGGTTCTTCGAGTAGAAATGACTTTAAGAAGGTAAAATTAACTAACTACCTATTTGATCGATACATGGATTGACAATGCTTAAAATTTCAAGATACCGAATAAATAAAAAATTGGGATACTTCAAGAAAGGATTATATATTCAATAGGTAGGAGTTTTCGGCAATTCGTCAAACAGAAATGAGCAAAATATGACAAACAATGCCTAACTACCTATTTGATCGCCGCGCAAAACATTTGCAGTGATCTTTAACTTGACTCTTGCTATTATTTGAAGCGTAATAATTAATAAAAAAATGATTATACATCAACGTAGTGTTATCTATACAAAAGTCACAATTTTCATAAGGTTCTTCGAGTAGAAATGACTTTAAGAAGTTAAAATTAACTAACTACCTATTTGATCGATACATGGATTGACAATGCTTAAAATTTCAAGATAACGAATAAATAAAAAATTGGGATACTTCAAGAAAGGATTATATATTCAATAGGTAGGAGTTTTCAGCAATTTGTCATAAGAAATGTGCAAAATATGACCAAAAATGCCTAACTACCTATTTGATCGCCGCGCAAAACATTTACAGTGATCTTTAACTTGACTATTGCTATTATTTGAACCGTAACAATTAATAAAAAAAATGATCATACATCAACATAATGTTATCTATACAAAAGTCTCAATTTTCTTAATGTTCTTCGAGTAGAAATGACTTTAGGAAGGTCAAATTAACTAACTACCTATTTGATCGATACATGGATTGACAAAGCTTAATATTTCAAGATAACCAATAAATAAAAAATTAGGGTACTTCAACAAAGGATTATATATTCAATAGGTTGGAGTTTTCGGCAATTCGTCAAACAGAAATGGGCAAAATATGAGAAAAAATGCCTAACTACCTATTTGATCGCCGCGCAAAACATTTGCAGTGATCTTTAACTTGACTCTTGCTATTATTTGAACCGTAACAATTAATAAAAAAAATGATCATAAATCAACATAATGTTATCTATACAAAAGCCACAATTTTCTTAATGTTCTTCGAGTAGAAATGACTTTAGGAAGGTCAAATTAACTAACTACCTATTTGATCGATACATGGATTGACAATGCTTAATATTTCAAGATAACCAATAAATAAAAAATTAGGGTACTTCAACAAAGGATTATATATTCAATGGGTAGGAGTTTTCGGCAATTTGTCATTCAGAAATGAGCAAAATATGACCAAAAATGCCTAACTACCTATTTGATCGCCGCGCAAAACATTTGCAGTGATCTTTAACTTGACTCTTGCTATTTTTTGAACCGTAACAATTAATAAAAAAAATGATCATACATCAACATAATGTTATCTATACAAAAGTAGCAATTTTCTTAATGTTCTTCGAGTAGAAATGACTTTAGGAAGGTCAAATTAACTAACTACCTATTTGATCGATACATGGATTGACAATGCTTAAAATTTGAAGATAACTAATAAATAAAAAATTAAGGTACTTCAACAAAGGATTATATATTCAATAGGTGGGAGTTTTCGGCAATTCGTCAAACAGAAATGAGCATAATATGACAAAAAATGCCTAACTACCAATTTGATCGCCGCGCAAAACATTTGCAGTGATCCTTAACTTGACTCTACCGGTTAATTGAAGCGTAATAATTAATAAAAAAATGATTATACATCAACATAGTGTTATCTATACAAAAGTCGCAATTTTCATAAGGTTCTTCGAGTAGAAATGACTTTAAGAAGGTAAAAATAACTAACTACCTATTTGATCGATACATGGATTGACAATGCTTAAAATTTCAAGATAACGAATAAATAAAAAATTGGGATACTTCAAGAAAGGATTATATATTCAATAGGTAGGAGTTTTCAGCAATTTGTCATACAGAAATGTGAAAAATATGACCAAAAATGCCTAACTACCTATTTGATCGCCGCGCAAAACATTTGCAGTGATCTTTAACTTGACTCTTGCTATTATTTGAACCGTAACAATTAATAAAAAAAATGATTATACATCAACATAATGTTATCTATACAAAAGTCACAATTTTCTTAATGTTCTTTGAGTAGAAATGACTTTAGGAAGGTCAAATTAACTAACTACCTATTTGATCGATACATGGATTGACAATGCTTAATATTTCAAGATAACCAATAAATAAAAAATTAGGGTACTTCAACAAAGGATTATATATTCAATAGGTAGGAGTTTTCGGCAATTTGTCATTCAGAAATGTGCAAAATATGACCAAAAATGCCTAACTACCTATTTGATCGCCGCGCAAAACATTTGCAGTGATCTTTAACTTGACTCTTGCTATTTTTTGAACCGTAACAATTAATAAAAAAAATGATCATACATCAACATAATGTTATCTATACAAAAGTCGCAATTTTCTTAATGTTCTTCGAGTAGAAATGACTTTAGGAAGGTCAAATTAACTAACTACCTATTTGATCGATACATGGATTGACAATGCTTAAAATTTGAAGATAACTAATAAATAAAAAATTAAGGTACTTCAACAAAGGATTATATATTCAATAGGTGGGAGTTTTCGGCAATTCGTCAAACAGAAATGAGCATAATATGACAAAAAATGCCTAACTACCAATTTGATCGCCGCGCAAAACATTTGCAGTGATCCTTAACTTGACTCTACCGGTTAATTGAAGCGTAATAATTAATAAAAAAATGATTATACATCAACATAGTGTTATCTATACAAAAGTCGCAATTTTCATAAGGTTCTTCGAGTAGAAATGATTTTAAGAAGGTAAAAATAACTAACTACCTATTTGATCGATACATGGATTGACAATGCTTAAAATTTCAAGATAACGAATAAATAAAAAATTGGGATACTTCAAGAAAGGATTATATATTCAATAGGTAGGAGTTTTCAGCAATTTGTCATACAGAAATGTGAAAAATATGACCAAAAATGCCTAACTACCTATTTGATCGCCGCGCAAAACATTTGCAGTGATCTTTAACTTGACTCTTGCTATTATTTGAACCGTAACAATTAATAAAAAAAATGATCATACATCAACATAATGTTATCTATACAAAAGTCACAATTTTCTTAATGTTCTTTGAGTAGAAATGACTTTAGGAAGGTCAAATTAACTAACTACCTATTTGATCGATACATGGATTGACAATGCTTAATATTTCAAGATAACCAATAAATAAAAAATTAGGGTACTTCAACAAAGGATTATATATTCAATAGGTAGGAGTTTTCGGCAATTTGTCATTCAGAAATGTGCAAAATATGACCAAAAATGCCTAACTACCTATTTGATCGCCGCGCAAAACATTTGCAGTGATCTTTAACTTGACTCTTGCTATTTTTTGAACCGTAACAATTAATAAAAAAAATGATCATACATCAACATAATGTTATCTATACAAAAGTCGCAATTTTCTTAATGTTCTTCGAGTAGAAATGACTTTAGGAAGGTCAAATTAACTAACTACCTATTTGATCGATACATGGATTGACAATGCTTAAAATTTGAAGATAACTAATAAATAAAAAATTAAGGTACTTCAACAAAGGATTATATATTCAATAGGTGGGAGTTTTCGGCAATTCGTCAAACAGAAATGAGCATAATATGACAAAAAATGCCTAACTACCAATTTGATCGCCGCGCAAAACATTTGCAGTGATCCTTAACTTGACTCTACCGGTTAATTGAAGCGTAATAATTAATAAAAAAATGATTATACATCAACATAGTGTTATCTATACAAAAGTCGCAATTTTCATAAGGTTCTTCGAGTAGAAATGACTTTAAGAAGGTAAAAATAACTAACTACCTATTTGATCGATACATGGATTGACAATGCTTAAAATTTCAAGATAACGAATAAATAAAAAATTGGGATACTTCAAGAAAGGATTATATATTCAATAGGTAGGAGTTTTCAGCAATTTGTCATACAGAAATGTGAAAAATATGACCAAAAATGCCTAACTACCTATTTGATCGCCGCGCAAAACATTTGCAGTGATCTTTAACTTGACTCTTGCTATTATTTGAACCGTAACAATTAATAAAAAAAATGATCATACATCAACATAATGTTATCTATACAAAAGTCACAATTTTCTTAATGTTCTTTGAGTAGAAATGACTTTAGGAAGGTCAAATTAACTAACTACCTATTTGATCGATACATGGATTGACAATGCTTAATATTTCAAGATAAACAATAAATAAAAAATTAGGGTACTTCAACAAAGGATTATATATTCAATAGGTTGGAGTTTTCGGCAATTCGTCAAACAGAAATGAGCAAAATATGACAAAAATGCCTAACTACCTATTTGATCGCCGCGCAAAACATTTGCTGTGATCCTTAACTTGACTCTAGCTATTATTTGAAGAGTAATAATTAATAAAAAAATGATCATACATCAACATAGTGTTATCTATACAAAAGTCGTAATTTTCCTAAGGTTCTTCGAGTAGAAATGACTTTAGGAAGGTCAAATTAACTAACTACCTATTTGATCGATACATGGATTGACAATGCTTATTATTTCAAGATAAGTAATAAATACAAAATTAGGGTACTTCAACAATGGATTATATATTCAATAGGTAGGAGTTTTCGGCAATTCGTCAAACAGAATTGAGCAAAATATGACAAAAAATGCCAAACAAACTATTTGATCGCCTCGCAAAAAATTTGCAGTGATCCTTAACTTGACTCTACCGGTTAATTGGAGCATAATAATTAATAAAAAAATGATTATACATCAACATAGTGTTATCTATACAAAAGTCGCAATTTTCATAAGGTTCTTCGAGTAGAAATGACTTTAAGAAGGTAAAATTAACTAACTACCTTTTTGATCGATACATGGATTGACAATGCTTAAAATTTCAAGATACCGAATAAATAAAAAATTGGGATACTTCAAGAAAGGATTATATATTCAATAGGTAGGAGTTTTCGGCAATTCGTCAAACAGAAATGAGCAAAATATGACAAAAAATGCCTAACTACCTATTTGATCGCCGCGCAAAACATTTGCAGTGATCCTTAACTTGACTTTTGCTATTATTTGAAGCGTAATAATAAATAAAAAAATGATCATACATCAACATAGTGTTATCTATACAAAAGTCTCAATTTTCCTAAGGTTCTTCGAGTAGAAATGACTTTAAGAAGGTCAAATTAACTAACTACCTATTTGATCGATACATGGATTGACAATGCTTAAAATTACAAGATAACTAATAAATAAAAAATTAAGGTACTTCAACAAAGGATTATATATTCAATAGGTAGGAGTTTTCGGAATTCGTCAAACAGAAATGAGCATAATATGACAAAAAATGCCTAACTACCAATTTGATCGCCGCGCAAAACATTTGCAGTGATCCTTAACTTGACTCTAGCTATTATTTGAAACGTAATACTAAATAAAAAAATGATCATACATCAACATAGTGTTATCTATACAAAAGACGCAATTTTCCAAAGGTTCTTCGAGTAGAAATGACTTTAGGAAGGTCAAATTAACTAACTACCTATTTAATCGATACATGGATTGACAATGCTTATTATTTCAAGATAACTAATGAATAAAAAATTAGGGTACTTCGACAAAGGATTATATATTCAATAGGTAGGAGTTTTCGGCAATTCGTCAAACAGAAATGAGCATAATATGACAAAAAATGCCTAACTACCAATTTGATCGCCGCGCAAAACATTTGCAGTGATCCTTAACTTGACTCTAGCTATTATTTGAAACGTAATACTAAATAAAAAAATGATCATACATCAACATAGTGTTATCTATACAAAAGTCGTAATTTTCCTAAGGTTCTTCGAGTAGAAATGATTTTAGGAATGTCAAATTAACTAACTACCTATTTGATCGATACATGGATTGACAATGCTTATTATTTCAAGATAACTAATAAATACAAAATTAGGGTACTTCAACAATGGATTATATATTCAATAGGTAGGAGTTTTCGGCAATTCGTCAAACAGAATTGAGCAAAATAAGACAAAAAATGCCAAACAAACTATTTGATCGCCGCGCAAAAAATTTGCAGTGATCCTTAACTTGACTCTACCGGTTAATTGAAGCGTAATAATTAATAAAAAAATGATTATACATCAACATAGTGTTATCTATACAAAAGTCGCAATTTTCCTAAGGTTCTTCGAGTAGAAATGACTTTAAGAAGGTAAAATTAACTAACTACCTATTTGATCGATACATGGATTGACAATGCTTAAAATTTCAAGATAACGAATAAATAAAAAATTGGGATACTTCAAGAATGGATTATATATTCAATAGGTAGGAGTTTTCGGCAATTCGTCAAACAGAAATGAGCAAAATATGACAAACAATGCCTAACTACCTATTTGATCGCCGCGCAAAACATTTGCAGTGATCTTTAACTTGACTCTTGCTATTATTTGAAGCGTAACAATTAATAAAAAAATGATCATACATCAACATAATGTTATCTATACAAAAGTCGCAATTTTCTTAATGTTCTTCGAGTAGAAATGACTTTAGGAAGGTCAAATTAACTAACTACCTATTTGATCGATACATGGATTGACAATGCTTAAAATTTCAAGATAACTAATAAATAAAAAATTAAGGTACTTCAACAAAGGATTATATATTCAATAGGTGGGAGTTTTCGGCAATTTGTCATACAGAAATGAGCATAATATGACAAAAAATGCCTAACTACCAATTTGATCGCCGCGCAAAACATTTACAGTGATCCTTAACTTGACTCTACCGGTTAATTGAAGCGTAATAATTAATAAAAAAATGATTATACATCAACATAGTGTTATCTATACAAAAGTCGCAATTTTCATAAGGTTCTTCGAGTAGAAATGACTTTAAGAAGGTAAAATTAACTAACTATCTATTTGATCGATACATGGATTGGCAATGCTTAAAATTTCAAGATAACGAATAAATAAAAAATTGGGATACTTCAAGAAAGGATTATATATTCAATAGGTAGCAGTTTTCGGCAATTCGTCAAACAGAAATGAGCCAAATATGACAAAAAATGCCTAACTACCTATTTGATCGCCGCGCAAAACATTTGCAGTGATCCTTAACTTGACACTAGCTATTATTTGAAACGTAATACTAAATAAAAAAATGATCATACATCAACATAGTGTTATCTATACAAAAGTCGTAATTTTCCTAAGGTTCTTCGAGTAGAAATGACTTTAGGAAGGTCAAATTAACTAACTACCTATTTGATCGATACATGGATTGACAATGCTTATTATTTCAAGATAACTAATAAAAACAAAATTAGGGTACTTCAACAATGGATTATATATTCAATAGGTAGGAGTTTCCGGCAATTCGTCAAACAGAATTGAGCAAAATATGACAAAAAATGCCTAACTACCTATTTCATCGCAGCGCAAAAAATTTGCCGTGATCCTTAACTTGACTCTACCGGTTAATTGAAGCGCAATAATTAATAAAAAAATGATTATACATCAACATAGTGTTATCTATACAAAAGTCGCAATTTTCATAAGGTTCTTCGAGTAGAAATGACTTTAAGAAGGTAAAATTAACTAACTAACTATTTGATCGATACATGGATTGACAATGCTTAAAATTTCAAGATAACGAATAAATAAAAAATTGGGATACTTCAAGAAAGGATTATATATTCAATAGGTTGGAGTTTTCGGCAATTTGTCATACAGAAATGTGCAAAATATGACCAAAAATGCCTAACTACCTATTTGATCGCCGCGCAAAACATTTGCAGTGATCTTTAACTTGACTATTGCTATTATTTGAACCGTAACAATTAATAAAAAAAATGATCATACATCAACATAATGTTATCTATACAAAAGTCGCAATTTTCTTAATGTTCTTCGAGTAGAAATGACTTTAGGAAGGTCAAATTAACTAACTACCTATTTGATCGATACATGGATTGACAATGCTTAAAATTTCAAGATAACTAATAAATAAAAAATTAAGGTACTTCAACAAAGGATTATATATTCAATAGGTGGGAGTTTTCGGCAATTTGTCATACAGAAATGAGCATAATATGACAAAAAATGCCTAACTACCAATTTGATCGCCGCGCAAAACATTTACAGTGATCCTTAACTTGACTCTACCGGTTAATTGAAGCGTAATAATTAATAAAAAAATGATTATACATCAACATAGTGTTATCTATACAAAAGTCGCAATTTTCATAAGGTTCTTCGAGTAGAAATGACTTTAAGAAGGTAAAATTAACTAACTATCTATTTGATCGATACATGGATTGGCAATGCTTAAAATTTCAAGATAACGAATAAATAAAAAATTGGGATACTTCAAGAAAGGATTATATATTCAATAGGTAGCAGTTTTCGGCAATTCGTCAAACAGAAATGAGCCAAATATGACAAAAAATGCCTAACTACCTATTTGATCGCCGCGCAAAACATTTGCAGTGATCCTTAACTTGACACTAGCTATTATTTGAAACGTAATACTAAATAAAAAAATGATCATACATCAACATAGTGTTATCTATACAAAAGTCGTAATTTTCCTAAGGTTCTTCGAGTAGAAATGACTTTAGGAAGGTCAAATTAACTAACTACCTATTTGATCGATACATGGATTGACAATGCTTATTATTTCAAGATAACTAATAAAAACAAAATTAGGGTACTTCAACAATGGATTATATATTCAATAGGTAGGAGTTTCCGGCAATTCGTCAAACAGAATTGAGCAAAATATGACAAAAAATGCCTAACTACCTATTTCATCGCAGCGCAAAAAATTTGCCGTGATCCTTAACTTGACTCTACCGGTTAATTGAAGCGCAATAATTAATAAAAAAATGATTATACATCAACATAGTGTTATCTATACAAAAGTCGCAATTTTCATAAGGTTCTTCGAGTAGAAATGACTTTAAGAAGGTAAAATTAACTAACTAACTATTTGATCGATACATGGATTGACAATGCTTAAAATTTCAAGATAACGAATAAATAAAAAATTGGGATACTTCAAGAAAGGATTATATATTCAATAGGTTGGAGTTTTCGGCAATTTGTCATACAGAAATGTGCAAAATATGACCAAAAATGCCTAACTACCTATTTGATCGCCGCGCAAAACATTTGCAGTGATCTTTAACTTGACTATTGCTATTATTTGAACCGTAACAATTAATAAAAAAAATGATCATACATCAACATAATGTTATCTATACAAAAGTCGCAATTTTCTTAATGTTCTTCGAGTAGAAATGACTTTAGGAAGGTCAAATTAACTAACTACCTATTTGATCGATACATGGATTGACAATGCTTAATATTTCAAGATAACCAATAAATAAAAAATTAGGGTACTTCAACAAAGGATTATATATTCAATAGGTTGGAGTTTTCGGCAATTCGTCAAACAGAAATGAGCAAAATATGACAAAAAATGCCTAACTACCTATTTGATCGCCGCGCAAAACATTTGCTGTGATCCTTAACTTGACTCTAGCTATTATTTGAAGAGTAATAATTAATAAAAAAATGATCATACATCAACATAGTGTTATCTATACAAAATCTCATTTTTCCTAAGGTTGTTCGAGTAGAAACGACTTTAAGAAGGTCAAATTAACTAACTACCTATTTGATCGATACATGGATTGGCAATGCTTAATATTTCAAGATAACTAATAAATAAAAAATTAGAATACTTCAACAAAGGATTATATATTCAATAGGAAGGAGTTTTCGGCAATTTGTCAAACAGAAATGAGCAAAATATGACAAAAAATGCCTAACTACCTATTTGATCGCCGCGCAAAACATTTGCAGTGATCCTTAACTTGACTCTAGCTATTATTTGAAACGTAATACTAAATAAAAAAATGATCATACATCAACATAGTGTTATCTATACAAAAGACGCAATTTTCCAAAGGTTCTTCGAGTTGAAATGACTTTAGGAAGGTCAAATTAACTAACTACCTATTTGATCGATACATGGATTGACAATGCTTATTATTTCAAGATAACTAATGAATAAAAAATTAGGGTACTTCGACAAAGGATTATATATTCAATAGGTAGGAGTTTTCGGCAATTCGTCAAACAGAAATGAGCATAATATGACAAAAAATGCCCAACTACCAATTTGATCGCCGCGCAAAACATTTCCAGTGATCCTTAACTTGACTCTAGCTATTATTTGAAATGTAATACTAAATAAAAAAATGATCATACATCAACATAGTGTTTTCTATACAAAAGTCGTAATTTTCCTAAGGTTCTTCGAGTAGATATGACTTTAGGAATGTCAAATTAACTAACTACCTATTTGATCGATACATGGATGGACAATGCTTATTATTTCAAGATAACTAATAAATACAAAATTAGGGTACTTCAACAATGGATTATATATTCAATAGGTAGGAGTTTTCGGCAATTCGTCAAACAGAATTGAGCAAAATATGACAAAAAATGCCAAACAAACTATTTGATCGCCGCGCAAAAAATTTGCAGTGATCCTTAACTTGACTCTACCGGTTAATTGAAGCGTAATAATTAATAAAAAAATGATTATACATCAACATAGTGTTATCTATACAAAAGTCGCAATTTTCATAAGGTTCTTCGAGTAGAAATGACTTTAAGAAGGTAAAATTAACTAACTACCTATTTGATCGATACATGGATTGACAATGCTTAAAATTTCAAGATACCGAATAAATAAAAAATTGGGATACTTCAAGAAAGGATTATATATTCAATAGGTAGGAGTTTTCGGCAATTCGTCAAACAGAAATGAGCAAAATATGACAAACAATGCCTAACTACCTATTTGATCGCCGCGCAAAACATTTGCAGTGATCTTTAACTTGACTCTTGCTATTATTTGAAGCGTAATAATTAATAAAAAAATGATTATACATCAACGTAGTGTTATCTATACAAAAGTCACAATTTTCATAAGGTTCTTCGAGTAGAAATGACTTTAAGAAGTTAAAATTAACTAACTACCTATTTGATCGATACATGGATTGACAATGCTTAAAATTTCAAGATAACGAATAAATAAAAAATTGGGATACTTCAAGAAAGGATTATATATTCAATAGGTAGGAGTTTTCAGCAATTTGTCATAAGAAATGTGCAAAATATGACCAAAAATGCCTAACTACCTATTTGATCGCCGCGCAAAACATTTACAGTGATCTTTAACTTGACTCTTGCTATTATTTGAACCGTAACAATTAATAAAAAAAATGATCATACATCAACATAATGTTATCTATACAAAAGTCTCAATTTTCTTAATGTTCTTCGAGTAGAAATGACTTTAGGAAGGTCAAATTAACTAACTACCTATTTGATCGATACATGGATTGACAAAGCTTAATATTTCAAGATAACCAATAAATAAAAAATTAGGGTACTTCAACAAAGGATTATATATTCAATAGGTTGGAGTTTTCGGCAATTCGTCAAACAGAAATGGGCAAAATATGAGAAAAAATGCCTAACTACCTATTTGATCGCCGCGCAAAACATTTGCAGTGATCTTTAACTTGACTCTTGCTATTATTTGAACCGTAACAATTAATAAAAAAAATGATCATAAATCAACATAATGTTATCTATACAAAAGCCACAATTTTCTTAATGTTCTTCGAGTAGAAATGACTTTAGGAAGGTCAAATTAACTAACTACCTATTTGATCGATACATGGATTGACAATGCTTAATATTTCAAGATAACCAATAAATAAAAAATTAGGGTACTTCAACAAAGGATTATATATTCAATAGGTAGGAGTTTTCGGCAATTTGTCATTCAGAAATGTGCAAAATATGACCAAAAATGCCTAACTACCTATTTGATCGCCGCGCAAAACATTTGCAGTGATCTTTAACTTGACTCTTGCTATTTTTTGAACCGTAACAATTAATAAAAAAAATGATCATACATCAACATAATGTTATCTATACAAAAGTCGCAATTTTCTTAATGTTCTTCGAGTAGAAATGACTTTAGGAAGGTCAAATTAACTAACTACCTATTTGATCGATACATGGATTGACAATGCTTAAAATTTGAAGATAACTAATAAATAAAAAATTAAGGTACTTCAACAAAGGATTATATATTCAATAGGTGGGAGTTTTCGGCAATTCGTCAAACAGAAATGAGCATAATATGACAAAAAATGCCTAACTACCAATTTGATCGCCGCGCAAAACATTTGCAGTGATCCTTAACTTGACTCTACCGGTTAATTGAAGCGTAATAATTAATGAAAAAATGATTATACATCAACATAGTGTTATCTATACAAAAGTCGCAATTTTCATAAGGTTCTTCGAGTAGAAATGACTTTAAGAAGGTAAAAATAACTAACTACCTATTTGATCGATACATGGATTGACAATGCTTAAAATTTCAAGATAACGAATAAATAAAAAATTGGGATACTTCAAGAAAGGATTATATATTCAATAGGTAGGAGTTTTCAGCAATTTGTCATACAGAAATGTGAAAAATATGACCAAAAATGCCTAACTACCTATTTGATCGCCGCGCAAAACATTTGCAGTGATCTTTAACTTGACTCTTGCTATTATTTGAACCGTAACAATTAATAAAAAAAATGATCATACATCAACATAATGTTATCTATACAAAAGTCACAATTTTCTTAATGTTCTTTGAGTAGAAATGACTTTAGGAAGGTCAAATTAACTAACTACCTATTTGATCGATACATGGATTGACAATGCTTAATATTTCAAGATAAACAATAAATAAAAAATTAGGGTACTTCAACAAAGGATTATATATTCAATAGGTTGGAGTTTTCGGCAATTCGTCAAACAGAAATGAGCAAAATATGACAAAAATGCCTAACTACCTATTTGATCGCCGCGCAAAACATTTGCTGTGATCCTTAACTTGACTCTAGCTATTATTTGAAGAGTAATAATTAATAAAAAAATGATCATACATCAACATAGTGTTATCTATACAAAAGTCTCATTTTTCCTAAGGTTGTTCGAGTAGAAATGACTTTAAGAAGGTCAAATTAACTAACTACCTATTTGATCGATACATGGATTGGCAATGCTTAATATTTCAAGATAACTAATAAATAAAAAATTAGGATACTTCAACAAAGGATTATATATTCAATAGGAAGGAGTTTTCGGCAATTTGTCAAACAGAAATGAGCAAAATATGACAAAAAATGCCTAACTACCTATTTGATCGCCGCGCAAAACATTTGCAGTGATCCTTAACTTGACTCTTGCTATTATTTGAAACGTAATACTAAATAAAAAAATGATCATACATCAACATAGTGTTATCTATACAAAAAACGCAATTTTCCAAAGGTTCTTCGAGTAGAAATGACTTTAGGAAGGTCAAATTAACTAACTACCTATTTGATCGATACATGGATTGACAATGCTTATTATTTCAAGATAACTAATGAATAAAAAATTAGGGTACTTCGACAATGGATTATATATTCAATAGGTAGGAGTTTTCGGCAATTCGTCAAACAGAAATGAGCATAATATGACAAAAAATGCCTAACTACCAATTTGATCGCCGCGCAAAACATTTGCAGTGATCCTTAACTTGACTCTAGCTATTATTTGAAATGTAATGCTAAATAAAAAAATGATCATACATCAACATAGTGTTATCTATACAAAAGTCGTAATTTTCCTAAGGTTCTTCGAGTAGATATGACTTTAGGAATGTCAAATTAACTAACTACCTATTTGATCGATACATGGATTGACAATGCTTATTATTTCAAGATAACTAATAAATACAAAATTAGGGTACTTCAACAATGGATTATATATTCAATAGGTAGGAGTTTTCGGCAATTCGTCAAACAGAATTGAGCAAAATATGACAAAAAATGCCAAACAAACTATTTGATCGCCGCGCAAAAAATTTGCAGTGATCCTTAACTTGACTCTACCGGTTAATTGAAGCGTAATAATTAATAAAAAAATGATTATACATCAACATAGTGTTATCTATACAAAAGTCGCAATTTTCATAAGGTTCTTCGAGTAGAAATGACTTTAAGAAGGTAAAATTAACTAACTACCTATTTGATCGATACATGGATTGACAATGCTTAATATTTCAAGATAACTAATAAATAAAAAATTAGGGTACTTCAACAAAGGATTATATATTCAATAGGTTGGAGTTTTCGGCAATTCGTCAAACAGAAATGAGCAAAATATGACAAAAAATGCCTAACTACCTATTTGATCGCCGCGCAAAACATTTGCTGTGATCCTTAACTTGACTCTAGCTATTATTTGAAGAGTAATAATTAATAAAAAAATGATCATATATCAACATAGTGTTATCTATACAAAAGTCTCATTTTTCCTAAGGTTGTTCGAGTAGAAATGACTTTAAGAAGGTCAAATTAACTAACTACCTATTTGATCGATACATGGATTCGCAATGCTTAATATTTCAAGATAACTAATAAATACAAAATTAGGATACTTCAACAAAGGATTATATATTCAATAGGTAGGAGTTTTCGGCAATTTGACAAACATAAATGAGCAAAATATGACAAAAAATGCCTAACTACCTATTTGATCGATACATGGATCGACAATGCTTATTATTTCAAGATAACTAATAAATAAAAAATTAGGGTACTTCAACAAAGGATTATATATTCAATAGGTTGGAGTTTTCGGCAATTCGTCAAACAGAAATGAGCAAAATATGACAAAAAATGCCTAACTACCTATTTGATCGCCGCGCAAAACATTTGCTGTGATCCATAACTTGACTCTAGCTATTATTTGAAGAGTAATAATTAATAAAAAAATGATCATACATCAACATAGTGTTATCTATACAAAAGTCTCATTTTTCCTAAGGTTGTTCGAGTAGAAATGACTTTAAGAAGGTCAAATTAACTAACTACCTATTTGATCGATACATGGATTGGCAATGCTTAATATTTCAAGATAACTAATAAATAAAAAATTAGGATACTTCAACAAAGGATTATATATTCAATAGGAAGGAGTTTTCGGCAATTTGTCAAACAGAAATGAGCAAAATATGACAAAAAAGGCCTAACTACCTATTTGATCGCCGCGCAAAACATTTGCAGTGATCCTTAACTTGACTCTTGCTATTATTTGAAACGTAATACTAAATAAAAAAATGATCATACATCAACATAGTGTTATCTATACAAAAGACGCAATTTTCCAAAGGTTCTTCGAGTAGAAATGACTTTAGGAAGGTCAAATTAACTAACTACCTATTTGATCGATACATGGATTGACAATGCTTATTATTTCAAGATAACTTGTGAATAAAAAATTAGGGTACTTCGACAAAGGATTATATTTTCAATAGGTAGGAGTTTTCGGCAATTCGTCAAATAGAAATGAGCATAATATGACAAAAAATGCCTAACTACCAATTTGATCGCCGCGCAAAACATTTGCAGTGATCCTTAACTTGACTCTAGCTATTATTTGAAACGTAATACTAAATAAAAAAATGATCATACATCAACATAGTGTTATCTATACAAAAGTCGTAATTTTCCTAAGGTTCTTCGAGTAGAAATGACTTTAGGAAGGTCAAATTAACTAACTACCTATTTGATCGATACATGGATTGACAATGCTTATTATTTCAAGATAACTAATAAATACAAAATTAGGGTACTTCAACAATGGATTATATATTCAATAGGTAGGAGTTTTCGGCAATTCGTCAAACATAATTGAGCAAAATATGACAAACAATGCCAAACAAACTATTTGATCGCCGCGCAAAAAATTTGCAGTGATCCTTAACTTGACTCTACCGGTTAATTGAAGCGTAATAATTAATAAAAAAATGATTATACATCAACATAGTGTTATCTATACAAAAGTCGCAATTTTCATAAGGTTCTTCGAGTAGAAATGACTTTAAGAAGGTAAAATTAACTAACTACCTATTTGATTGATACATGGATTGACAATGCTTAAAATTTCAAGATAACGAATAAATAAAAAATTGGGATATTTCAAGAAAGGATTATATATTCAATAGGTTGGAGTTTTCGGCAATTCGTCAAACAGAAATGAGCAAAATATGACAAAAAATGCCTAACTACCTATTTGATCGCCGCGCAAAACATTTGCAGTGATCTTTAACTTGACTCTTGCTATTATTTGAAGAGTAACAATTAATAAAAAAATGATCATACATCAACATAATGTTATCTATACAAAAGTCGCAATTTTCTTAATGTTCTTCTCGTAGAAATGACTTTAGGAAGGTCAAATTAACTAACTACCTATTTGATCGATACATGGATTGACAATGCTTAAAATTTCAAGATAACTAATAAATAAAAAATTAAGATACTTCAACAAAGGATTATATATTCAATAGGTGGGAGTTTTCGGCAATTCGTCAAACAGAAATGAGCATAATATGACAAAAAATACCTAACTACCAATTTGATCGCCGCGCAAAACATTTGCAGTGATCCTTAACTTGACTCTACCGGTTAATTGAAGCGTAATAATTAATAAAAAAATGATTATACATCAACATAGTGTTATCTATACAAAAGTCGCAATTTTCATAAGGTTCTTCGAGTAGAAATGACTTTAAGAAGGTAAAATTAACTAACTACCTATTTGATCGATACATGGATTGGCAATGCTTAAAATTTCAAGATAACGAATAAATAAAAAATTGGGATTCTTCAAGAAAGGATTATATATTCAATAGGTAGGAGTTTTCGGCAATTCGTCAAACAGAAATGAGCAAAATATGACAAAAAATGCCTAACTACCTATTTGATCGCCGCGCAAAACATTTGCAGTGATCCTTAACTTGACTCTAGCTATTATTTGAAACGTAATACTAAATAAAAAAATGATCATACATCAACATAGTGTTATCTATACAAAAGTCGTAATTTTCCTAAGGTTCTTCGAGTAGAAATGACTTTAGGAAGGTCAAATTAACTAACTACCTATTTGATCGATACATGGATTGACAATGCTTATTATTTCAAGATAACTCATAAATACAAAATTAGGGTACTTCAACAATGGATTATATATTCAATAGGTAGGAGTTTTCGGCAATTCGTCAAACAGAATTGAGCAAAATATGACACAAAATGCCTAACTACCTATTTGATCGCCGCGCAAAAAATTTGCAGTGATCCTTAACTTGACTCTACCGGTTAATTGAAGCGTAATAATTAATAAAAAAATGATTATACATCAACATAGTGTTATCTATACAAAAGTCGCAATTTTAATAAGGTTCTTCGAGTAGAAATGACTTTAAGAAGGTAAAATTAACTAACTACCTATTTGATCGGTACAAGGATTGACAATGCTTAAAATTTCAAGATAACGAATAAATAAAAAATTGGGATACTTCAAGAAAGGATTATATATTCAATAGGTAGGAGTTTTCGGCAATTCGTCAAAGACAAATGAGCAAAATATGAAAAACAATGCCTAACTACCTATTTGATCGCCGCGCAAAACCTTTGCAGTGATCTTTAACTTGACTCTTGCTATTATTTGAAGCGTAACAATTAATAAAAAAATGATCATACATCAACATAATGTTATCTATACAAAAGTCACAATTTTCTTAATGTTCTTCGTGTAGAAATGACTTTAGTAAGGTCAAATTAACTAACTACCGATTTGATCGATACATGGATTGACAATGCTTAATATTTCAAGATAACTAATAAATAAAAAATTAGGGTACTTCAACAGCGGATTATATATTCAATAGGTTGGAGTTTTCGGCAATTCGTCAAACAGAAATGAGCAAAATATGACAAAAAATGCCTAACTACCTATTTGATCGCCGCGCAAAACATTTGCTGTGATCCTTAACTTGACTCTAGCTATTATTTGAAGAGTAATAATTAATAAAAAAATGATCATACATCAACATAGTGTTATCTATACAAAAGTCTCATTTTTCCTAAGGTTGTTCGAGTAGAAATGACTTTAAGAAGGTAAAATTAACTAACTACCTATTTGATCGATACATGGATTGACAATGCTTAATATTTCAAGATAACTAATAAATAAATAATTAGGATACTTCAACAAAGGATTATATATTCAATAGATAGGAGGTTTCGGCAATAGGTCATACAGAAATGAGCAAATTATGACAAAAAATGCCTAACTACCTATTTGATCGCCGCGCAAAACATTTGCAGTGATCCTTAACTTGACTTTTGCTATTATTTGAAGCATAATAATAAATAAAAAAATGATCATACATCAACATAGTGTTATCTATACAAAAGTCGCAATTTTCCTAAGGTTCTTCGAGTAGAAATGACTTTAAGAAGGTCAAATTAACTAACTACCTATTTGATCGATACATGGATTGACAATGCTTAAAATTTCAAGATTACTAATAAATAAAAAATTAAGGTACTTCTACAAAGGATTATATATTCAATAGGTTGGAGTTTTGGGCAATTCGTCATACAGAAATGAGCAAAATATGACAAAAAATGCCTAACTACCTATTTGATCGCCGCGCAAAACATTTGTTGTGATCCTTAACTTGACTCTAGCTATTATATGAAGAGTAATAATTTATAAAAAAATGATCATACATCAACATAGTGTTATCTATACAAAAGTCTCATTTTTCCAAAGGTTGTTCGAGTAGAAATGACTTTAAGAAGGTCAAATCAACTAACTACATATTTGATCGATACATGGATTGGCAATGCTTAATATTTCAAGATAACTATTAAATAAAAAATTAGGATACTTCAACAAAGGATTATATATTCAATAGGTAGGAGTTTTCGGCAATTTGTCAAACAGAAATGAGCAAAATATGACAAAACAATGCCTAACTACTTAATTGATCGCCGCGCAAAACATTTGCAGTGATCCTTAACTTGACTCTAGCTATTATTTGAAACGTAATACTAAATAAAAAAATGATCATACATCAACATAGTGTTATCTATACAAAAGTCGTAATTTTCCTAAGGTTCTTCGAGTAGAAATGACTTTAGGAAGGTCAAATTAACTAACTACCTATTTGATCGATACATGGATTGACAATCCTTATTATTTCAAGATAACTAATAAATAAAAAATTAGGATACTTCAACAAAGGATTATATATTCAATAGGTAGGAGTTTTCGGCAATTCGTCAAACATAATTGAGCAAAATATGACAAAAAATGCCAAACAAACTATTTGATCGCCGCGCAAAACCTTTGCAGTGATCTTTAACTTGACTCTTGCTATTATTTGAAGCGTAATAATTAATAAAAAAATGATTATACATCAACATAGTGTTATCTATACAAAAGTCGCAATTTTCATAAGGTTCTTCGAGTAGAAATGACTTTAAGAAGGTAAAATTAACTAACTACCTATTTGATCGATACATGGATTGACAATGCTTAAAATTTCAAGATAACGAATAAATAAAAAATTGGGGTACTTCAAGAAAGGATTATATATTCAATAGGTAGGAGTTTTCGGCAATTCGTCAAACAGAAATGAGCATAATATGACAAAAAATGCCTAACTACCAATTTGATCGCCGCGCAAAACATTTGCAGTGATCCTTAACTTGACTCTAGCTATTATTTGAAACGTAATACTAAATAAAAAAAAGGATCATACATCAACATAGTGTTATCTATACAAAAGTCGTAATTTTCCTAAGGTTCTTCGATTAGAAATGACTTTAGGAAGGTCAAATTAACTAACTACCTATTTGATCGATACATGGATTGACAATGCTTATTATTTCAAGATAACTAATAAATACAAAATTAGGGTACTTCAACAATGGATTATATATTCAATAGGTAGGAGTTTTCGGCAATTCGTCAAACATAATTGAGCAAAATATGACAAAAAATGCCAAACAAACTATTTGATCGCCGCGCAAAACCTTTGCAGTGATCTTTAACTTGACTCTTGCTATTATTTGAAGCGTAATAATTAATAAAAAAATGATTATACATCAACATAGTGTTATCTATACAAAAGTCGCAATTTTCATAAGGTTCTTCGAGTAGAAATGACTTTAAGAAGGTAAAATTAACTAACTACCTATTTGATCGATACATGGATTGACAATGCTTAAAATTTCAAGATAACGAATAAATAAAAAATTGGGGTACTTCAAGAAAGGATTATATATTCAATAGGTAGGAGTTTTCGGCAATTCGTCAAACAGAAATGAGCATAATATGACAAAAAATGACTAACTACCAATTTGATCGCCGCGCAAAACATTTGCAGTGATCCTTAACTTGACTCTAGCTATTATTTGAAACGTAATACTAAATAAAAAAATGATCATACATCAACATAGTGTTATCTATACAAAAGTCGTAATTTTCCTAAGGTTCTTCGATTAGAAATGACTTTAGGAAGGTCAAATTAACTAACTACCTATTTGATCGATACATGGATTGACAATGCTTATTATTTCAAGATAACTAATAAATACAAAATTAGGGTACTTCAACAATGGATTATATATTCAATAGGTAGGAGTTTTCGGCAATTCGTCAAACATAATTGAGCAAAATATGACAAAAAATGCCAAACAAACTATTTGATCGCCGCGTAAAACCTTTGCAGTGATCTTTAACTTCACTCTTGCTATTATTTGAAGCGTAATAATTAATAAAAAAATGATTATACATCAACATAGTGTTATCTATACAAAAGTCGCAATTTTCATAAGGTTCTTCGAGTAGAAATGACTTTAAGAAGGTAAAATTAACTAACTACCTATTTGATCGATACATGGATTGACAATGCTTAAAATTTCAAGATAACGAATAAATAAAAAATTGGGGTACTTCAAGAAAGGATTATATATTCAATAGGTAGGAGTTTTCGGCAATTCGTCAAACAGAAATGAGCATAATATGACAAAAAATGCCTAACTACCAATTTGATCGCCGCGCAAAACATTTGCAGTGATCCTTAACTTGACTCTAGCTATTATTTGAAACGTAATACTAAATAAAAAAATGATCATACATCAACATAGTGTTATCTATACAAAAGTCGTAATTTTCCTAAGGTTCTTCGATTAGAAATGACTTTAGGAAGGTCAAATTAACTAACTACCTATTTGATCGATACATGGATTGACAATGCCTATTATTTCAAGATAACTAATAAATACAAAATTAGGGTACTTCAACAATGGATTATATATTCAATAGGTAGGAGTTTTCGGCAATTCGTCAAACATAATTGAGCAAAATATGACAAAAAATGCCAAACAAACTATTTGATCGCCGCGCAAAACCTTTGCAGTGATCTTTAACTTGACTCTTGCTATTATTTGAAGCGTAACAATTAATAAAAAAATGATCATACATCAACATAATGTTATCTATACAAAAGTCGCAATTTTCTTAATGTTCTTCGAGTAGAAATAACTTTAGGAAGGTCAAATTAACTAACTACCTATTTGATCGATACAAGGATTGACAATGCTTAAAATTTCAAGATAACTAATAAATAAAAAATTAAGGTACTTCAACAAAGGATTATATATTCAATAGGTGGGAGTTTTCGGCAATTCGTCAAACAGAAATGAGCATAATATGACAAAAAATGCCTAACTACCAATTTGATCGCCGCGCAAAACATTTGCAGTGATCCTTAACTTGACTCTACCGGTTAATTGAAGCGTAATAATTAATAAAAAAATGATTATACATCAACATAGTGTTATCTATACAAAAGTCGCAATTTTCATAAGGTTCTTCGAGTAGAAATGACTTTAAGAAGGTAAAATTAACTAACTACCTATTTGATCGATACATGGATTGGCAATGCTTAAAATTTCAAGATAACGAATAAATAAAAAATTGGGATTCTTCAAGAAAGGATTATATATTCAATAGGTAGGAGTTTTCGGCAATTCGTCAAACAGAAATGAGCAAAATATGACAAAAAATGCCTAACTACCTATTTGATCGCCGCGCAAAACATTTGCTGTGATCCTTAACTTGACTCTAGCTATTATTTGAAGAGTAATAATTAATAAAAAAATGATCATACATCAACATAGTGTTATCTATACAAAAGTCTCATTTTTCCTAAGGTTGTTCGAGTAGAAATGACTTTAAGAAGGTAAAATTAACTAACTACCTATTTGATCGATACATGGATTGACAATGCTTAATATTTCAAGATAACTAATAAATAAAAAATTAGGATACTTCAACAAAGGATTATATATTCAATAGATAGGAGGTTTCGGCAATAGGTCATACAGAAATGAGCAAATTATGACAAAAATTGCCTAACTACCTATTTGATCGCCGCGCAAAACATTTGCAGTGATCCTTAACTTGACTTTTGCTATTATTTGAAGCGTAATAATAAATAAAAAAATGATCATACATCAACATAGTGTTATCTATACAAAACTCGCAATTTTCCTAAGGTTCTTCGAGTAGAAATGACTTTAAGAAGGTCAAATTAACTAACTACCTATTTGATCGATACATGGATTGACAATGCTTAAAATTTCAAGATAACAAATAAATAAAAAATTAAGGTACTTCAACAATGGATTATATATTCAATAGGTAGGAGTTTTCGGCAATTCGTCAAACAGAATTGAGCAAAATATGACAAAAAATGCCTAACTACCGATTTGATCGCCGCGCAAAAAATTTGCAGTGATCCTTAACTTGACTCTACCGGTTAATTGAAGCGTAATAATAAATAAAAAAATGATCATACATCAACATAGTGTTATCTATACAAAACTCGCAATTTTCCTAAGGTTCTTCGAGTAGAAATGACTTTAAGAAGGTCAAATTAACTAACTACCTATTTGATCGATACATGGATTGACAATGCTTAAAATTTCAAGATAACAAATAAATAAAAAATTAAGGTACTTCAACAATGGATTATATATTCAATAGGTAGGAGTTTTCGGCAATTCGTCAAACAGAATTGAGCAAAATATGACAAAAAATGCCTAACTACCTATTTGATCGCCGCGCAAAAAATTTGCAGTGATCCTTAACTTGACTCTACCGGTTAATTGAAGCGTAATAATTAATAAAAAAATGATTATACATCAACATAGTGTTATCTATACAAAAGTCGCAATTTTCATAAGGTTCTTCGAGTAGAAATGACTTTAAGAAGGTAAAATTAACTAACTACCTATTTGATCGATACATGGATTGACAATGCTTAAAATTTCAAGATAACGAATAAATAAAAAATTGGGATACTTCAAGAAAGGATTATATATTCAATAGGTAGGAGTTTTCGGCAATTCGTCAAATACAAATGAGCAAAATATGACAAAAAATGCCCAACTACCTATTTGATCGCCGCGCAAAACTTTTGCAGTGATCTTTAACTTGACTCTTGCTATTACTTGAAGCGTAACAATTAATAAAAAAATGATCATACATCAACATAATGTTATCTATACAAAAGTCACAATTTTCTTAATGTTCTTCGAGTAGAAATGACTTTAGTAAGGTCAAATTAACTAACTACCTATTTGATCGATACATGGATTGACAATGCTTAATATTTCAAGATAACTAATAAATAAAAAATTAGGGTACTTCAATAGAGGATTATATATTCAATAGGTTGGAGTTTTCGGCAATTCGTCAAACAGAAATGAGCAAAATATGACAAAAAATGCCTAACTACCTATTTGATCGCCGCGCAAAACATTTGCTGTGATCCTTAACTTGACTCTAGCTATTATTTGAAGAGTAATAATTAATAAAAAAATGATCATACATCAACATAGTGTTATATATACAAAAGTCTCATTTTTCCTAAGGTTGTTCGAGTAGAAATGACTTTAAGAAGGTCAAATTAACTAACTACCTATTTGATCGATACATGGATTGACAATGCTTAAAATTTCAAGATAACTAATAAATAAAAAATTAAGGTACTTCAACAAAGGATTATATATTCAATAGGTAGGAGTTTTCGGCAATTCGTCAAACAGAAATTAGCATAATATGACAAAAAATGCCTAACTACCAATTTGATCGCCGCGCAAAACATTTGCAGTGATCCTTAACTTGACTCTAGCTATTATTTGAAACGTAATACTAAATAAAAAAATGATCATACATCAACATAGTGTTATCTATACAAAAGTCGTAATTTTCCTAAGGTTCTTCGAGTAGAAATGACTTTAGGAAGGTCAAATTAACTAACTACCTATTTGATCGATACATGGATTGGCAATGCTTAAAATTTCAAGATAACGAATAAATAAAAAATTGGGATACTTCAAGAAAGGATTATATATTCAATAGGTAGGAGTTTTCGGCAATTCGTCAAACAGAAATGAGCAAAATATGACAAAAAATGCCTAACTACCTATTTGATCGATACATGGATCGACAATGCTTATTATTTCAAGATAACTAATAAATACAAGATTAGGGTACTTCAACAATGGATTATATATTCAATAGGTAGGAGTTTTCGGCAATTCGTCAAACAGAATTGAGCAAAATATGACAAAAAATGCCACACAAACTATTTGATCGCCGCGCAAAAAATTTGCAGTGATCCTTAACTTGATTCTACCGGTTAATTGAAGCGTAATAATTAATAAAAAAATGATTATACATCAACATAGTGTTATCTATACAAAAGTCTCAATTTTCAGAAGGTTCTTCGAGTATAAATGACTTTAAGAAGGTAAAATTAACTAACTACCTATTTGATCGATACATGGATTGACAATGCTTAAAATTTCAAGATAACGAATAAATAAAAAATTGGGATACTTCAAGAAATGGTTATATATTCAATAGGTAGGAGTTTTCGGCAATTCGTCAAACAGAAATGAGCAAAATATGACAAAAAATGCCTAACCACCTATTTGATCGCCGCGCAAAACATTTGTAGTGATCTTTAACTTGACTCTTGCTATTATTTGAAGCGTAACAATTAATAAAAAATGATCATACATCAACATAATGTTATCTATACAAAAGTCGTAATTTTCTTAATGTTCTTCGAGTAGAAATGACTTTAGGAAGGTCAAATTAACTAACTACCTATTTGATCGATACATGGATTGACAATGCTTAATATTTCAAGATAACTAATAAATAAAAAATTAGGGTACTTCAACAAAGGATTATATATTCAATTGGTTGGAGTTTTCGGCAATTCGTCAAACAGAAATGAGCAAAATATGACAAAAAATGCCTAACTACCTATTTGATCGCCGCGCAAAACATTTGCTGTGATCCTTAACTTGACTCTAACTATTATTTGAAGAGTAATAATTAATAAAAAAATGATCATACATCAACATAGTGTTATCTATACAAAAGTCTCATTTTTCCTAAGGTTGTTCGAGTAGAAATGACTTTAAGAAGGTCAAATTAACTAACTACCTATTTGATCGATACATGGATTGACAATGCTTAAAATTTCAAGATAACTAATAAATAAAAAATTAAGGTACTTCAACAAAGGATTATATATTCAATAGGTAGGAGTTTTCGGCAATTCGTCAAACAGAAATTAGCATAATATGACAAAAAATGCCTAACTACCAATTTGATCGCCGCGCAAAACATTTGCAGTGATCCTTAACTTGACTCTAGCTATTATTTGAAACGTAATACTAAATAAAAAAATGATCATACATCAACATAGTGTTATCTATACAAAAGTCGTAATTTTCCTAAGGTTCTTCGAGTAGAAATGACTTTAGGAAGGTCAAATTAACTAACTACCTATTTGATCGATACATGGATTGGCAATGCTTAAAATTTCAAGATAACGAATAAATAAAAAATTGGGATACTTCAAGAAAGGATTATATATTCAATAGGTAGGAGTTTTCGGCAATTCGTCAAACAGAAATGAGCAAAATATGACAAAAAATGCCTAACTACCTATTTGATCGATACATGGATCGACAATGCTTATTATTTCAAGATAACTAATAAATACAAAATTAGGGTACTTCAACAATGGATTATATATTCAATAGGTAGGAGTTTTCGGCAATTCGTCAAACAGAATTGAGCAAAATATGACAAAAAATGCCAAACAAACTATTTGATCTCCGCGCAAAAAATTTGCAGTGATCCTTAACTTGATTCTACCGGTTAATTGAAGCGTAATAATTAATAAAAAAATGATTATACATCAACATAGTGTTATCTATACAAATGTCTCAATTTTCATAAGGTTCTTCGAGTAGAAATGACTTTAAGAAGGTAAAATTAACTAACTACCTATTTGATCGATACATGGATTGACAATGCTTAAAATTTCAAGATAACGAATAAATAAAAAATTGGGATACTTCAAGAAAGGGTTATATATTCAATAGGTAGGAGTTTTCGGCAATTCGTCAAACAGAAATGAGCAAAATATGACAAAAAATGCCTAACCACCTATTTGATCGCCGCGCAAAACATTTGTAGTGATCTTTAACTTGACTCTTGCTATTATTTGAAGCGTAACAATTAATAAAAAATGATCATACATCAACATAATGTTATCTATACAAAAGTCGTAATTTTCTTAATGTTCTTCGAGTAGAAATGACTTTAGTAAGGTCAAATTAACTAACTACCTATTTGATCGATACATGGATTGACAATGCTTAATATTTCAAGATAACTAATAAATAAAAAATTAGGGTACTTCAATAGAGGATTATATATTCAATAGGTTGGAGTTTTCGGCAATTCGTCAAACAGAAATGAGCAAAATATGACAAAAAATGCCTAACTACCTATTTGATCGCCGCGCAAAACATTTGCTGTGATCCTTAACTTGACTCTAGCTATTATTTGAAGAGTAATAATTAATAAAAAAATGATCATACATCAACATAGTGTTATCTATACAAAAGTCTCATTTTTCCTAAGGTTGTTCGAGTAGAAATGACTTTAAGAAGGTCAAATTAACTAACTACCTATTTGATCGATACATGGATTGACAATGCTTAAAATTTCAAGATAACTAATAAATAAAAAATTAAGGTACTTCAACAAAGGATTATATATTCAATAGGTAGGAGTTTTCGGCAATTCGTCAAACAGAAATTAGCATAATATGACAAAAAATGCCTAACTACCAATTTGATCGCCGCGCAAAACATTTACAGTGATCCTTAACTTGACTCTAGCTATTATTTGAAACGTAATACTAAATAAAAAAATGATCATACATCAACATAGTGTTATCTATACAAAAGTCGTAATTTTCCTAAGGTTCTTCGAGTAGAAATGACTTTAGGAAGGTCAAATTAACTAACTACCTATTTGATCGATACATGGATTGGCAATGCTTAAAATTTCAAGATAACGAATAAATAAAAAATTGGGATACTTCAAGAAAGGATTATATATTCAATAGGTAGGAGTTTTCGGCAATTCGTCAAACAGAAATGAGCAAAATATGACAAAAAATGTCTAACTACCTATTTGATCGATACATGGATCGACAATGCTTATTATTTCAAGATAACTAATAAATACAAAATTAGGGTACTTCAACAATGGATTATATATTCAATTGGTTGGAGTTTTCGGCAATTCGTCAAATAGAAATGAGCAAAATATGACAAAAAATGCCTAACTACCTATTTGATCGCCGCGCAAAACATTTGCTGTGATCCTTAACTTGACTCTAGCTATTATTTGAAGAGTAATAATTAATAAAAAAATGATCATACATCAACATAGTGTTATCTATACAAAAGTCTCATTTTTCCTAAGGTTGTTCGAGTAGAAATGACTTTAAGAAGGTCAAATTAACTAACTACCTATTTGATCGATACATGGATTGACAATGCTTAATATTTCAAGATAACTAATAAATAAAAAATTATGATACTTCAACAAAGGATTATATATTCAATAGATAGGAGTTTTCGGCAATTGGTCATACAGAAATGAGCAAAATATGACAAAAAATGCATAACTACCTATTTGATCGCCGGGCAAAACATTTGCAGTGATCCTTAACTTGACTTTTGCTATTATTTGAAGCGTAATAATAAATAAAAAAATGATCATACATCAACATAGTGTTATCTATACAAAAGTCGCAATTTTCCTAAGGTTCTTCGAGTAGAAATGACTTTAAGAAGGTCAAATTAACTAACTACCTATTTGATCGATACATGGATTGACAATGCTTAAAATTTCAAGATAACTAATAAATAAAAAATTAAGGTACTTCAACAAAGGATTATATATTCAATAGGTAGGAGTTTTCGGCAATTCGTCAAACATAAATGAGCATAATATGACAAAAAATGCCTAACTACCAATTTGATCGCCGCGCAAAACATTTGCAGGGATCCTTAACTTGACTCTACCGGTTAATTGAAGCGTAATAATTAATAAAAAAATGATTATACATCAACTGTGTTATCTATACAAAAGTCGCAATTTTCATAAGGTTCTTCGAGTAGAAATGACTTAAAGAAGGTAAAATTAACTAACTACCTATTTGATCGATACATGGATTGACAATGCTTAAAATTTCAAGATAACGAATAAATAAAAAATTGGGATACTTCAAGAAAGGATTATATATTCAATAGGTAGGAGTTTTCGGCAATTCGTCAAACAGAAATGAGCAAAATATGACAAAAAATGCCTAACTACCTATTTGATCGATACATGGATCGACAATGCTTATTATTTCAAGATAACTAATAAATACAAAATTAGGGTACTTCAACAATGGATTATATATTCAATAGGTAGGAGTTTTCGGCAATTCGTCAAACAGAATTGAGCAAAATATGACAAAAAATGCCAAACAAACTATTTGATCGCCGCGCAAAAAATTTGCAGTGATCCTTAACTTGATTCTACCGGTTAATTGAAGCGTAATAATTAATTAAAAAATGATTATACATCAACATAGTGTTATCTATACAAAAGTCTCAATTTTCATAAGGTTCTTCGAGTAGAAATGACTTTAAGAAGGTAAAATTAACTAACAACCTATTTCATCGATACATGGATTGACAATGCTTAAAATTTCAAGATAACGAATAAATAAAAAATTGGGATACTTCAAGAAAGGGTTATATATTCAATAGGTAGGAGTTTTCGGCAATTCGTCAAACAGAAATGAGCAAAATATGATAAAAAATGCCTAACTACCTATTTGATCGCCGCGCAAAACATTTGTAGTGATCTTTAACTTGACTCTTGCTATTATTTGAAGCGTAACAATTAATAAAAAAATGATCATACATCAACATAATGTTATCTATACAAAAGTCGTAATTTTCTTAATGTTCTTCGAGTAGAAATGACTTTAGGAAGGTCAAATTAACTAACTACATATTTGATCGATACATGGATTGACAATGCTTAATATTTCAAGATAACTAATAAATAAAAAATTAGGGTACTTCAACAAAGGATTATATATTCAATTGGTCGGAGTTTTCGGCAATTCGTCAAACAGAAATGAGCAAAATATGACAAAAAATGCCTAACTACCTATTTGATCGCCGCGCAAAACATTTGCTGTGATCCTTAACTTGACTCTAGCTATTATTTGATGAGTAATAATTAATAAAAAAATGATCATACATCAACATAGTGTTATCTATACAAAAGTCTCATTTTTCCTAAGGTTGTTCGAGTAGAAATGACTTTAAGAATGTCAAATTAACTAACTACCTATTTGATCGATACATGGATTGACAATGCTTAAAATTTCAAGATAACTAATAAATAAAAAATTAAGGTACTTCAACAAAGGATTATATATTCAATAGGTAGGAGTTTTCGGCAATTCGTCAAACAGAAATGAGCATAATATGACAAAAAATGCCTAACTACCAATATGATCGCCGCGCAAAACATTTGTAGTGATCTTTAACTTGACTCTTGCTATTATTTGAAGCGTAACAATTAATAAAAAAATGATCATACATCAACATAATGTTATCTATACAAAAGTCGTAATTTTCTTAATGTTCTTCGAGTAGAAATGACTTTAGGAAGGTCAAATTAACTAACTACCTATTTGATCGATACATGGATTGACAATGCTTAATATTTCAAGATAACTAATAAATAAAAAATTAGGATACTTCAACAAAGGATTATATATTCAATAGATAGGAGTTTTCGGCAATTGGTCATACAGAAATGAGCAAAATATGACAAAAAATGCATAACTACCTATTTGATCGCCGCGCAAAACATTTGCTGTGATCCTTAACTTGACTTTTGCTATTATTTGAAGCGTAATAATAAATAAAAAAATGATCATACATCAACATAGTGTTATCTATACAAAAGTCGCAATTTTCCTAAGGTTCTTCGAGTAGAAATGACTTTAAGAAGGTCAAATTAACTAACTACCTATTTGATCGATACATGGATTGACAATGCTTAAAATTTCAAGATAACTAATAAATAAAAAATTAAGGTACTTCAACAAAGGATTATATATTCAATAGGTAGGAGTTTTCGGCAATTCGTCAAACAGAAATGAGCATAATATGACAAAAAATGCCTAACTACCAATATGATCGCCGCGCAAAACATTTGCAGGGATCCTTAACTTGACTCTACCGGTTAATTGAAGCGTAATAATTAATAAAAAAATGATTATACATCAACATAGTGTTATCTATACAAAAGTCACAACTTTCATAAGGTTCTTCGAGTAGAAATGACTTTAAGAAGGTAAAATTAACTAACTACCTATTTGATCGATACATGGATTGGCAATGCTTAAAATTTCAAGATAACGAATAAATAAAAAATTGGGATACTTCAAGAAAGGATTATATATTCAATAGGTAGGAGTTTTCGGCAATTCGTCAAACAGAAATGAGCAAAATATGACAAAAAATGCCTAACTACCTATTTGATCGATACATGGATCGACAATGCTTATTATTTCAAGATAACTAATAAATACAAAATTAGGGTACTTCAACAATGGATTATATATTCAATAGGTAGGAGTTTTCGGCAATTCGTCAAACAAAATTGAGCAAAATATGAAAAAAAAATGCCAAACAAACTATTTGATCGCCGCGCAAAAAATTTGCAGTGATCCTTAACTTGATTCTACCGGTTAATTGAAGCGTAATAATTAATAAAAAAATGATTATACATCAACATAGTGTTATCTATACAAAAGTCTCAATTTTCATAAGGTTCTTCGAGTAGAAATGACTTTAAGAAGGTAAAATTAACTAACTACCTATTTGATCGATACATGGATTGACAATGCTTAAAATTTCAAGATAACGAATAAATAAAAAATTGGGATACTTCAAGAAAGGATTATATATTCAATAGGTAGGAGTTTTCGGCAATTCGTCAAACAGAAATGAGCAAAATATGACAAAAAATGCCTAACTACCTATTTGATCGCCGCGCAAAACATTTGTTGTGATCTTTAACTTGACTCTTGCTATTATTTGAAGCGTAACAATTAATAAAAAAATGATCATACATCAACATAATGTTATCTATACAAAAGTCGTAATTTTCTTAATGTTCTTCGAGTAGAAATGACTTTAGGAAGGTCAAATTAACTAACTACCTATTTGATCGATACATGGATTGACAATGCTTAATATTTCAAGATAACTAATAAATAAAAATTTAGGGTACTTCAACAAAGGATTATAAATTCAATTAGTTGGAGTTTTCGGCAATTCGTCAAACAGAAATGAGCAAAATACGACAAAAAATGCCTAACTACCTATTTGATCGCCGCGCAAAACATTTGCTGTGATCCTTAACTTGACTCTAGCTATTATTTGAAGAGTAATAATTAATAAAAAAATGATCATACATCAACATAGTGTTATCTATACAAAAGTCTCATTTTTCCTAAGGTTGTTCGAGTAGAAATGACTTTAAGAAGGTCAAATTAACTAACTACCTATTTGATCGATACATGGATTGACGATGCTTAATATTTCAAGATAACTAATAAATAAAAAATTAGGATACTTCTACAAAGGATTATATATTCAATAGATAGGAGTTTTCGGCAATTGGTCATACAGAAATGAGCAAAATATGACAAAAAATGCATAACTACCTATTTGATCGCCGCGCAAAACATTTGCAGTGATCCTTAACTTGAATTTTGCTATTATTTGAAGAGTAATAATAAATAAAAAAATGATCATACATCAACATAGTGTTATCTATACAAAAGTCGCAATTTTCCTAAGGTTCTTCGAGTAGAAATGACTTTAAGAAGGTCAAATTAACTAACTACCTATTTGATCGATACATGGATTGACAATGCTTAAAATTTCAAGATAACTAATAAATAAAAAATTAAGGTACTTCAACAAAGGATTATATATTCAATAGGTAGGAGTTTTCGGCAATTCGTCAAACAGAAATGAGCATAATATGACAAAAAATGCCTAACTACCAATATGATCGCCGCGCAAAACATTTGCAGGGATCCTTAACTTGACTCTACCGGTTAATTGAAGCGTAATAATTAATAAAAAAATGATTATACATCAACATAGTGTTATCTATACAAAAGTCACAATTTTCATAAGGTTCTTCGAGTAGAAATGACTTTAAGAAGGTAAAATTAACTAACTACCTATTTGATCGATACATGGATTGGCAATGCTTAAAATTTCAAGATAACGAATAAATAAAAAATTGGGATACTTCAAGAAAGGATTATATATTCAATAGGTAGGAGTTTTCGGCAATTCGTCAAACAGAAATGAGCAAAATATGACAAAAAATGCCTAACTACCTATTTGATCGATACATGGATCGACAATGCTTATTATTTCAAGATAACTAATAAATACAAAATTAGGGTACTTCAACAATGGATTATATATTCAATAGGTAGGAGTTTTCGGCAATTCGTCAAACAGAATTGAGCAAAATATGAAAAAAAATGCCAAACAAACTATTTGATCGCCGCGCAAAAAATTTGCAGTGATCCTTAACTTGATTCTACCGGTTAATTGAAGCGTAATAATTAATAAAAAAATGATTATACATCAACATAGTGTTATCTATACAAAAGTCTCAATTTTCATAAGGTTCTTCGAGTAGAAATGACTTTAAGAAGGTAAAATTAACTAACTACCTATTTGATCGATACATGGATTGACAATGCTTAAAATTTCAAGATAACGAATAAATAAAAAATTGGGATACTTCAAGAAAGGATTATATATTCAATTGGTAGGAGTTTTCGGCAATTCGTCAAACAGAAATGAGCAAAATATGACAAAAAATGCCTAACTACCTATTTGATCGCCGCGCAAAACATGTGTTGTGATCTTTAACTTGACTCTTGCTATTATTTGAAGCGTAACAATTAATAAAAAAATGATCATACATCAACATAATGTTATCTATACAAAAGTCGTAATTTTCTTAATGTTCTTCGAGTAGAAATGACTTTAGGAAGGTCAAATTAACTAACTACCTATTTGATCGATACATGGATTGACAATGCTTAATATTTCAAGATAACTAATAAATAAAAAATTAGGGTACTTCAACAAAGGATTATAAATTCAATTAGTTGGAGTTTTCGGCAATTCGTCAAACAGAAATGAGCAAAATACGATAAAAAATGCCTAACTACCTATTTGATCGCCGCGCAAAACATTTGCTGTGATCCTTAACTTGACTCTAGCTATTATTTGAAGAGTAATAATTAATAAAAAAATGATCATACATCAACATAGTGTTATCTATACAAAAGTCTCATTTTTCCTAAGGTTGTTCGAGTAGAAATGACTTTAAGAAGGTCAAATTAACTAACTACCTATTTGATCGATACATGGATTGACAATGCTTAATATTTCAAGATAACTAATAAATAAAAAATTAGGATACTTCTACAAAGGATTATATATTCAATAGATAGGAGTTTTCGGCAATTGGTCATACAGAAATGAGCAAAATATGACAAAAAATGCATAACTACCTATTTGATCGCCGCGCAAAACATTTGCAGTGATCCTTAACTTGAATTTTGCTATTATTTGAAGAGTAATAATAAATAAAAAAATGATCATACATCAACATAGTGTTATCTATACAAAAGTCGCAATTTTCCTATGGTTCTTCGAGTAGAAATGACTTTAAGAAGGTCAAATTAACTAACTACCTATTTGATCGATACATGGATTGACAATGCTTAAAATTTCAAGATAACTAATAAATGAAAAATTAAGGTACTTCAACAAAGGATTATATATTCAATAGGTAGGAGTTTTCGGCAATTCGTCAAACAGAAATGAGCATAATATGACAAAAAATGCCTAACTACCAATTTGATCGCCGCGCAAAACATTTGCAGCGATCCTTAACTTGACTCTACCGGTTAATTGAAGCGTAATAATTAATAAAAAAATGATTATCCATCAACATAGTGTTATCTATACAAAAGTCGCAATTTTCATAAGGTTCTTCGAGTAGAAATGACTTTAAGAAGGTAAAATTAACAAACTACCTATTTGATCGATACATGGATTGGCAATGCTTAAAATTTCAAGATAACGAATAAATAAAAAATTGGGATACCTCAAGAAAGGATTATATATTCAATAGGTAGGAGTTTTCGGCAATTCGTCAAACAGAAATGAGCAAAATATGACAAAAAATGCCTAACTACCTATTTGATCGCCGCGCAAAACATTTGCAGTGATCCTTAACTTGACTCTAGCTATTATTTGAAACGTAATACTAAATAAAAAAATGATCATACATCAACATAGTGTTATCTATACAAAAGTCGTAATTTTCCTAAGGTTCTTCGAGTAGAAATGACTTTAGGAAGGTCAAATTAACTAACTACCTATTTGATCGATACATGGATCGACAATGCTTATTATTTCAAGATAACTAATAAATACAAAATTAGGGTACTTCAACAATAGATTATATATTCAATAGGTAGGAGTTTTCGGCAATTCGTCAAACAGAATTGAGCAAAATATGACAAAAAATGCCAAACAAACTATTTGATCGCCGCGCAAAAAATTTGCAGTGATCCTTAACTTGATTCTACCGGTTAATTGAAGCGTAATAATTAATAAAAAAATAATTATACATCAACATAGTGTTATCTATACAAAAGTCTCAATTTTCATAAGGTTCTTCGAGTAGAAATGACTTTAAGAAGGTTAAATTAACTAACTACCTATTTGATCGATACATGGATTGACAATGCTTAAAATTTCAAGATAACGAATAAATAAAAAATTGGGATACTTCAAGAAAGGATTATATATTCAATTGGTTGGAGTTTTCGGCAATTCGTCAAACAGAAATGAGCAAAATATGACAAAAAATGCCTAACTACCTATTTGATCGCCGCGCAAAATATTTGATGTGATCCTTAACTTGACTCTAGCTATTATTTGAAGAGTAATGTTTAATAAAAAAATGATCATACATCAACATAGTGTTATCTATACAAAAGTCTCATTTTTCCTAAGGTTGTTCGAGTAGAAATGACTTTAAGAAGGTCAAATTAACTAACTACCTATTTGATCGATACATGGATTGACAATGCTTAATATTTCAAGATAACTAATAAATAAAAAATTAGGATACTTCAACAAAGGATTATATATTCAATAGATAGGAGTTTTCGGCAATTGGTCATACAGAAATGAGCAAAATATGACAAAAAATGCATAACTACCTATTTGATCGCCGCGCAAAACATTTGCAGTGATCCTTAACTTGAATTTTGCTATTATTTGAAGCGTAATAATAAATAAAAAAATGATCATACATCAACATAGTGTTATCTATACAAAAGTCGCAATTTTCCTAAGGTTCTTCGAGTAGAAATGACTTTAAGAAGGTCAAATTAACTAACTACCTATTTGATCGATACATGGATTGACAATGCTTAAAATTTCAAGATAACTAATAAATGAAAAATTAAGGTACTTCAACAAAGGATTATATATTCAATAGGTAGGAGTTTTCGGCAATTCGTCAAACAGAAATGAGCATAATATGACAAAAAATGCCTAACTACCAATTTGATCGCCGCGCAAAACATTTGCAGCGATCCTTAACTTGACTCTACCGGTTAATTGAAGCGTAATAATTAATAAAAAAATGATCATACATCAACATAGTGTTATCTATACAAAAGTCGTAATTTTCCTAAGGTTCTTCGAGTAGAAATGACTTTAGGAAGGTCAAATTAACTAACTACCTATTTGATCGATACATGGATCGACAATGCTTATTATTTCAAGATAACTAATAAATACAAAATTAGGGTACTTCAACAATAGATTATATATTCAATAGGTAGGAGTTTTCGGCAATTCGTCAAACAGAATTGAGCAAAATATGACAAAAAATGCCAAACAAACTATTTGATCGCCGCGCAAAAAATTTGCAGTGATCCTTAACTTGATTCTACCGGTTAATTGAAGCGTAATAATTAATAAAAAAATAATTATACATCAACATAGTGTTATCTATACAAAAGTCTCAATTTTCATAAGGTTCTTCGAGTAGAAATGACTTTAAGAAGGTTAAATTAACTAACTACCTATTTGATCGATACATGGATTGACAATGCTTAAAATTTCAAGATAACGAATAAATAAAAAATTGGGATACTTCAAGAAAGGATTATATATTCAATTGGTTGGAGTTTTCGGCAATTCGTCAAACAGAAATGAGCAAAATATGACAAAAAATGCCTAACTACCTATTTGATCGCCGCGCAAAATATTTGATGTGATCCTTAACTTGACTCTAGCTATTATTTGAAGAGTAATGTTTAATAAAAAAATGATCATACATCAACATAGTGTTATCTATACAAAAGTCTCATTTTTCCTAAGGTTGTTCGAGTAGAAATGACTTTAAGAAGGTCAAATTAACTAACTACCTATTTGATCGATACATGGATTGACAATGCTTAATATTTCAAGATAACTAATAAATAAAAAATTAGGATACTTCAACAAAGGATTATATATTCAATAGATAGGAGTTTTCGGCAATTGGTCATACAGAAATGAGCAAAATATGACAAAAAATGCATAACTACCTATTTGATCGCCGCGCAAAACATTTGCAGTGATCCTTAACTTGAATTTTGCTATTATTTGAAGCGTAATAATAAATAAAAAAATGATCATACATCAACATAGTGTTATCTATACAAAAGTCGCAATTTTCCTAAGGTTCTTCGAGTAGAAATGACTTTAAGAAGGTCAAATTAACTAACTACCTATTTGATCGATACATGGATTGACAATGCTTAAAATTTCAAGATAACTAATAAATGAAAAATTAAGGTACTTCAACAAAGGATTATATATTCAATAGGTAGGAGTTTTCGGCAATTCGTCAAACAGAAATGAGCATAATATGACAAAAAATGCCTAACTACCAATTTGATCGCCGCGCAAAACATTTGCAGCGATCCTTAACTTGACTCTACCGGTTAATTGAAGCGTAATAATTAATAAAAAAATGATTATACATCAACATAGTGTTATCTATACAAAAGTCGCAATTTTCATAAGGTTCTTCGAGTAGAAATGACTTTAAGAAGGTAAAATTAACAAACTACCTATTTGATCGATACATGGATTGGCAATGCTTAAAATTTCAAGATAACGAATAAATAAATAATTGGGATACCTCAAGAAAGGATTATATATCCAATAGGTAGGAGTTTTCGGCAATTCGTCAAACAGAAATGAGCAAAATTTGACAAAAAATGCCTAACTACCTATTTGATCGGCGCGCAAAACATTTGCAGTGATCCTTAACTTGACTCTCGCTATTATTTGAAACGTAATACTAAATAAAAAAATGATCATACATCAACATAGTGTTATCTATACAAAAGTCGTAATTTTCCTAAGGTTCTTCGAGTAGAAATGACTTTAGGAAGGTCAAATTAACTAACTACCTATTTGATCGATACATGGATCGACAATGCTTATTATTTCAAGATAACTAATAAATACAAAATTAGGGTACTTGAACAATGGATTATATATTCAATAGGTAGGAGTTTTCGGCAATTCGTCAAACAGAATTGAGCAAAATATGACAAAAAATGCCAAACAAACTATTTGATCGCCGCGCAAAAAATTTGCAGTGATCCTTAACTTGATTCTACCGGTTAATTGAAGCGTAATAATTAATAAAAAAAATAATTATACATCAACATAGTGTTATCTATACAAAAGTCGCAATTTTCATAAGGTTCTTCGAGTAGAAATGACTTTAAGAAGGTAAAATTAACTAACTACCTATTTGATCGATACATGGATTGACAATGCTTAAAATTTCAAGATAACGAATAAATAAAAAATTGGGATACTTCAAGAAAGGATTATATACTCAATTGGTTGGAGTTTTCGGCAATTCGTCAAACAGAAATGAGCAAAATATGACAAAAAATGCCTAACTACCTATTTGATCGCCGCGCAAAACATTTGATGTGATCCTTAACTTGACTCTAGCTATTATTTGAAGAGTAATAATTAATAAAAAAATGATCATACATCAACATAGTGTTATCTATACAAAAGTCTCATTTTTCCTAAGGTTGTTCGAGTAGAAATGACTTTAAGAAGGTCAAATTAACTAACTACCTATTTGATCGATACATCGATTGACAATGCTTAATATTTCAAGATAACTAATAAATAAAAAATTAGGATACTTCAACAAAGGATTATATATTCAATAGATAGGAGTTTTCGGCAATTGGTCATACAGAAATGAGCAAAATATGACAAAAAATGCCTAACTACCTATTTGATCGCCGCGCAAAACATTTGCAGTGATCCTTAACTTGAATTTTGCTATTATTTGAAGCGTAATAATAAATAAAAAAATGATCATACATCAACATAGTGTTATCTATACAAAAGTCGCAATTTTCCTAAGGTTCTTCGAGTAGAAATGACTTTAAGAAGGTCAAATTAACTAACTACCTATTTGATCGATACATGGATTGACAATGCTTAATATTTCAAGATAACTAATAAATAAAAAATTAGGATACTTCAACAAAGGATTATATATTCAATAGATAGGAGTTTTCGGCAATTGGTCATACAGAAATTAGCAAAATATGACAAAAAATGCATAACTACCTATTTGATCGCCGCGCAAAACATTTGCAGTGATCCTTAACTTGAATTTTGCTATTATTTGAAGCGTAATAATAAATAAAAAAATGATCATACATCAACATAGTGTTATCTATACAAAAGTCGCAATTTTCCTAAGGTTCTTCGAGTAGAAATGACTTTAAGAAGGTCAAATTAACTAACTACCTATTTGATCGATACATGAATTGACAATGCTTAAAATTTCAAGATAACTAATAAATGAAAAATTAAGGTACTTCAACAAAGGATTATATATTCAATAGGTAGGAGTTTTCGGCAATTCGTCAAACAGAAATGAGCATAATATGACAAAAAATGCCTAACTACCAATTTGATCGCCGCGCAAAACATTTGCAGCGATCCTTAACTTGACTCTACCGGTTAATTGAAGCGTAATAATTAATAAAAAAATAATTATACATCAACATAGTGTTATCTATACAAAAGTCGCAATTTTCATAAGGTTCTTCGAGTAGAAATGACTTTAAGAAGGTAAAATTAACAAACTACCTATTTGATCGATACATGGATTGGCAATGCTTAAAATTTCAAGATAACGAATAAATAAAAAATTCGGATACCTCAAGAAAGGATTATATATTCAATAGGTAGGAGTTTTCGGCAATTCGTCAAACAGAAATGAGCAAAATATGACAAAAAATGCCTAACTACCTATTTGATCGGCGCGCAAAACATTTGCAGTGATCCTTAACTTGACTCTCGCTATTATTTGAAACGTAATACTAAATAAAAAAATGATCATACATCAACATAGTGTTATCTATACAAAAGTCGTAATTTTCCTAAGGTTCTTCGAGTAGAAATGACTTTAGGAAGGTCAAATTAACTAACTACCTATTTGATCGATACATGGATCGACAATGCTTATTATTTCAAGATAACTAATAAATACAAAATTAGGGTACTTGAACAATGGATTATATATTCAATAGGTAGGAGTTTTCGGCAATTCGTCAAACAGAATTGAGCAAAATATGACAAAAAATGCCAAACAAACTATTTGATCGCCGCGCAAAAAATTTGCAGTGATCCTTAACTTGATTCTACCGGTTAATTGAAGCGTAATAATTAATAAAAAAATAATTATACATCAACATAGTGTTATCTATACAAAAGTCTCAATTTTCATAAGGTTCTTCGAGTAGAAATGACTTTAAGAAGGTAAAATTAACTAACTACCTATTTGATCGATACATGGATTGACAATGCTTAAAATTTCAAGATAACGAATAAATAAAAAATTGGGATACTTCAAGAAAGGATTATATACTCAATTGGTTGGAGTTTTCGGCAATTCGTCAAACAGAAATGAGCAAAATATGACAAAAAATGCCTAACTACCTATTTGATCGCCGCGCAAAACATTTGATGTGATCCTTAACTTGACTCTAGCTATTATTTGAAGAGTAATAATTAATAAAAAAATGATCATACATCAACATAGTGTTATCTATACAAAAGTCTCATTTTTCCTAAGGTTGTTCGAGTAGAAATGACTTTAAGAAGGTCAAATTAACTAACTACCTATTTGATCGATACATGGATTGACAATGCTTAATATTTCAAGATAACTAATAAATAAAAAATTAGGATACTTCAACAAAGGATTATATATTCAATAGATAGGAGTTTTCGGCAATTGGTCATACAGAAATGAGCAAAATATGACAAAAAATGCATAACTACCTATTTGATCGCCGCGCAAAACATTTGCAGTGATCCTTAACTTGAATTTTGCTATTATTTGAAGCGTAATAATAAATAAAAAAATGATCATACATCAACATAGTGTTATCTATACAAAAGTCGCAATTTTCCTAAGGTTCTTCGAGTAGAAATGACTTTAAGAAGGTCAAATTAACTAACTACCTATTTGATCGATACATGGATTGACAATGCTTAAAATTTCAAGATAACTAATAAATGAAAAATTAAGGTACTTCAACAAAGGATTATATATTCAATAGGTAGGAGTTTTCGGCAATTCGTCAAACAGAAATGAGCATAATATGACAAAAAATGCCTAACTACCAATTTGATCGCCGCGCAAAACATTTGCAGCGATCCTTAACTTGACTCTACCGGTTAATTGAAGCGTAATAATTAATAAAAAAATGATTATACATCAACATAGTGTTATCTATAAAAAAAGTCGCAATTTTCATACGGTTCTTCGAGTAGAAATGACTTTAAGAAGGTAAAATTAACAAACTACCTATTTGATCGATACATGGATTGGCAATGCTTAAAATTTCAAGATAACGAATAAATAAAAAATTGGGATACCTCAAGAAAGGATTATATATTCAATAGGTAGGAGTTTTCGGCAATTCGTCAAACAGAAATGAGCAAAATATGACAAAAAATGCCTAACTACCTATTTGATCGCCGCGCAAAACATTTGCAGTGATCCTTAACTTGACTCTAGCTATTATTTGAAACGTAATACTAAATAAAAAAATGATCATACATCAACATAGTGTTATCTATACAAAAGTCGTAATTTTCCTAAGGTTCTTCGAGTAGAAATGACTTTAGGAAGGTCAAATTAACTAACTACCTATTTGATCGATACATGGATCGACAATGCTTATTATTTCAAGATAACTAATAAATACAAAATTAGGGTACTTCAACAATGGATTATATATTCAATAGGTAGGAGTTTTCGGCAATTCGTCAAACAGAATTGAGCAAAATATGACAAAAAATGCCAAACAAACTATTTGATCGCCGCGCAAAAAATTTGCAGTGATCCTTAACTTGATTCTACCGGTTAATTGAAGCGTAATAATTAATAAAAAAATAATTATACATCAACATAGTGTTATCTATACAAAAGTCTCAATTTTCATAAGGTTCTTCGAGTAGAAATGACTTTAAGAAGGTAAAATTAACTAACTACCTATTTGATCGATACATGGATTGACAATGCTTAAAATTTCAAGATAACGAATAAATAAAAAATTCGGATACTTCAAGAAAGGATTATATATTCAATTGGTTGGAGTTTTCGGCAATTCGTCAAACAGAAATGAGCAAAATATGACAAAAAATGCCTAACTACCTATTTGATCGCCGCGCAAAACATTTGATGTGATCCTTAACTTGACTCTAGCTATTATTTGAAGAGTAATAATAAATAAAAAAATGATCATACATCAACATAGTGTTATCTATACAAAAGTCGCAATTTTCCTAAGGTTCTTCGAGTAGAAATGACTTTAAGAAGGTCAAATTAACTAACTACCTATTTGATCGATACATGGATTGACAATGCTTAATATTTCAAGATAACTAATAAATAAAAAATTAGGATACTTCAACAAAGGATTATATATTCAATAGATAGGAGTTTTCGGCAATTGGTCATACAGAAATTAGCAAAATATGACAAAAAATGCATAACTACCTATTTGATCGCCGCGCAAAACATTTGCAGTGATCCTTAACTTGAATTTTGCTATTATTTGAAGCATAATAATAAATAAAAAAATGATCATACATCAACATAGTGTTATCTATACAAAAGTCGCAATTTTCCTAAGGTTCTTCGAGTAGAAATGACTTTAAGAAGGTCAAATTAACTAACTACCTATTTGATCGATACATGGATTGACAATGCTTAAAATTTCAAGATAACTAATAAATGAAAAATTAAGGTACTTCAACAAAGGATTATATATTCAATAGGTAGGAGTTTTCGGCAATTCGTCAAACAGAAATGAGCATAATATGACAAAAAATGCCTAACTACCAATTTGATCGCCGCGCAAAACATTTGCAGCGATCCTTAACTTGACTCTACCGGTTAATTGAAGCGTAATAATTAATAAAAAAATGATTATACATCAACATAGTGTTATCTATACAAAAGTCGCAATTTTCATAAGGTTCTTCGAGTAGAAATGACTTTAAGAAGGTAAAATTAACAAACTACCTATTTGATCGATACATGGATTGGCAATGCTTAAAATTTCAAGATAACGAATAAATAAAAAATTGGGATACCTCAAGAAAGGATTATATATTCAATAGGTAGGAGTTTTCGGCAATTCGTCAAACAGAAATGAGCAAAATATGACAAAAAATGCCTAACTACCTATTTGATCGCCGCGCAAAACATTTGCAGTGATCCTTAACTTGACTCTCGCTATTATTTGAAACGTAATACTAAATAAAAAAATGATCATACATCAACATAGTGTTATCTATACAAAAGTCGTAATTTTCCTAAGGTTCTTCGAGTAGAAATGACTTTAGGAAGGTCAAATTAACTAACTACCTATTTGATCGATACATGGATCGACAATGCTTATTATTTCAAGATAACTAATAAATACAAAATTAGGGTACTTCAACAATGGATTATATATTCAATAGGTAGGAGTTTTCAGCAATTCGTCAAACAGAATTGAGCAAAATATGACAAAAAATGCCAAACAAACTATTTGATCGCCGCGCAAAAAATTTGCAGTGATCCTTAACTTGATTCTACCGGTTAATTGAAGCGTAATAATTAATAAAAAAATAATTATACATCAACATAGTGTTATCTATACAAAAGTCTCAATTTTCATAAGGTTCTTCGAGTAGAAATGACTTTAAGAAGGTAAAATTAACTAACTACCTATTTGATCGATACATGGATTGACAATGCTTAAAATTTCAAGATAACGAATAAATAAAAAATTGGGATACTTCAAGAAAGGATTATATACTCAATTGGTTGGAGTTTTCGGCAATTCGTCAAACAGAAATGAGCAAAATATGACAAAAAATGCCTAACTACCTATTTGATCGCCGCGCAAAACATTTGATGTGATCCTTAACTTGACTCTAGCTATTATTTGAAGAGTAATAATTAATAAAAAATTGATCATACATCAACATAGTGTTATCTATACAAAAGTCTCATTTTTCCTAAGGTTGTTCGAGTAGAAATGACTTTAAGAAGGTCAAATTAACTAACTACCTATTTGATCGATACATGGATTGACAATGCTTAATATTTCAAGATAACTAATAAATAAAAAAATTAGGATACTTCAACAAAGGATTATATATTCAATAGATAGGAGTTTTCGGCCATTGGTCATACAGAAATGAGCAAAATATGACAAAAAATGCATAACTACCTATTTGATCGCCGCGCAAAACATTTGCAGTGATCCTTAACTTGAATTTTGCTATTATTTGAAGCGTAATAATAAATAAAAAAATGATCATACATCAACATAGTGTTATCTATACAAAAGTCGCAATTTTCCTAAGGTTCTTCGAGTAGAAATGACTTTAAGAAGGTCAAATTAACTAACTACCTATTTGATCGATACATGGATTGACAATGCTTAAAATTTCAAGATAACTAATAAATGAAAAATTAAGGTACTTCAACAAAGGATTATATATTCAATAGGTAGGAGTTTTCGGCAATTCGTCAAACAGAAATGAGCATAATATGACAAAAAATGCCTAACTACCAATTTGATCGCCGCGCAAAACATTTGCAGCGATCCTTAACTTGACTCTACCGGTAAATTGAAGCGTAATAATTAATAAAAAAATGATTATACATCAACATAGTGTTATCTATAAAAAAAGTCGCAATTTTCATAAGGTTCTTCGAGTAGAAATGACTTTAAGAAGGTAAAATTAACAAACTACCTATTTGATCGATACATGGATTGGCAATGCTTAAAATTTCAAGATAACGAATAAATAAAAAATTGGGATACCTCAAGAAAGGATTATATATTCAATAGGTAGGAGTTTTCGGCAATTCGTCAAACAGAAATGAGCAAAATATGACAAAAAATGCCTAACTACCTATTTGATCGCCGCGCAAAACATTTGCAGTGATCCTTAACTTGACTCTAGCTATTATTTGAAATGTAATACTAAATAAAAAAATGATCATACATCAACATAGTGTTATCTATACAAAAGTCGTAATTTTCCTAAGGTTCTTCGAGTAGAAATGACTTTAGGAAGGTCAAATTAACTAACTACCTATTTGATCGATACATGGATCGACAATGCTTATTATTTCAAGATAACTAATAAATACAAAATTAGGGTACTTCAACAATGGGTTATATATTCAATAGGTAGGAGTTTTCGGCAATTCGTCAAACAGAATTGAGCAAAATATGACAAAAAATGCCAAACAAACTATTTGATCGCCGCGCAAAAAATTTGCAGTGATCCTTAACTTGATTCTACCGGTTAATTGAAGCGTAATAATTAATAAAAAAATAATTATACATCAACATAGTGTTATCTATACAAAAGTCTCAATTTTCATAAGGTTCTTCGAGTAGAAATGACTTTAAGAAGGTAAAATTAACTAACTACCTATTTGATCGATACATGGATTGACAATGCTTAAAATTTCAAGATAACGAATAAATAAAAAATTGGGATACTTCAAGAAAGGATTATATATTCAATTGGTTGGAGTTTTCGGCAATTCGTCAAACAGAAATGAGCAAAATATGACAAAAAATGCCTAACTACCTATTTGATTGCCGCGCAAAACATTTGATGTGATCCTTAACTTGACTCTAGCTATTATTTGAAGAGTAATAATTAATAAAAAAATGATCATACATCAACATAGTGTTATCTATACAAAAGTCTCATTTTTCCTAAGGTTGTTCGAGTAGAAATGACTTTAAGAAGGTCAAATTAACTAACTACCTATTTGATCGATACATGGATTGACAATGCTTAATATTTCAAGATAACTAATAAATAAAAAATTAGGATACTTCAACAAAGGATTATATATTCAATAGATAGGAGTTTTCGGCAATTGGTCATACAGAAATGAGCAAAATATGACAAAAAATGCCTAACTACCTATTTGATCGCCGCGCAAAACATTTGCAGTGATCCTTAACTTGACTTTTGCTATTATTTGAAGCGTAATAATAAATAAAAAAATGATCATACATCAACATAGTGTTATCTATACAAAAGTCGCAATTTTCCTATGGTTCTTCGAGTAGAAATGACTTTAAGAAGGTAAAATTAACTAACTACCTATTTGATCGATACATGGATTGACAATGCTTAAAATTTCAAGATAACTAATAAATAAAAATTAAGGTACTTCAAGAAAGGATTATATATTCAATAGTTGGGAGTTTTCGGCAATTCGTCAAACAGAAATGAGCAAAATATGACAAAATATGCCTAACTACCTATTTGATCGCCGCGCAAAACATTTGTAGTGATCTTTAACTTGACTCTTGCTATTATTTGAAGCGTAACAATTAATAAAAAAATGATCATACATCAACATAATGTTATCTATACAAAAGTCGTAATTTTCTTAATGTTCTTCGAGTAGAAATGACTTTAGCAAGGTCAAATTAACTAACTACCTATTTGATCGATATATGGATTGACAATGCTTAATATTTCAAGATAACTAATAAATAAAAAATTAGGGTACTTCAACAAAGGATTATATATTCAATTGGTTGGAGTTTTCGGCAATTCGTCAAACAGAAATGAGCATAATATGACAAAAAATGCCTAACTACCTATTTGATCGCCGCGCAAAACATTTGCTGTGATCCTTAACTTGACTCTAGCTATTATTTGAAGAGTAATAATTAATAAAAAAATGATCATACATCAACATAGTGTTATCTATACAAAAGTCTCATTTTTCCTAAGGTTGTTCGAGTAGAAATGACTTTAAGAAGGTCAAATTAACTAACTACCTATTTGATCGATACATGGATTGACAATGCTTAATACTTCAAGATAACTAATAAATAAAAAATTAGGATACTTCAACAAAGGATTATATATTCAATAGATAGGAGTTTTCGGCAATTGGTCATACAGAAATAAGCAAAATATGACAAAAAATGCCTAACTACCTATTTGATCGCCGCGCAAAACATTTGCAGTGATCCTTAACTTGAATTTTGCTATTATTTGAAGCGTAATAATAAATAAAAAAATGATCATACATCAACATAGTGTTATCTATACAAAAGTCGCAATTTTCCTAAGGTTCTTCGAGTAGAAATGACTTTAAGAAGGTCAAATTAACTAACTACCTATTTGATCGATACATGGATTGACAATGCTTAAAATTTCAAGATAACTAATAAATAAAAAATTAAGGTACTTCAACAAAGGATTATATATTCAATAGGTGGGAGTTTTCGGCAATTCGTCAAACAGATATGAGCATAATATGACAAAAAATGCCTAACTACCTATTTGATCGCCGCGCAAAACATTTGCAGCGATCCTTAACTTGACTCTAGCTATTATTTGAAACGTAATACTAAATAAAAAAATGATCATACATCAACATAGTGTTCTCTATACAAAAGTGGTAATTTTCCTAAGGTTCTTCGAGTAGAAATGACTTTAGGAAGGTCAAATTAACTAACTACCTATTTGATCGATACATGGATTGGCAATGCTTAAAATTTCAAGATAACGAATCAATAAAAAATTGGGATACTTCAAGAAAGGATTATATATTCAATAGGTAGGAGTTTTCGGCAATTCGTCAAACAGAAATGAGCAAAATATGACAAAAAATGACTAACTACCTATTTGATTGCCGCGCAAAACATTTGCTGTGATCCTTAACTTGACTCTAGCTATTATTTGAAGAGTAATAATTAATAAAAAAATGATCATACATCAACATAGTGTTATCTATACAAAAGTCTCATTTTTCCTAAGGTTATTCGAGTAGAAATGACTTTAAGAAGGTCAAATTAACTAATTACCTATTTGATCGATACATGGATTGACAATGCTTAATATTTCAAGATAACTAATAAATAAAAAATTAGGATACTTCAACAAAGGATTATATATTCAATAGATAGGAGTTTTCGGCAATTGGTCATACAGAAATGAGCAAAATATGACAAAATATGCCTAACTACCTATTTGATCGCCGCGCAAAACATTTGTAGTGATCTTTAACTTGACTCTTGCTATTAATTGAAGCGTAATAATTAATAAAAAAATAATTATACATCAACATAGTGTTATCTATACAAAAGTCTCAATTTTCATAAGGTTCTTCGAGTAGAAATGACTTTAAGAAGGTAAAATTAACTAACTACCTATTTGATCGATACATGGATTGACAATGCTTAAAATTTCAAGATAACGAATAAATAAAAAATTGGGATACTTCAAGAAAGGATTATATACTCAATTGGTTGGAGTTTTCGGCAATTCGTCAAACAGAAATGAGCAAAATATGACAAAAAATGCCTAACTACCTATTTGATCGCCGCGCAAAACATTTGATGTGATCCTTAACTTGACTCTAGCTATTATTTGAAGAGTAATAATTAATAAAAAATTGATCATACATCAACATAGTGTTATCTATACAAAAGTCTCATTTTTCCTAAGGTTGTTCGAGTAGAAATGACTTTAAGAAGGTCAAATTAACTAACTACCTATTTGATCGATACATGGATTGACAATGCTTAATATTTCAAGATAACTAATAAATAAAAAAATTAGGATACTTCAACAAAGGATTATATATTCAATAGATAGGAGTTTTCGGCCATTGGTCATACAGAAATGAGCAAAATATGACAAAAAATGCATAACTACCTATTTGATCGCCGCGCAAAACATTTGCAGTGATCCTTAACTTGAATTTTGCTATTATTTGAAGCGTAATAATAAATAAAAAAATGATCATACATCAACATAGTGTTATCTATACAAAAGTCGCAATTTTCCTAAGGTTCTTCGAGTAGAAATGACTTTAAGAAGGTCAAATTAACTAACTACCTATTTGATCGATACATGGATTGACAATGCTTAAAATTTCAAGATAACTAATAAATGAAAAATTAAGGTACTTCAACAAAGGATTATATATTCAATAGGTAGGAGTTTTCGGCAATTCGTCAAACAGAAATGAGCATAATATGACAAAAAATGCCTAACTACCAATTTGATCGCCGCGCAAAACATTTGCAGCGATCCTTAACTTGACTCTACCGGTTAATTGAAGCGTAATAATTAATAAAAAAATGATTATACATCAACATAGTGTTATCTATAAAAAAAGTCGCAATTTTCATAAGGTTCTTCGAGTAGAAATGACTTTAAGAAGGTAAAATTAACAAACTACCTATTTGATCGATACATGGATTGGCAATGCTTAAAATTTCAAGATAACGAATAAATAAAAAATTGGGATACCTCAAGAAAGGATTATATATTCAATAGGTAGGAGTTTTCGGCAATTCGTCAAACAGAAATGAGCAAAATATGACAAAAAATGCCTAACTACCTATTTGATCGCCGCGCAAAACATTTGCAGTGATCCTTAACTTGACTCTAGCTATTATTTGAAATGTAATACTAAATAAAAAAATGATCATACATCAACATAGTGTTATCTATACAAAAGTCGTAATTTTCCTAAGGTTCTTCGAGTAGAAATGACTTTAGGAAGGTCAAATTAACTAACTACCTATTTGATCGATACATGGATCGACAATGCTTATTATTTCAAGATAACTAATAAATACAAAATTAGGGTACTTCAACAATGGGTTATATATTCAATAGGTAGGAGTTTTCGGCAATTCGTCAAACAGAATTGAGCAAAATATGACAAAAAATGCCAAACAAACTATTAGATCGCCGCGCAAAAAATTTGCCGTGATCCTTAACTTGATTCTACCGGTTAATTGAAGCGTAATAATTAATAAAAAAATAATTATACATCAACATAGTGTTATCTATACAAAAGTCTCAATTTTCATAAGGTTCTTCGAGTAGAAATGACTTTAAGAAGGTAAAATTAACTAACTACCTATTTGATCGATACATGGATTGACAATGCTTAAAATTTCAAGATAACGAATAAATAAAAAATTGGGATACTTCAAGAAAGGATTATATATTCAATTGGTTGGAGTTTTCGGCAATTCGTCAAACAGAAATGAGCAAAATATGACAAAAAATGCCTAACTACCTATTTGATTGCCGCGCAAAACATTTGATGTGATCCTTAACTTGACTCTAGCTATTATTTGAAGAGTAATAATTAATAAAAAAATGATCATACATCAACATAGTGTTATCTATACAAAAGTCTCATTTTTCCTAAGGTTGTTCGAGTAGAAATGACTTTAAGAAGGTCAAATTAACTAACTACCTATTTGATCGATACATGGATTGACAATGCTTAATATTTCAAGATAACTAATAAATAAAAAATTAGGATACTTCAACAAAGGATTATATATTCAATAGATAGGAGTTTTCGGCAATTGGTCATACAGAAATGAGCAAAATATGACAAAAAATGCCTAACTACCTATTTGATCGCCGCGCAAAACATTTGCAGTGATCCTTAACTTGACTTTTGCTATTATTTGAAGCGTAATAATAAATAAAAAAATGATCATACATCAACATAGTGTTATCTATACAAAAGTCGCAATTTTCCTATGGTTCTTCGAGTAGAAATGACTTTAAGAAGGTAAAATTAACTAACTACCTATTTGATCGATACATGGATTGACAATGCTTAAAATTTCAAGATAACTAATAAATAAAAATTAAGGTACTTCAAGAAAGGATTATATATTCAATAGTTGGGAGTTTTCGGCAATTCGTCAAACAGAAATGAGCAAAATATGACAAAATATGCCTAACTACCTATTTGATCGCCGCGCAAAACATTTGTAGTGATCTTTAACTTGACTCTTGCTATTATTTGAAGCGTAACAATTAATAAAAAAATGATCATACATCAACATAATGTTATCTATACAAAAGTCGTAATTTTCTTAATGTTCTTCGAGTAGAAATGACTTTAAGAAGGTAAAATTAACTAACTACCTATTTGATCGATACATGGATTGACAATGCTTAAAATTTCAAGATAACTAATAAATAAAAATTAAGGTACTTCAAGAAAGGATTATATATTCAATAGTTGGGAGTTTTCGGCAATTCGTCAAACAGAAATGAGCAAAATATGACAAAAAATGCCTAACTACCTATTTGATTGCCGCGCAAAACATTTGATGTGATCCTTAACTTGACTCTAGCTATTATTTGAAGAGTAATAATTAATAAAAAAATGATCATACATCAACATAGTGTTATCTATACAAAAGTCTCATTTTTCCTAAGGTTGTTCGAGTAGAAATGACTTTAAGAAGGTCAAATTAACTAACTACCTATTTGATCGATACATGGATTGACAATGCTTAATATTTCAAGATAACTAATAAATAAAAAATTAGGGTACTTCAACAAAGGATTATATATTCAATTGGTTGGAGTTTTTGGCAATTCGTCAAACAGAAATGAGCAAAATATGACAAAAAATGCCTAACTACCTATTTGATCGCCGCGCAAAACATTTGCTGTGATCCTTAACTTGACTCTAGCTATTATTTGAAGAGTAATAATTAATAAAAAAATGATCATACATCAACATAGTGTTATCTATACAAAAGTCTCATTTTTCCTAAGGTTGTTCGAGTAGAAATGACTTTAAGAAGGTCAAATTAACTAACTACCTATTTGATCGATACATGGATTGACAATGCTTAATATTTCAAGATAACTAATAAATAAAAAATTAGGATACTTCAACAAAGGATTATATATTCAATAGATAGGAGTTTTCGGCAATTGGTCATACAGAAATAAGCAAAATATGACAAAAAATGCCTAACTACCTATTTGATCGCCGCGCAAAACATTTGCAGTGATCCTTAACTTGAATTTTGCTATTATTTGAAGCGTAATAATAAATAAAAAAATGATCATACATCAACATAGTGTTATCTATACAAAAGTCGCAATTTTCCTAAGGTTCTTCGAGTAGAAATGACTTTAAGAAGGTCAAATTAACTAACTACCTATTTGATCGATACATGGATTGACAATGCTTAAAATTTCAAGATAACTAATAAATAAAAAATTAAGGTACTTCAACAAAGGATTATATATTCAATAGGTGGGAGTTTTCGGCAATTCGTCAAACAGATATGAGCATAATATGACAAAAAATGCCTAACTACCTATTTGATCGCCGCGCAAAACATTTGCAGCGATCCTTAACTTGACTCTAGCTATTATTTGAAACGTAATACTAAATAAAAAAATGATCATACATCAACATAGTGTTCTCTATACAAAAGTGGTAATTTTCCTAAGGTTCTTCGAGTAGAAATGACTTTAGGAAGGTCAAATTAACTAACTACCTATTTGATCGATACATGGATTGGCAATGCTTAAAATTTCAAGATAACGAATCAATAAAAAATTGGGATACTTCAAGAAAGGATTATATATTCAATAGGTAGGAGTTTTCGGCAATTCGTCAAACAGAAATGAGCAAAATATGACCAAAAATGACTAACTACCTATTTGATTGCCGCGCAAAACATTTGCTGTGATCCTTAACTTGACTCTAGCTATTATTTGAAGAGTAATAATTAATAAAAAAATGATCATACATCAACATAGTGTTATCTATACAAAAGTCTCATTTTTCCTAAGGTTATTCGAGTAGAAATGACTTTAAGAAGGTCAAATTAACTAATTACCTATTTGATCGATACATGGATTGACAATGCTTAATATTTCAAGATAACTAATAAATAAAAAATTAGGATACTTCAACAAAGGATTATATATTCAATAGATAGGAGTTTTCGGCAATTGGTCATACAGAAATGAGCAAAATATGACAAAATATGCCTAACTACCTATTTGATCGCCGCGCAAAACATTTGTAGTGATCTTTAACTTGACTCTTACTATTATTTGAAGCGTAACAATTAATAAAAAAATGATCATACATCAACATAATGTTATCTATACAAAAGTCGTAATTTTCTTAATGTTCTTCGAGTAGAAATGACTTTAGCAAGGTCAAATTAACTAACTACCTATTTGATCGATATATGGATTGACAATGCTTAATATTTCAAGATAACTAATAAATAAAAAATTAGGGTACTTCAACAAAGGATTATATATTCAATTGGTTGGAGTTTTCGGCAATTCGTCAAACAGAAATGAGCAAAATATGACAAAAAATGCCTAACTACCTATTTGATCGCCGCGCAAAACATTTGCTGTGATCCTTAACTTGACTCTAGCTATTATTTGAAGAGTAATAATTAATAAAAAAATGATCATACATCAACATAGTGTTATCTATACAAAAGTCTCATTTTTCCTAAGGTTGTTCGAGTAGAAATGACTTTAAGAAGGTCAAATTAACTAACTACCTATTTGATCGATACATGGATTGACAATGCTTAATATTTCAAGATAACTAATAAATAAAAAATTAGGATACTTCAACAAAGGATTATATATTCAATAGATAGGAGTTTTCGGCAATTGGTCATACAGAAATAAGCAAAATATGACAAAAAATGCCTAACTACCTATTTGATCGCCGCGCAAAACATTTGCAGTGATCCTTAACTTGAATTTTGCTATTATTTGAAGCGTAATAATAAATAAAAAAATGATCATACATCAACATAGTGTTATCTATACAAAAGTCGCAATTTTCCTAAGGTTCTTCGAGTAGAAATGACTTTAAGAAGGTCAAATTAACTAACTACCTATTTGATCGATACATGGATTGACAATGCTTAAAATTTCAAGATAACTAATAAATAAAAAATTAAGGTACTTCAACAAAGGATTATATATTCAATAGGTGGGAGTTTTCGGCAATTCGTCAAACAGATATGAGCATAATATGACAAAAAATGCCTAACTACCTATTTGATCGCCGCGCAAAACATTTGCAGCGATCCTTAACTTGACTCTAGCTATTATTTGAAACGTAATACTAAATAAAAAAATGATCATACATCAACATAGTGTTCTCTATACAAAAGTGGTAATTTTCCTAAGGTTCTTCGAGTAGAAATGACTTTAGGAAGGTCAAATTAACTAACTACCTATTTGATCGATACATGGATTGGCAATGCTTAAAATTTCAAGATAACGAATCAATAAAAAATTGGGATACTTCAAGAAAGGATTATATATTCAATAGGTAGGAGTTTTCGGCAATTCGTCAAACAGAAATGAGCAAAATATGACAAAAAATGACTAACTACCTATTTGATTGCCGCGCAAAACATTTGCTGTGATCCTTAACTTGACTCTAGCTATTATTTGAAGAGTAATAATTAATAAAAAAATGATCATACATCAACATAGTGTTATCTATACAAAAGTCTCATTTTTCCTAAGGTTATTCGAGTAGAAATGACTTTAAGAAGGTCAAATTAACTAATTACCTATTTGATCGATACATGGATTGACAATGCTTAATATTTCAAGATAACTAATAAATAAAAAATTAGGATACTTCAACAAAGGATTATATATTCAATAGATAGGAGTTTTCGGCAATTGGTCATACAGAAATGAGCAAAATATGACAAAAAATGCCTAACTACCTATTTGATCGCCGCGCAAAACATTTGCAATGATCCTTAACTTGACTTTTGCTATTATTTGAAGCGTAATAATAAATAAAAAAATGATCATACATCAACATAGTGTTATCTATACAAAAGTCGCAATTTTCCTATGGTTCTTCGAGTAGAAATGACTTTAAGAAGGTCAAATTAACTAACTACCTATTTGATCGATACATGGATTGACAATGCTTAAAATTTCAAGATAACTAATAAATAAAAAATTAAGGTACTTCAACAAAGGATTATATATTCAATAGGTGGGAGTTTTCGGCAATTCGTCATACAGAAATGAGCATAATATGACAAAAAATGCCTAACTACCTATTTGATCGCCGCGCAAAACATTTGCAGCGATCCTTAACTTGACTCTAGCTATTATTTGAAACGTAATACTAAATAAAAAAATGATCATACATCAACATAGTGTTATCTATACAAAAGTCGTAATTTTCCTAAGGTTCTTCGAGTAGAAATGACTTTAGGAAGGTCAAATTAACTAACTACCTATTTGATCGATACATGGATTGGCAATGCTTAAAATTTCAAGATAACGAATAAATAAAAAATTGGGATACTTCAAGAAAGGATTATATATTCAATAGGTAGGAGTTTTCGGCAATTCGTCAAACAGAAATGAGCAAAATATGACAAAAAATGCCTAGCTACCTATTTGATCGATACATGGATCGACAATGCTTATTATTTCAAGATAACTAATAAATACAAAATTAGGGTACTTCAACAATGGATTATATATTCAATAGGTAGGAGTTTTCGGCAATTCGTCAAACAGAATTGAGCAATATATGACAAAAAATGCCAAACAAACTATTTGATCGCCGTGCAAAAAATTTGCAGTGATCCTTAACTTGATTCTACCGGTTAATTGAAGCGTAATAATTAATAAAAAAAATGATTATACATCAACATAGTGTTATCTATACAAAAGTCTCAATTTTCATAAGGTTCTTCGAGTAGAAATGACTTTAAGAAGGTAAAATTAACTAACTACCTATTTGATCGATACATGGATTGGCAATGCTTAAAATTTCAAGATAACGAATAAATAAAAAATTGGGATACTTCAAGAAAGGATTATATATTCAATAGGTAGGAGTTTTCGGCAATTCGTCATACAGAAATGAGCAAAATATGACAAAAAATGCCTAACTACCTATTTGATCGCCGCGCAAAACATTTGCAGCGATTCTTAACTTGACTCTAGCTATTATTTGAAACGTAATACTAAATAAAAAAATGATCATACATCAACATAGTGTTATCTATACAAAAGTCGTATTTTTCCTAAGGTTCTTCGAGTAGAAATGACTTTAGGAAGGTCAAATTAACTAACTACCTATTTGATCGATACATGGATTGACAATGCTTATTATTTCAAGATAACTAATAAATACAAAATTAGGGTACTTCAACAAAGGATTATATATTCAATAGGTAGGAGTTTTCGGCAATTCGTCAAACAGAATTGAGCAAAATATGACAAAAAATGCCTAACTACCTATTTGATCGCCGCGCAAAAAATTTGCAGTGATCCTTAACTTGACTCTACCGGTTAATTGAAGCGTAATAATTAATAAAAAATGATTATACATCAACATAGTGTTATCTATACAAAAGTCGCAATTTTCATAAGGTTCTTCGAGTAGAAATGACTTTAAGAAGGTAAAATTAACTAACTACCTATTTGATCGAGACATGGATTGACAATGCTTAAAATTTCAAGATAACGAATAAATAAAAAATTGGGATACTTCAAGAAAGGATTATATATTCAATAGGTAGTAGTTTTCGGCAATTCGTCAAACAGAAATGAGCAAAATATGACAAAAAATGCCTAACTACCTATTTGATCGCCGCGCAAAACATTTGCAGCGATCCTTAACTTGACTCTAGCTATTATTTGAAGAGTAATAATTAATAAAAAAAAATGATCATACATCAACATAGTGTTATCTATACAAAAGTCGCAATTTTCCTGAGGTTGTTAGTGTAGAAATGACTTTAAGAAGGTCAAATTAACTAACTACCTATTTGATCGATACCTGGATTGACAATGCTTAATATTTCAAGATAACTAATAAATAAAAAATTAGGGTACTTCAACAGAGGATTATATATTCAATAGGTTGGAGTTTTCGGCAATTCGTCAAACAGAAATGAGCAAAATATGACAAAAAATGCCTAACTACCTATTTGATCGCCGCGCAAAACATTTGCTTTGATCCTTAACTTGACTCTAGCTATTATTTGAAGAGTAATAATTAATAAAAAAATGATCATACATCAACATAGTGTTATCTATACAAAAGTCTCATTTTTCCTAAGGTTGTTCGAGTAGAAATGACTTTAAGAAGGTCAAATTAACTAACTACCTATTTGATCGATACATGGATTGACAATGCTTAATATTTCAAGATAACTAATAAATAAAAAATTAGGATACTTCAACAAAGGAGTATATATTCAATAGATAGGAGGTTTCGGCAAAAGGTCATACAGAAATGAGCAAAATATGACAAAAAATGCCTAACTACCTATTTGATCGCCGCGCAAATCATTTGCTTTGATCCATAACTTGACTTTTGCTATTATTTGAAGCGTAATAATAAATAAAAAATGATCATACATCAACATAGTGTTATCTATACAAAAGTCGCAATTTTCCTAAGGTTCTTCGAGTAGAAATGACTTTAAGAAGGTCAAATTAACTAACTACCTATTTGATCGATACATGGATTGACAATGCTTAAAATTTCAAGATAACTAATAAATAAAAAATTAAGGTACTTCAACAAAAGATTATATATTCAATAGGTAGGAGTTTTCGGCAATTGGTCAAACAGAAATGAGCATAATATGACAAAAAATGCCTAACTACCAATTTGATCGCCGCGCAAAACATTTGCAGTGATCCTTAACTTGACTCTAGCTATTATTTGAAACGTAATACTAAATAAAAAAATGATCATACATCAACATAGTGTTATCTATACAAAAGACGCAATTTTGCAAAGGTTCTTCGAGTAGAAATAACTTTAGGAAGGTCAAATTAACTAACTACCAATTTGATCGATACATGGATTGACAATGCTTAATATTTCAGGATAACTAATGAATAAAAAATTAGGGTACTTCGGCAAAGGATTATATATTCAATAGGTTGGAGTTTTCGGCAATTCGTCAAACAGAAATGAGCATAATATGACAAAAAATGCCTAACTACCTATTTGATCGCCGCGCAAAACATTTGCAGTGATCCTTAACTTGACTCTAGCTATTATTTGAAACGTAATACTAAATAAAAAAAATGATCATACATCAACATAGTGTTATCTATACAAAAGTCTCAATTTTCATAAGGTTCTTCGAGTAGAAATGACTTTAAGAAGGTAAAATTAACTAACTACCTATTTGATCGATACATGGATTGGCAATGCTTAAAATTTCAAGATAACGAATAAATAAAAAATTGGGATACTTCAAGAAAGGATTATATATTCTATAGGTAGGAGTTTTCGGCAATTCGTCATACAGAAATGAGCAAAATATGACAAAAAATGCCTAACTACCTATTTGATCGCCGCGTAAAACATTTGCAGTGATCCTTAACTTGACTCTAGCTATTATTTGAAACGTAATACTAAATAAAAAAAATGATCATACATCAACATAGTGTTATCTATACAAAAGTTGTAATTTTCCTAAGGTTCTTCGAGTAGAAATGACTTTAGGAAGGTCAAATTAACTAACTACCTATTTGATCGATACATGGATCGACAATGCTTATTATTTCAAGATAACTAATAAATACAAAATTAGGGTACTTCAACAATGGATTATATATTCAATAGGTAGGAGTTTTCGGCAATTCGTCAAACAGAATTGAGCAAAATATGACAAAAAATGCCAAACAAACTATTTGATCGCCGCGAAAAAAATTTGCAGTGATCCTTAACTTGATTCTACCGGTTAATTGAAGCGTAATAATTAATAAAAAAATGATTATACATCAACATAGTGCTATCTATACAAAAGTCTCAATTTTCATAAGGTTCTTCGAGTAGAAATGACTTTAAGAAGGTAAAATTAACTAACTACCTATTTGATCGATACATGGATTGACAATGCTTAAAATTTCAAGATAACGAATAAATAAAAAATTGGGATACTTCAAGAAAGGATTATATATTCAATAGGTAGGAGTTTTCGGCAATTCGTCAAACAGAAATGAGCAAAATATGACAAAAAATGCCTAACTACCTATTTGATCGCCGCGCAAAACATTTGTAGTGATCTTTAACTTGACTCTTGCTATTATTTGAAGCGTAACAATTAATAAAAAAATGATCATACATCAACATAATGTTATCTATACAAAAGTCGTAATTTTCTTAATGTTCTTCGAGTAGAAATGACTTTAGGAAGGTCAAATTAACTAACTACCTATTTGATCGTTATATGGATTGACAATGCTTAATATTTCAAGATAACTAATAAATAAAAAATATGGGTACTTCAACAAAGGATTATATATTCAATTGGTTGGAGTTTTCGGCAATTCGTCAAACAGAAATGAGCAAAATATAACAAAAAATGCCTAACTACCTATTTGATCGCCGCGCAAAACATTTGCTGTGATCCTTAACTTGACTCTAGCTATTATTTGAAGAGTAATAATTAATAAAAAAAATGATCATACATCAACATAGTGTTATCTATACAAAAGTCTCATTTTTCCTAAGGTTGTTCGAGTAGAAATGACTTTAAGAAGGTCAAATTAACTAACTACCTATTTGATCGATACATGGATTGACAATGCTTAATATTTCAAGATAACTAATAAATAAAAAATTAGGATACTTCAACAAAGGATTATATATTCAATAGATAGGAGTTTTCGGCAATTGGTCATACAGAAATGAGCAAAATATGACAAAAAATGCCTAACCACCTATTTGATCGCCGCGCAAAACATTTGCAGTGATCCTTAACTTGACTTTTGCTATTATTTGAAGCGTAATAATAAATAAAAAAATGATCATACATCAACATAGTGTTATCTATACAAAAGTCGCAATTTTCCTAAGGTTCTTCGAGTAGAAATGACTTTAAGAAGGTCAAATTAACTAACTACCTATTTGATCGATACATGGATTGACAATGCTTAAAATTTCAAGATAACTAATAAATAAAAAATTAAGGTACTTCAACAAAGGATTATATATTCAATAGGTGGGAGTTTTCGGCAATTCGTCAAACAGAAATGAGCATAATATGACAAAAAATGCCTAACTACCTATTTGATCGCCGCACAAAACATTTGCAGCGATCCTTAACTTGACTCTAGCTATTATTTGAAACGTAATACTAAATAAAAAAATGATCATACATCAACATAGTGTTATCTATACAAAAGTCGTAATTTTCCTAAGGTTCTTCGAGTAGAAATGACATTAGGAAGGTCAAATTAACTAACTACCTATTTGATCGATACATGGATTGGCAATGCTTAAAATTTCAAGATAACGAATAAATAAAAAATTGGGATACTTCAAGAAAGGATTATATATTCAATAGGTAGGAGTTTTCGGCAATTCGTCAACAGAAATGAGCAAAATATGACAAAAAAAGCCTAACTACCTATTTGATCGCCGCGCAAAACATTTGCTGTGATCCTTAACTTGACACTAGCTATTATTTGAAGAGTACTAATTAATAAAAAAATGATCATACATCAACATATTGTTATCTATACAAAAGTCTCATTTTTCCTAAGGTTGTTCGAGTAGAAATGACTTTAAGAAGGTCAAATTAACTAACTACCTATTTGATCGATACATGGATTGACAATGCTTAATATTTCAAGATAACTAATAAATAAAAAATTAGGATACTTCAACAAAGGATTATATATTCAATAGATAGGAGTTTTCGGCAATTGGTCATACAGAAATGAGCAAAATATGACAAAAAATGCCTAACTACCTATTTGATCGCCGCGCAAAACATTTGCAGTGATCCTTAACTTGACTTTTGCTATTATTTGAAGCGTAATAATAAATAAAAAAATGATCATACATCAACATAGTGTTATCTATACAAAAGTCGCAATTTTCCTAAGGTTCTTCGAGTAGAAATGACTTTAAGAAGGTCAAATTAACTAACTACCTATTTGATCGATACATGGATTGACAATGCTTAAAATTTCAAGATAACTAATAAATAAAAAATTAAGGTACTTCAACAAAGGATTATATATTCAATAGGTGGGAGTTTTCGGCAATTCGTCAAACAGAAATGAGCATAATATGACAAAAAATGCCTAACTAACAATTTGATCGCCGCTCAAAACAATTGCAGTGATCCTTAACTTGACTCTACCAGTTAATTGAAGCGTAATAATTAATAAAAAAATGATTATACATCAACATAGTGTTATCTATACAAAAGTCTCAATTTTCATAAGGTTCTTCGAGTAGAAATGACTTTAAGAAGGTAAAATTAACTAACTACCTATTTGATCGATACATGGATTGGAACTGCTTAAAATTTCAAGATAACGAATAAATAAAAAATTGGGATACTTCAAGAAAGGATTATATATTCAATAGGTAGGAGTTTTCGGCAATTCGTCAAACAGAAATGAGCAAAATATGACAAAAAATGCCTAACTACCTATTTGATCGCCGCGCAAAACATTTGCAGCGATCCTTAACTTGACTCTAGCTATTATTTGAAACGTAATACTAAATAAAAAAATGATCATACATCAACATAGTGTTATCTATACAAAAGTCGTATTTTTCCTAAGGTTCTTCGAGTAGAAATGACTTTAGGAAGGTCAAATTAACTAACTACCTATTTGATCGATACATGGATTGACAATGCTTATTATTTCAAGATAACTAATAAATACAAAATTAGGGTACTTCAACAAAGGATTATATATTCAATAGGTAGGAGTTTTCGGCAATTCGTCAAACAGAATTGAGCAAAATATGACAAAAAATGCCTAACTACCTATTTGATCGCCGCGCAAAAAATTTGCAGTGATCCTTAACTTGACTCTACCGGTTAATTGAAGCGTAATAATTTATACAAAAATGATTATACATCAACATAGTGTTATCTATACAAAAGTCGCAATTTTCATAAGGTTCTTCGAGTAGAAATGACTTTAAGAAGGTAAAATTAACTAACTACCTATTTGATCGATACATGGATTGACAATGCTTAAAATTTCAAGATAACGAATAAATAAAAAATTGGGATACTTCAAGAAAGGATTATATATTCAATAGGTAGTAGTTTTCGGCAATTCGTCAAACAGAAATGAGCAAAATATGACAAAAAATGCCTAACTACCTATATGATCGCCGCGCAAAACATTTGCAGTGATCTTTAACTTGACTCTAGCTATTATATGAAGAGTAATAATTAATAAAAAAAATGATCATACATGAACATAGTGTTATCTATACAAAAGTCGCAATTTTCCTGAGGTTGTTCGAGTAGAAATGACTTTAAGAAGGTCAAATTTACTAACTACCTATTTGATCGATACCTGGATTGACAATGCTTAATATTTCAAGATAACTAATAAATAAAAAATTAGTGTACTTCAACAGAGGATTATATATTCAATAGGTTGGAGTTTTCGGCAATTCGTCAAACAGAAATGAGCAAAATATGACAAAAAATGCCTAACTACCTATTTGATCGCCGCGCAAAACATTTGCTTTGATCCTTAACTTGACTCTAGCTATTATTTGAAGGGTAATAATTAATAAAAAAATGATCATATATCAACATAGTGTTATCTATACAAAAGTCTCATTTTTCCTAAGGTTGTTCGAGTAGAAATGACTTTAAGAAGGTCAAATTAACTAACTACCTATTTGATCGATACATGGATTGACAATGCTTAATATTTCAAGATAACTAATAAATAAAAAATTAGGATACTTCAACAAAGGATTATATATTCAATAGATAGGAGGTTTCGGCAAAAGGTCATACAGAAATGAGCAAAATATGACAAAAAATGCCTAACTACCTATTTGATCGCCGCGCAAAACATTTGCAGTGATCCTTAACTTGACTTTTGCTATTATTTGAAGCGTAATAATAAATAAAAAAATGATCATACATCAACATAGTGTTATCTATACAAAAGTCGCAATTTTCCTAAGGTTCTTCGAGTAGAAATGACTTTAAGAAGGTCAAATTAACTAACTACCTATTTGATCGATACATGGATTGACAATGCTTAAAATTTCAAGATAACTAATAAATAAAAAATTAAGGTACTTCGGCAAAGGATTATATATTCAATAGGTTGGAGTTTTCGGCAGTTCGTCAAACAGAAATGAGCATAATATGACAAAAAATGCCTAACTACCTATTTGATCGCCGCGCAAAACATTTGCAGTGATCCTTAACTTGACTTTTGCTATTATTTGAAGCGTAATAATAAATAAAAAAATGATCATACTTCAACATAGTGTTATCTATACAAAAGTCGCAATTTTCTTAAGGTTGTTCGAGTAGAAATGACTTTAAGAAGGTCAAATTAACTAACTACCTATTTGATCGATACCTGGATTGACAATGCTTAATATTTCAAGATAACTAATAAATAAAAAATTAGGGTACTTCAACAAAGGATTATATATTCAATAGGTTGGAGTTTTTGGCAATTCGTCATACAGAAATGAGCAAAATATGACTAAAAATGCCTAACTACCTATTTGATTGCCGCGTAAAATATTTGCAGTGAACCTTAACTTGACTCTAGCTATTATTTGAAGAGTAATAATTAATAAAAAAATGATCATACATCAACATAGTGTTTTCTATACAAAAGACGCAATTTTCCTAACTTTGTTCGAGTAGAAATGACATTAAGAAGGTCAAATTAACTAACTACTTATTTGATCGATACATGGATTGACAATGCTTAATATTTCAAGATAACTAATAAATAAAAAATTAGGATACTTCAACAATGGATTATATATTCAATAGGTAGGAGTTTTCGGCAATTCGTCAGACAGAAATGAGCAAAATATGACAAAAAATGCCTAACTACCTATTTGATCGCCGCGCAAAACATTTGCAGTGATCCTTAACTTGACTCTAGTTATTATTTGAAGCGTAATAATTAATAAATAAATGATCATACATCAACATACTGTTATCTATACAAAAGTCGCAATTTTGCTATTGTTCTTCGAGTAGAAATGACTTTAAGAAAGTCAAATTAACTAACTACCTATTTGATCGATACATGGATTGACAATGCTTAATATTTCAAGATAACTAATAAATAAAAAATTAAGGTACTTCAACAAAGGAATATATATTCAATAGGTAGGAGTTTTTGGCAATTGGTCAAACAGAAATGAGCAAAATATGACAAAAAATGCCTAACTACCTATTTGATCACCGCGCAAAACATTTGCAGTGATCCTTAACTTGACTCTAGCTATTATTTGAAACGTAATACTAAATAAAAAAAATGATCATACATCAACATAGTGTTATCTATACAAAAGTCGTAATTTTCCTAAGGTTCTTCGAGTAGAAATGACTTTAGGAAGGTCAAATTAACTAACTAAATATTTGATCGATACATGGATTGACAATGCTTATTATTTCAAGATAACTAATAAATACAAAATTAGGGTACTTCAACAATGGATTATATATTCAATACGTAGGAGTTTTCGGCAATTCGTCAAACAGAATTGAGCAAAATATGACAAAAAATGCCAAACAAACTATTTGATCGCCGCGCAAAAAATTTGCAGTGATCCTTAACTTGACTCTACCGGTTAATTGAAGCGTAATAATTAATAAAAAAATGATTATACATCAACATAGTGTTATCTATACAAAAGTCGCAATTTTCATAAGGTTCTTCGAGTAGAAATGACTTTAAGAAGGTAAAATTAACTAACTACCTATTTGATCGATACATGGATTGGCAATGCTTAAAATTTCAAGATAACGAATAAATAAAAAATTGGGAAACTTCAAGAAAGGATTATATATTCAATAGGTAGGAGTTTTCGGCAATTCGTCAAACAGAAATGAGCAAAATATGACAAAAAATGCCTAACTACCTATTTGATCGCCGTGCAAAACATTTCCAGTGATCCATAACTTGACTCTCGCTATTATTTGAAATGTAATACTAAATAAAAAAATGATCATACATGAACATAGTGTTATCTATACAAAAGTCGCAATTTTCCTGAGGTTGTTCGAGTAGAAATGACTTTAAGAAGGTCAAATTAACTAACTACCTATATGATCGATACCTGGATTGACAATGCTTAATATTTCAAGATAACTAATAAATAAAAAATTAAGGTACTTCAACAAAAGATTATATATTCAATAGGTAGGAGTTTTCGGCAATTGGTCAAACAGAAATGAGCATAATATGACAAAAAATGCCTAACTACCAATTTGATCGCCGCGCAAAACATTTGCAGTGATCCTTAACTTGACTCTAGCTATTATTTGAAACGTAATACTAAATAAAAAAATGATCATACATCAACATAGTGTTATCTATACAAAAGACGCAATTTTCCAAAGGTTCTTCGAGTAGAAATAACTTTAGGAAGGTCAAATTAACTAACTACGAATTTGATCGATACATGGATTAACAATGCTTAATATTTCAAGATAACTAATGAATAAAAAATTAGGGTACTTCGGCAAAGGATTATATATTCAATAGGTTGGAGTTTTCGGCAGTTCGTCAAACAGAAATGAGCATAATATGACAAAAAATGCCTAACTACCTATTTGATCGCCGCGCAAAACATTTGCAGTGATCCTTAACTTGACTTTTGCTATTATTTGAAGCGTAATAATAAATAAAAAAATGATCATACTTCAACATAGTGTTATCTATACAAAAGTCGCAATTTTCCTAAGGTTGTTCGAGTAGAAATGACTTTAAGAAGGTCAAATTAACTAACTACCTATTTGATCGATACCTGGATTGACAATGCTTAATATTTCAAGATAACTAATAAATAAAAAATTAGGGTACTTCAACAAAGGATTATATATTCAATAGGTTGGAGTTTTTGGCAATTCGTCATACAGAAATGAGCAAAATATGACTAAAAATGCCTAACTACCTATTTGATTGCCGCGTAAAATATTTGCAGTGAACCTTAACTTGACTCTAGCTATTATTTGAAGAGTAATAATTAATAAAAAAATGATCATACATCAACATAGTGTTTTCTATACAAAAGACGCAATTTTCCTAACGTTGTTCGAGTAGAAATGACATTAAGAAGGTCAAATTAACTAACTACTTATTTGATCGATACATGGATTGACAATGCTTAATATTTCAAGATAACTAATAAATAAAAAATTAGGATACTTCAACAATGGATTATATATTCAATAGGTAGGAGTTTTCGGCAATTCGTCAGACAGAAATGAGCAAAATATGACAAAAAATGCCTAACTACCTATTTGATCGCCGCGCAAAACATTTGCAGTGATCCTTAACTTGACTCTAGTTATTATTTGAAGCGTAATAATTAATAAATAAATGATCATACATCAACATACTGTTATCTATACAAAAGTCGCAATTTTGCTATTGTTCTTCGAGTAGAAATGACTTTAAGAAAGTCAAATTAACTAACTACCTATTTGATCGATACATGGATTGACAATGCTTAATATTTCAAGATAACTAATAAATAAAAAATTAAGGTACTTCAACAAAGGAATATATATTCAATAGGTAGGAGTTTTTGGCAATTGGTCAAACAGAAATGAGCAAAATATGACAAAAAATGCCTAACTACCTATTTGATCACCGCGCAAAACATTTGCAGTGATCCTTAACTTGACTCTAGCTATTATTTGAAACGTAATACTAAATAAAAAAAAATGATCATACATCAACATAGTGTTATCTATACAAAAGTCGTAATTTTCCTAAGGTTCTTCGAGTAGAAATGACTTTAGGAAGGTCAAATTAACTAACTAAATATTTGATCGATACATGGATTGACAATGCTTATTATTTCAAGATAACTAATAAATACAAAATTAGGGTACTTCAACAATAGATTATATATTCAATACGTAGGAGTTTTCGGCAATTCGTCAAACAGAATTGAGCAAAATATGACAAAAAATGCCAAACAAACTATTTGATCGCCGCGCAAAAAATTTGCAGTGATCCTTAACTTGACTCTACCGGTTAATTGAAGCGTAATAATTAATAAAAAAATAATTATACATCAACATAGTGTTATCTATACAAAAGTCGCAATTTTCATAAGGTTCTTCGAGTAGAAATGACTTTAAGAAGGTAAAATTAACTAACTACCTATTTGATCGATACATGGATTGGCAATGCTTAAAATTTCAAGATAACGAATAAATAAAAAATTGGGAAACTTCAAGAAAGGATTATATATTCAATAGGTAGGAGTTTTCGGCAATTCGTCAAACAGAAATGAGCAAAATATGACAAAAAATGCCTAACTACCTATTTGATCGCCGTGCAAAACATTTCCAGTGATCCATAACTTGACTCTCGCTATTATTTGAAATGTAATACTAAATAAAAAAATGATCATACATGAACATAGTGTTATCTATACAAAAGTCGCAATTTTCCTGAGGTTGTTCGAGTAGAAATGACTTTAAGAAGGTCAAATTAACTAACAACCTATATGATCGATACCTGGATTGACAATGCTTAATATTTCAAGATAACTAATAAATAAAAAATTAGGGTACTTCAACAGAGGATTATATATTCAATAGGTTGGAGTTTTCGGCAATTCGTCAAACAGAAATGAGCAAAATATGACAAAAAATGCCTAACTACCTATTTGATCGCCGCGCAAAACATTTGCTTTGATCCTTAACTTGACTCTAGCTATTATTTGATGGGTAATAATTAATAAAAAAATGATCATATATCAACATAGTGTTATCTATACAAAAGTCTCATTTTTCCTAAGGTTGTTCGAGTAGAAATGACTTTAAGAAGGTCAAATTAACTAACTACCTATTTGATCGATACATGGATTGACAATGCTTAATATTTCAAGATAACTAATAAATAAAAAATTAGGATACTTCAACAAAGGATTATATATTCAATAGATAGGAGGTTTCGGCAAAAGGTCATACAGAAATGAGCAAAATATGACAAAAAATGCCTAACTACCTATTTGATCGCCGCGCAAAACATTTGCAGTGATCCTTAACTTGACTTTTGCTATTATTTGAAGCGTAATAATAAATAAAAAAATGATCATACATCAACATTGTGTTATCTATACAAAAGTCGCAATTTTCCTAAGGTTCTTCGAGTAGAAATGACTTTAAGAAGGTCAAATTAACTAACTACCTATTTGATCGATACATGGATTGACAATGCTTAAAATTTCAAGATAACTAATAAATAAAAAATTAAGGTACTTCAACAAAAGATTATATATTCAATAGGTAGGAGTTTTCGGCAATTCGTCAAACAGAAATGAGCATAATATGACAAAAAATGCCTAACTACCAATTTGATCGCCGCGCAAAACATTTGCAGTGATCCTTAACTTGACTCTACTATTATTTGAAACGTAATACTAAATAAAAAAATGATCATACATCAACATAGTGTTATCTATACAAAAGACGCAATTTTCCAAAGGTTCTTCGAGTAGAAATAACTTTAGGAAGGTCAAATTAACTAACTACGAATTTGATCGATACATGGATTGACAATGCTTAATATTTCAAGATAACTAATGAATAAAAAATTAGGGTACTTCGGCAAAGGATTATATATTCAATAGGTTGGAGTTTTCGGCAGTTCGTCAAACAGAAATGAGCATAATATGACAAAAAATGCCTAACTACCTATTTGATCGCCGCGCAAAACATTTGCAGTGATCCTTAACTTGACTTTTGCTATTATTTGAAGTGTAATAATAAATAAAAAAATGATCATACTTCAACATAGTGTTATCTATACAAAAGTCGCAATTTTCCTAAGGTTGTTCGAGTAGAAATGACTTTAAGAAGGTCAAATTAACTAACTACCTATTTGATCGATACCTGGATTGACAATGCTTAATATTTCAAGATAACTAATAAATAAAAAATTAGGGTACTTCAACAAAGGATTATATATTCAATAGGTTGGAGTTTTTGGCAATTCGTCATACAGAAATGAGCAAAATAGGACAAAAAATGCCTAATTACCTATTTGATTGCCGCGTAAAACATTTGCAGTGAACCTTAACTTGACTCTAGCTATTATTTGAAGAGTAATAATTAATAAAAAAATGATCATACATCAACATAGTGTTTTCTATACAAAAGACGCAATTTTCCTAACGTTGTTCGAGTAGAAATGACATTAAGAAGGTCAAATTAACTAACTACTTATTTGATCGATACATGGATTGACAATGCTTAATATTTCAAGATAACTAATAAATAAAAAATTAGGATACTTCAACAATGGATTATATATTCAATCGGTAGGAGTTTTCGGCAATTCGTCAGACAGAAATGAGCAAAATATGACAAAAAATGCCTAACTACCTATTTGATCGCCGCGCAAAACATTTGCAGTGATCCTTAACTTGACTCTAGCTATTATTTGAAGCGTAATAATTAATAAAGAAATGATCATACATCAACATACTGTTATCTATACAAAAGTCGCAATTTTGCTATGGTTCTTCGAGTAGAAATGACTTTAAGAAAGTCAAATTAACTAACTACCTATTTGATCGATACATGGATTGACAATGCTTAATATTTCAAGATAACTAATAAATAAAAAATTAAGGTCCTTCAACAAAGGAATATATATTCAATAGGTAGGAGTTTTTGGCAATTGGTCAAACAGAAATGAGCAAAATATGACAAAAAATGCCTAACTACCTATTTGATCACCGCGCAAAACATTTGCAGTGATCCTTAACTTGACTCTAGCTATTATTTGAAACGTAATACTAAATAAAAAAAATGATCATACATCAACATAGTGTTATCTATACAAAAGTCGTAATTTTCCTAAGGTTCTTCGAGTAGAAATGACTTTAGGAAGGTCAAATTAACTAACTAAATATTTGATTAATACATGGATTGACAATGCTTATTATTTCAAGATAACTAATAAATACAAAATTAGGGTACTTCAACAATGGATTATATATTCAATACGTAGGAGTTTTCGGCAATTCGTCAAACAGAATTGAGCAAAATATGACAAAAAATGCCAAACAAACTATTTGATCGCCGCGCAAAAAATTTGCAGTGATCCTTAACTTGACTCTACCGGTTAATTGAAGCGTAATAATTAATAAAAAAATGATTATACATCAACATAGTGTTATCTATACAAAAGTCGCAATTTTCATAGGGTTCTTCGAGTAGAAATGACTTTAAGAAGGTAAAATTAACTAACTACCTATTTGATCGATACATGGATTGGCAATGCTTAAAATTTCAAGATAACGAATAAATAAAAAATTGGGAAACTTCAAGAAAGGATTATATGTTCAATAGGTAGGAGTTTTCGGCAATTCGTCAAACAGAAATGAGCAAAATATGACAAAAAATGCCTAACTACCTATTTGATCGCCGTGCAAAACATTTGCATTGATCCTTAACTTGACTCTAGCTATTATTTGAAATGTAATACTAAATAAAAAAATGATCATACATCAACATAGTGTTATCTATACAAAAGTCACAATTTTCCTATGGTTCTTCGAGTAGAAATGACTTTAAGAAGGTCAAATTAACTAACTACCTATTTGATCGATACATGGATTGACAATGCTTAATATTTCAAGATAACTAAAAAATAAAAAATTAAGGTACTTCAACAAAGGATTAAATATTCAATAGGTAGGAGTTTTCGGCAATTCGTCAAACAGAATTGAGCAAAATATGACAAAAAATGCCTAACTACCTATTTGATCGCCGCGCAAAACATTTGCAGTGATCCTTAAATTGACTCTAGCTATTATTTGAAGAGTAATAATTAACAAAAAAATTATCATACATCAACACAGTGTTATCTACACAAAAGTCTCATTTTTCCTAAGGTTGTTCGAGTAGAAATGACTTTAAGAAGGTCAAATTAACTAACTACCTATTTGATCGATACATGGATTGACAATGCTTAATATTTCAAGATAACTAATAAATAAAAAATTAGGATACTTCAACAAAGGATTATATATTCAATAGATAGGAGGTTTCGGCAAAAGGTCATACAGAAATGAGCAAAATATGACAAAAAATGCCTAACTACCTATTTGATCGCCGTGCAAAATATTTGCAGTGATCCTTAACTTGACTTTTGCTATTATTTGAAGCGTAATAACAAATAAAAAAATGATCATACATCAACGTAGTGTTATCTATACAAAAGTCGCAATTTTCTTAAGGTTCTTCGAGTAGAAATGACTTTAAGAAGGTCAAATTAATTAACTACCTATTTGATCGATACATGGATTGACAATGCTTAAAATTTCAAGATAACTAATAAATAAAAAATTAAGGTACTTCAACAAAGGATTATATATTCAATAGGTGGGAGTTTTCGGCAATTCGTCAAACAGAAATGAGCATAATATGACAAAAAATGCCTAACTACCTATTTGATCGCCGCGCAAAACATTTGCAGTGATCCTTAACTTGACTTTTGCTATTATTTGAAGCGTAATAATAAATAAAAAAATGATCATACATCAACATAGTGTTATCTATACAAAAGTCGCAATTTTCCTAAGGTTGTTCGAGTAGAAATGACTTTAAGAAGGTCAAATTAACTAACTACCTATTTGATCGATACCTGGATTGACAATGCTTAATATTTCAAGATAACTAATAAATAAAAAATTAGGGTACTTCAACAAAGGATTATATATTCAATAGGTTGGAGTTTTCGGCAATTCGTCAAACAGAATTGAGCAAAATATGACAAAAAATGCCAAACAAACTATTTGATCGCCGCGCAAAAAATTTGCAGTGATCCTTAACTTGACTCTACCGGTTAATTGAAGCGTAATAATTAATAAAAAAATGATTATACATCAACATAGTGTTATCTATACAAAAGTCGCAATTTTCATAAGGTTCTTCGAGTAGAAATGACTTTAAGAAGGTAAAATTAACTAACTACCTATTTGATCGATACATGGATTGGAAATGCTTAAAATTTCAAGATAACGAATAAATAAAAAATTGGGAGACTTCAAGAAAGGATTATATATTCAATAGGTAGGAGTTTTCGGCAATTCGTCATACAGAAATGAGCAAAATATGACAAAAAATGCCTAACTACCTATTTGATCGCCGTGCAAAACATTTGCAGTGATCCTTAACTTGACTCTAGCTATTATTTGAAATGTAATACTAAATAAAAAAATGATCATACATCAACATAGTGTTATCTATACAAAAGTCACAATTTTCCTATGGTTCTTCGAGTAGAAATGACTTTAAGAAGGTCAAATTAACTAACTACCTATTTGATCGATACATGGATTGACAATGCTTAATATTTCAAGATAACTAATAAATAAAAAATTAAGGTACTTCAACAAAGGATTAAATATTCAATAGGCAGGAGATTTCGGCAATTCGTCAAACAGAATTGAGCAAAATATGACAAAAAATGCCTAACTACCTATTTGATCGCCGCGCAAAACATTTGCAGTGATCCTTAACTTGACTCTAGCTATTATTTGAAGAGTAATAATTAATAAAAAAGTGATCATACATCAACATAGTGTTATCTATACAAAAGTCTCATTTTTCCTAAGGTTGTCCGAGTAGAAATGACTTTAACAAGGTCAAATTAACTAACTACCTATTTGATCGATACATGGATTGACAATGCTTAATATTTCAAGATAACTAATAAATAAAAAATTAGGATACTTCAACAAAGGATTATATATTCAATAGATAGGAGGTTTCGGCAAAAGGTCATACAGAAATGAGCAAAATATGACAAAAAATGCCTAACTACCTATTTGATCGCCGTGCAAAACATTTGCAGTGATCCTTAACTTGACTTTTGCTATTATTTGATGCGTAATAACAAATAAAAAAATGATCATACATCAACATAGTGTTATCTATACAAAAGTCGCAATTTTCCTAAGGTTCTTCGAGTAGAAATGACTTTAAGAAGGTCAAATTAACTAACTACCTATTTGATCGATACATGGATTGACAATGCTTAAAATTTCAAGATAACTAATAAATAAAAAATTAAGGTACTTCAACAAAGGATTATATATTCAATAGGTGGGAGTTTTCGGCAATTCGTCAAACAGAAATGAGCATAATATGACAAAAAATGCCTAACTACCTATTTGATCGCCGCGCAAAACATTTGCAGTGATCCTTAACTTGACTTTTGCTATTATTTGAAGCATAATAATAAATAAAAAAATGATCATACATCAACATAGTGTTATCTATACAAAAGTCGCAATTTTCCAAAGGTTGTTCGAGTAGAAATGACTTTAAGAAGGTCAAATTAACTAACTACCTATTTGATCGATACCTGGATTGACAATGCTTAATATTTCAAGATAACTAATAAATAAAAAATTAGGGTACTTCAACAAAGGATTATTTATTCAATAGGTTGGAGTTTTCGGCAATTCGTCATACAGAAATGAGCAAAATATGACAAAAAATGCCTAACTACCTATTTGATTGCCGCGTAAAACATTTGCAGTGATCCTTAACTTGACTCTAGCTATTATTTGAAGTGTAATAATTAATAAAAAAATGATCATACATCAACATAGTGTTTTCTATACAAAAGACGCAATTTTCCTATGGTTGTTCGACTAGAAATGACATTAAGAAGGTCAAATTAACTAACTACTTATTTGATCGATACATGGATTGACAATGCTTAATATTTCAAGATAACTAATAAATAAAAAATTAGGATACTTCAACAATGGATTATATATTCAATAGGTAGGAGTTTTCGGCAATTCGTCAGACAGAAATGAGCAAAATATGACAAAAAATGCCTAACTACCTATTTGATCGCCGCGCAAAACATTTGCAGTGATCCTTAACTTGACTCTAGCTATTATTTGAAGCGTAATAATTAATAAAGAAATGATCATACATAAACATACTGTTATCTATACAAAAGTCGCAATTTTTCTATGGTTCTTCGAGTAGAAATGACTTTAAGAAAGTCAAATTAACTAACTACCTATTTGATCGATACATGGATTGACAATGCTTAATATTTCAAGATAACTAATAAATAAAAAATTAAGGTACTTCAACAAAGGATTATATATTCAATAGGTAGGAGTTTTTGGCAATTGGTCAAACAGAAATGAGAAAATATGACAAAAAATGCCTAACTACCTATTTGATCGCCGCGCAAAACATTTGCAGTGATCCTTAACTTGACTCTAGCTATTATTTGAAACGTAATACTAAATAAAAAAAATGATCATACATCAACATAGTGTTATCTATACAAAAGTCGTAATTTTCCTAAGGTTCTTCGAGTAGAAATGACTTTTGGAAGGTCAAATTAACTAACTAAATATTTGATCGATACATGGATTGACAATGCTAATTATTTCAAGATAACTAATAAATACAAAATTAGGGTACTTCAACAATGGATTATATATTCAATAGGTAGGAGTTTTCGGCACTTCGTCAAACAGAATTGAGCAAAATATGACAAAAAATGCCAAACAAACTATTTGATCGCCGCGCAAAAAATTTGCAGTGATCCTTAACTTGACTCTACCGGTTAATTGAAGCGTAATAATTAATAAAAAAATGATTATACATCAACATAGTGTTATCTATACAAAAGTCACAATTTTCATAAGGTTCTTCGAGTAGAAATGACTTTAAGAAGGTAAAATTAACTAACTACCTATTTGATCGATACATGGATTGGCAATGCTTAAAATTTCAAGATAACGAATAAATAAAAAAATTGAGAAACTTCAAGAAAGGATTATATATTCAATAGGTAGGAGTTTTCGGCAATTCGTCAAACAGAAATGAGCAAAATATGACAAAAAATGCCTAACTACCTATTTGATCGCCGTGCAAAACATTTGCAGTGATCCTTAACTTGACTCTAGCTATTAATTGAAATGTAATACTAAATAAAAAAATGATCATACATCAACATAGTGTTATCTATACAAAAGTCGCAATTTTCCTATGGTTCTTCGAGTAGAAATGACTTTAAGAAGGTCAAATTAACTAACTACCTATTTGATCGATACCTGGATTGACAATGCTTAATATTTCAAGATAACTAATAAATAAAAAATTAGGGTACTTCAACAAAGGATTATATATTCAATAGGTTGGAGTTTTCGGCAATTCGTCATACAGAAATGAGCAAAATATGACAAAAAATGCCTAACTACCTATTTGATCGCCACGCAAAACATTTGCAGTGATCCTTAACTTGACTCTAGCTATTATTTGAAACGTAATACTAAATAAAAAAATGATCATACATCAACATAGTGTTATCTATACAAAAGTCGCAATTTTCCTATGGTTCTTCGAGTAGAAATGACTTTAAGAAGGTCAAATTAACTAACTACCTATTTGATCGATATATGGATTGACAATGCTTAATATTTCAAGATAACTAATAAATAAAAAATTAAGGTACTTCAACAAAGGATTAAATATTCAATAGGTAGGAGTTTTCGGCAATTCGTCAAACAGAATTGAGCAAAATATGACAAAAAATGCCTAACTACCTATTTGATCGCCGCGCAAAACATTTGCAGTGATCCTTAACTTGACTCTAGCTATTATTTGAAGCGTAATAATTAATAAAAAAATGATCATACATCAACATAGTGTTATCTATACAAAAGTCGCAATTTTCCTATGGTTCTTCGAGTAGAAATGACTTTAAGAAGGTCAAATTAACTAACTACCTATTTGATCGATACCTGGATTGACAATGCTTAATATTTCAAGATAACTAATAAATAAAAAATTAGGGTACTTCAACAAAGGATTATATATTCAATAGGTAGGAGTTTTCGGCAATTCGTCAAACAGAATTGAGCAAAATATGACAAAAAATGCCAAACAAACTATTTGATCGCCGCGCAAAAAATTTGCAGTGATCCTTAACTTGACGCTACCGGTTAATTGAAGCGTAATAATTAATAAAAAAATGATTATACATCAACACAGTGTTATCTATACAAAAGTCGCAATTTTCATAAGGTTTTTCGAGTAGAAATGACTTTAAGAAGGTAAAATTAACTAACTACCTATTTGATCGATACATGGATTGGAAATGCTTAAAATTTCAAGATAACGAATAAATAAAAAATTGGGATACTTCAAGAAAGGATTACATATTCAATAGGAAGGAGTTTTCGGCAATTCGTCAAACAGAAATGAGCAAAATATGACAAAAAAGGCCTAACTACCTATTTGATCGCCACGCAAAACATTTGCAGTGATCCTTAACTTGACTCTAGCAATTATTTGAAACGTAATACTAAATAAAAAAATGATCATACATCAACATAGTGTTATCTATACAAAAGTCGCAATTTTCCTAAGGTTCTTCGAGTATAAATGAGTTTAGGAAGGTCAAATTAACTAACTACCTATTTGATCGTTACATGGATCGACAATGCTTATTATTTCAAGATAACTAATAAATACAAAATTAGGGTACTTCAACAATGGATTAAATATTCAATAGGTAGGAGTTTTCGGCAATTCGTCAAACAGAATTGAGCAAAATATGGCAAAAAATGCCAAACAAACTATTTGATCGGCGCGCAAAAAATTTGCAGTGATCCTTAACTTGACTCTACCGGTTAATTGAAGCGTAATAATTAATAAAAAAATGATTATACATCAACATAGTGTTATCTATTCAAAAGTCGCAATTTTCCTATGGTTCTTCGAGTAGAAATGACTTTAAGAAGGTCAAATTAACTAACTACCTATTTGATCGATACATGGATTGACAATGCTTATTATTTCAAGATAACTAATAAATACAAAATTAGGGTACTTCAACAATGGATTATATATTCAATAGGTAGGAGTTTTCGGCAATTCGTCAAACAGAATTGAGCAAAATATGACAAAAAATGCCAAACAAACTATTTGATCGCCGCGCAAAAAATTTGCAGTGATCCTTAACTTGACGCTACCGCTTAATTGAAGCGTAATAATTAATAAAAAAATGATTATACATCAACACAGTGTTATCTATACAAAAGTCGCAATTTTCATAAGGTTTTTCGAGTAGAAATGACTTTAAGAAAGTAAAATTAACTAACTACTTATTTGATCGATACATGGATTGGAAATGCTTAAAATTTCAAGATAACGAATAAATAAAAAATTGGGATACTTCAAGAAAGGATTACATATTCAATAGGTAGGAGTTTTCGGCAATTCGTCAAACAGAAATGAGCAAAATATGACAAAAAAGGCCTAACTACCTATTTGATCGCCACGCAAAACATTTGCAGTGATCCTTAACTTGACTCTAGCAATTATTTGAAACGTAATACTAAATAAAAAAATGATCATACATCAACATAGTGTTATCTATACAAAAGTCGCAATTTTCCTAAGGTTCTTCGAGTATAAATGAGTTTAGGAAGGTCAAATTAACTAACTACCTATTTGATCGATACATGGATCGACAATGCTTATTATTTCAAGATAACTAATAAATACAAAATTAGGGTACTTCAACAATGGATTAAATATTCAATAGGTAGGAGTTTTCGGCAATTCGTCAAACAGAATTGAGCAAAATATGGCAAAAAATGCCAAACAAACTATTTGATCGGCGCGCAAAAAATTTGCAGTGATCCTTAACTTGACTCTACCGGTTAATTGAAGCGTAATAATTAATAAAAAAATGATTATACATCAACATAGTGTTATCTATTCAAAAGTCGCAATTTTCCTATGGTTCTTCGAGTAGAAATGACTTTAAGAAGGTCAAATTAACTAACTACCTATTTGATCGATACATGGATTGACAATGCTTATTATTTCAAGATAACTAATAAATACAAAATTAGGGTACTTCAACAATGGATTATATATTCAATAGGTAGGAGTTTTCGGCAATTCGTCAAACAGAATTGAGCAAAATATGACAAAAAATGCCAAACAAACTATTTGATCGCCGCGCAAAAAATTTGCAGTGATCCTTAACTTGACGCTACCGGTTAATTGAAGCGTAATAATTTATAAAAAAATGATTATACATCAACACAGTGTTATCTATACAAAAGTCGCAATTTTCATAAGCTTTTTCGAGTAGAAATGACTTTAAGAAGGTAAAATTAACTAACTACCTATTTGATCGATACATGGATTGGCAATGCTTAATATTTCAAGATAACTAATAAATAAAAAATTAAGGTACTTCAACAAAGGATTAAATATTCAATAGGAAGGAGTTTTCGGCAATTCGTCAAACAGAATTGAGCAAAATATGGCAAAAAATGCCAAACAAACTATTTGATCGCCGCGCAAAAAATTTGCAGTGATCCTTAACTTTACTCTACCGGTTAATTGAAGCGTAATAATTAATAAAAAAATGATTATACATCAACATAGAGTTATCTATTCAAAAGTCGCAATTTTCCTATGGGTCTTCGAGTAGAAATGACTTTAAGAAGGTCAAATTAACTAACTACCTATTTGATCGATACATGGATTGACAATGCTTATTATTTCAAGATAACTAATAAATACAAAATTAGGGTACTTCAACAATGGATTATATATTCAATAGGTAGGAGTTTTCGGCAATTCGTCAAACAGAATTGAGCAAAATATGACAAAAAATGCCAAACAAACTATTTGATCGCCCCGCAAAAAATTTGCAGTGATCCTTAACTTGACGCTACCGGTTAATTGAAGCGTAATAATTAATAAAAAAATGATTATACATCAACACAGTGTTATCTTTACAAAACTCGCAATTTTCATAAGCTTTTTCGAGTAGAAATGACTTTAAGAAGGTAAAATTAACTAACTACCTATTTGATCGATACATGGATTGGCAATGCTTAAAATTTCAAGATAACGAATAAATAAAAAATTGGGATACTTCAAGAAAGGATTATATATTCAATAGGTAGGAGTTTTCGGCAATTCGTCAAACAGAAATGGGCAAAATATGACAAAAAATGCCTAACTACCTATTTGATCGCCGCGCAAAACATTTGCAGTGATCCTTAACTTGACTCTAGCTATTATTTGAAACGTAATACTAAATAAAAAAATGATCAAACATCAACATAGTGTTATCTATACAAAAGTCGTAATTTTCCAAAGGTTCTTCGAGTAGAAATGAGTTTAGGAAGGTCAAATTAACTAACTGCCTATTTGATCGATACATGGATCGACAATGCTTATTATTTCAAGATAACTAATAAATACAAAATTAGGGTACTTCAACAATGGATTATATATTCAATAGGTAGGAGTTTTCGGTAATTCGTCAAATAGAAATGAGCAAAATATGACAAAAAATGCCTAACTACCTATTTGATCACCGCGCAAAACATTTGCAGTGATCCTTAACTTGACTCTACCTGTTAATTGAAGCGTAATAATTAATAAAAAAATGATTATACATCAACATAGTGTTATCTATACAAAAGTCGCAATTTTCATAAGGTTTTTCGAGTAGAAATGACTTTAAGAAGGTAAAATTAACTAACTACCTATTTGATCGATACATGGATTGGCAATGCTTAAAATTTCAAGATAACGAATAAATAAAAAATTGGGATACTTCAAGAAAGGATTATATATTCAATAGGTAGGAGTTTTCGGCAATTCGTCAAACAGAATTGAGCAAAATATGACAAAAAATGCCAAACAAACTATTTGATCGCCGCGCAAAAAATTTGCAGTGATCCTTAACTTGACGCTACCGGTTAATTGAAGCGTAATAATTAATAAAAAAATGATTATACATCAACACAGTGTTATCTATACAAAAGTCGCAATTTTCATAAGGTTTTTCGAGTAGAAATGACTTTAAGAAGGTAAAATTAACTAACTACCTATTTGATCGATACATGGATTGGCAATGCTTAAAATTTCAAGATAACGAATAAATAAAAAATTGGGATACTTCAAGAAAGGATTATATATTCAATAGGTAGGAGTTTTCGGCAATTCGTCAAACAGAAATGAGCAAAATATGACAAAAAATGCCTAACTACCTATTTGATCGCCGCGCAAAACATTTGCAGTGATCCTTAACTTGACTCTAGCTATTATTTGAAACGTAATACTAAATAAAAAAATGATCATACATCAACATAGTGTTATCTATACAAAAGTCGTAATTTTCCTAAGGTTCTTCGAGTAGAAATGAGTTTAGGAAGGTCAAATTAACTAACTGCCTATTTGATCGATACATGGATCGACAATGCTTATTATTTCAAGATAACTAATAAATACAAAATTAGGGTACTTCAACAATGGATTATATATTCAATAGGTAGGAGTTTTCGGTAATTCGTCAAACAGAAATGAGCAAAATATGACAAAAAATGCCTAACTACCTATTTGATCACCGCGCAAAACATTTGCAGTGATCCTTAACTTGACTCTACCTGTTAATTGAAGCGAAATAATTAATAAAAAAATGATTATACATCAACATAGTGTTATCTATACAAAAGTCGCAATTTTCATAAGGTTCTTCGAGTAGAAATGACTTTAAGAAGGTAAAATTAACTAACTACCTACTTGATCGATACATGGATTGACAATGCTTAAAATTTCAAGATAACGAATAAATAAAAAATTGGGATACTTCAAGAAAGGATTATATATTCAATAGGTAGGAGTTTTCGGCAATTCGTCAAACAGAAATGAGCAAAATATGACAAAAAATGCCTAACTACCTATTTGATCGCCGCGCAAAACATTTTTAGTGATCTTTACCTTGACTCTTGCTATTATTTGAAGCGTAACAATTAATAAAAAAATGATCATACATCAACATAATGTTATCTATACAAAAGTCGCAATTTTCTTAATGTTCTTCGAGTAGAAATGACTTTAGGAAGGTCAAATTAACTAACTACCTATTTGATCGATACGTGGATTGACAATGCTTAATATTTCAAGATAACAAATAAATAAAAAATTAGGGTACTTCAACAAAGGATGATATATTCAATAGGTTGGAGTTTTCGGCAATTCGTCAAACAGAAATGAGCAAAATATGACAAAAAATGCCTAACTACCTATTTGATCGCCACGCAAAACATTTGCAGTGATCCTTAACTTGACTCTAGCAATTATTTGAAACGTAATACTAAATAAAAAAATGATCATACATCAACATAGTGTTATCTATACAAAAGTCGCAATTTTCCTAAGGTTGTTCGAGTAGAAATGACTTTAAGAAGGTCAAATTAACTAACTACCTATTTGATCGATACCTGGATTGACAATGCTTAATATTTCAAGATAACTAATAAATAAAAAATTAGGGTACTTCAACAAAGGATTATATATTCAATAGGTTGGAGTTTTTGGCAATTCGTCATACAGAAATGAGCAAAATAGGACAAAAAATGCCTAACTACCTATTTGATTGCCGCGTAAAACATTTGCAGTGAACCTTAACTTGACTCTAGCTATTATTTGAAGAGTAATAATTAATAAAAAAATGATCATACATCAACATAGTGTTTTCTATACAAAAGACGCAATTTTCCTAACGTTGTTCGAGTAGAAATGACATTAAGAAGGTCAAATTAACTAACTACTTATTTGATCGATACATGGATTGACAATGCTTAATATTTCAAGATAACTAATAAATAAAAAATTAGGATACTTCAACAATGGATTATATATTCAATCGGTAGGAGTTTTCGGCAATTCGTCAGACAGAAATGAGCAAAATATGACAAAAAATGCCTAACTACCTATTTGATCGCCGCGCAAAACATTTGCAGTGATCCTTAACTTGACTCTAGCTATTATTTGAAGCGTAATAATTAATAAAGAAATGATCATACATCAACATACTGTTATCTATACAAAAGTCGCAATTTTGCTATGGTTCTTCGAGTAGAAATGACTTTAAGAAAGTCAAATTAACTAACTACCTATTTGATCGATACATGGATTGACAATGCTTAATATTTCAAGATAACTAATAAATAAAAAATTAAGGTACTTCAACAAAGGAATATATATTCAATAGGTAGGAGTTTTTGGCAATTGGTCAAACAGAAATGAGCAAAATATGACAAAAAATGCCTAACTACCTATTTGATCACCGCGCAAAACATTTGCAGTGATCCTTAACTTGACTCTAGCTATTATTTGAAACGTAATACTAAATAAAAAAAATGATCATACATCAACATAGTGTTATCTATACAAAAGTCGTAATTTTCCTAAGGTTCTTCGAGTAGAAATGACTTTAGGAAGGTCAAATTAACTAACTAAATATTTGATTAATACATGGATTGACAATGCTTATTATTTCAAGATAACTAATAAATACAAAATTAGGGTAATTCAACAATGGATTATATATTCAATACGTAGGAGTTTTCGGCAATTCGTCAAACAGAATTGAGCAAAATATGACAAAAAATGCCAAACAAACTATTTGATCGCCGCGCAAAAAATTTGCAGTGATCCTTAACTTGACTCTACCGGTTAATTGAAGCGTAATAATTAATAAAAAAATGATTATACATCAACATAGTGTTATCTATACAAAAGTCGCAATTTTCATAGGGTTCTTCGAGTAGAAATGACTTTAAGAAGGTAAAATTAACTAACTACCTATTTGATCGATACATGGATTGGCAATGCTTAAAATTTCAAGATAACGAATAAATAAAAAATTGGGAAACTTCAAGAAAGGATTATATGTTCAATAGGTAGGAGTTTTCGGCAATTCGTCAAATAGAAATGAGCAAAATATGACAAAAAATGCCTAACTACCTATTTGATCGCCGTGCAAAACATTTGCATTGAACCTTAACTTGACTCTAGCTATTATTTGAAATGTAATACTAAATAAAAAAATGATCATACATCAACATAGTGTTATCTATACAAAAGTCACAATTTTCCTATGGTTCTTCGAGTAGAAATGACTTTAAGAAGGTCAAATTAACTAACTACCTATTTGATCGATACATGGATTGACAATGCTTAATATTTCAAGATAACTAATAAATAAAAAATTAAGGTACTTCAACAAAGGATTAAATATTCAATAGGTAGGAGTTTTCGGCAATTCGTCAAACAGAATTGAGCAAAATATGACAAAAAATGCCTAACTACCTATTTGATCGCCGCGCAAAACATTTGCAGTGATCCTTAAATGGACTCTAGCTATTATTTGAAGAGTAATAATTAACAAAAAAATTATCATACATCAACATAGTGTTATCTATACAAAAGTCTCATTTTTCCTAAGGTTGTTCGAGTAGAAATGACTTTAAGAAGGTCAAATTAACTAACTACCTATTTGATCGATACATGGATTGACAATGCTTAATATTTCAAGATAACTAATAAATAAAAAATTAGGATACTTCAACAAAGGATTATATATTCAATAGATAGGAGGTTTCGGCAAAAGGTCATACAGAAATGAGCAAAATATGACAAAAAATGCCTAACTACCTATTTGATCGCCGTGCAAAATATTTGCAGTGATCCTTAACTTGACTTTTGCTATTATTTGAAGCGTAATAACAAATAAAAAAATGATCATACATCAACGTAGTGTTATCTATACAAAAGTCGCAATTTTCCTAAGGTTCTTCGAGTAGAAATGACTTTAAGAAGGTCAAATTAATTAACTACCTATTTGATCGATACATGGATTGACAATGCTTAAAATTTCAAGATAACTAATAAATAAAAAATTAAGGTACTTCAACAAAGGATTATATATTCAATAGGTGGGAGTTTTCGGCAATTCGTCAAACAGAAATGAGCATAATATGACAAAAAATGCCTAACTACCTATTTGATCGCCGCGCAAAACATTTGCAGTGATCCTTAACTTGACTTTTGCTATTATTTGAAGCGTAATAATAAATAAAAAAATGATCATACATCAACATAGTGTTATCTATACAAAAGTCGCAATTTTCCTAAGGTTGTTCGAGTAGAAATGACTTTAAGAAGGTCAAATTAACTAACTACCTATTTGATCGATACCTGGATTGACAATGCTTAATATTTCAAGATAACTAATAAATAAAAAATTAGGGTACTTCAACAAAGGATTATATATTCAATAGGTTGGAGTTTTCGGCAATTCGTCAAACAGAATTGAGCAAAATATGACAAAAAATGCCAAACAAACTATTTGATCGCCGCGCAAAAAATTTGCAGTGATCCTTAACTTGACTCTACCGGTTAATTGAAGCGTAATAATTAATAAAAAAATGATTATACATCAACATAGTGTTATCTATACAAAAGTCGCAATTTTCATAAGGTTCTTCGAGTAGAAATGACTTTAAGAAGGTAAAATTAACTAACTACCTATTTGATCGATACAAGGATTGGAAATGATTAAAATTTCAAGATAACGAATAAATAAAAAATTGGGAGACTTCAAGAAAGGATTATATATTCAATAGGTAGGAGTTTTCGGCAATTCGTCATACAGAAATGAGCAAAATATGACAAAAAATGCCTAACTACCTATTTGATCGCCGTGCAAAACATTTGCAGTGATCCTTAACTTGACTCTAGCTATTATTTGAAATGTAATACTAAATAAAAAAATGATCATACATCAACATAGTGTTATCTATACAAAAGTCACAATTTTCCTATGGTTCTTCGAGTAGAAATGACTTTAAGAAGGTCAAATTAACTAACTACCTATTTGATCGATACATGGATTGACAATGCTTAATATTTCAAGATAACTAATAAATAAAAAATTAAGGTACTTCAACAAAGGATTAAATATTCAATAGGCAGGAGATTTCGGCAATTCGTCAAACAGAATTGAGCAAAATATGACAAAAAATGCCTAACTACCTATTTGATCGCCGCGCAAAACATTTGCAGTGATCCTTAACTTGACTCTAGCTATTATTTGAAGAGTAATAATTAATAAAAAAGTGATCATACATCAACATAGTGTTATCTATACAAAAGTCTCATTTTTCCTAAGGTTGTCCGAGTAGAAATGACTTTAACAAGGTCAAATTAACTAACTACCTATTTGATCGATACATGGATTGACAATGCTTAATATTTCAAGATAACTAATAAATAAAAAATTAGGATACTTCAACAAAGGATTATATATTCAATAGATAGGAGGTTTCGGCAAAAGGTCATACAGAAATGAGCAAAATATGACAAAAAATGCCTAACTACCTATTTGATCGCCGTGCAAAACATTTGCAGTGATCCTTAACTTGACTTTTGCTATTATTTGATGCGTAATAACAAATAAAAAAATGATCATACATCAACATAGTGTTATCTATACAAAAGTCGCAATTTTCCTAAGGTTCTTCGAGTAGAAATGACTTTAAGAAGGTCAAATTAACTAACTACCTATTTGATCGATACATGGATTGACAATGCTTAAAATTTCAAGATAACTAATAAATAAAAAATTAAGGTACTTCAACAAAGGATTATATATTCAATAGGTGGGAGTTTTCGGCAATTCGTCAAACAGAAATGAGCATAATATGACAAAAAATGCCTAACTACCTATTTGATCGCCGCGCAAAACATTTGCAGTGATCCTTAACTTGACTTTTGCTATTATTTGAAGCATAATAATAAATAAAAAGATGATCATACATCAACATAGTGTTATCTATACAAAAGTCGCAATTTTCCAAAGGTTGTTCGAGTAGAAATGACTTTAAGAAGGTCAAATTAACTAACTACCTATTTGATCGATACCTGGATTGACAATGCTTAATATTTCAAGATAACTAATAAATAAAAAATTAGGGTACTTCAACAAAGGATTATATATTCAATAGGTTGGAGTTTTCGGCAATTCGTCATACAGAAATGAGCAAAATATGACAAAAAATGCCTAACTACCTATTTGATTGCCGTGTAAAACATTTGCAGTGATCCTTAACTTGACTCTAGCTATTATTTGAAGTGTAATAATTAATAAAAAAATGATCATACATCAACATAGTGTTTTCTATACAAAAGACGCAATTTTCCTATGGTTGTTCGACTAGAAATGACATTAAGAAGGTCAAATTAACTAACTACTTATTTGATCGATACATGGATTGACAATGCTTAATATTTCAAGATAACTAATAAATAAAAAATTAGGATACTTCAACAATGGATTATATATTCAATAGGTAGGAGTTTTCGGCAATTCGTCAGACAGAAATGAGCAAAATATGACAAAAAAATGCCTAACTACCTATTTGATCGCCGCGCAAAACATTTGCAGTGATCCTTAACTTGACTCTAGCTATTATTTGAAGCGTAATAATTAATAAAGAAATGATCATACATAAACATACTGTTATCTATACAAAAGTCGCAATTTTTCTATGGTTCTTCGAGTAGAAATGACTTTAAGAAAGTCAAATTAACTAACTACCTATTTGATCGATACATGGATTGACAATGCTTAATATTTCAAGATAACTAATAAATAAAAAATTAAGGTACTTCAACAAAGGATTATATATTCAATAGGTAGGAGTTTTTGGCAATTGGTCAAACAGAAATGAGAAAATATGACAAAAAATGCCTAACTACCTATTTGATCGCCGCGCAAAACATTTGCAGTGATCCTTAACTTGACTCTAGCTATTATTTGAAACGTAATACTAAATAAAAAAAATGATCATACATCAACATAGTGTTATCTATACAAAAGTCGTAATTTTCCTAAGGTTCTTCGAGTAGAAATGACTTTTGGAAGGTCAAATTAACTAACTAAATATTTGATCGATACATGGATTGACAATGCTAATTATTTCAAGATAACTAATAAATACAAAATTAGGGTACTTCAACAATGGATTATATATTCAATAGGTAGGAGTTTTCGGCACTTCGTCAAACAGAATTGAGCAAAATATGACAAAAAATGCCAAACAAACTATTTGATCGCCGCGCAAAAAATTTGCAGTGATCCTTAACTTGACTCTACCGGTTAATTGAAGCGTAATAATTAATAAAAAAATGATTATACATCAACATAGTGTTATCTATACAAAAGTCGCAATTTTCATAAGGTTCTTCGAGTAGAAATGACTTTAAGAAGGTAAAATTAACTAACTACCTATTTGATCGATACATGGATTGGCAATGCTTAAAATTTCAAGATAACGAATAAATAAAAAATTGAGAAACTTCAAGAAAGGATTATATATTCAATAGGTAGGAGTTTTCGGCAATTCGTCAAACAGAAATGAGCAAAATATGACAAAAAATGCCTAACTACCTATTTGATCGCCGTGCAAAACATTTGCAGTGATCCTTAACTTGACTCTAGCTATTAATTGAAATGTAATACTAAATAAAAAAATGATCATACATCAACATAGTGTTATCTATACAAAAGTCGCAATTTTCCTATGGTTCTTCGAGTAGAAATGACTTTAAGAAGGTCAAATTAACTAACTACCTATTTGATCGATACCTGGATTGACAATGCTTAATATTTCAAGATAACTAAGAAATAAAAAATTAGGGTACTTCAACAAAGGATTATATATTCAATAGGTTGGAGTTTTCGGCAATTCGTCATACAGAAATGAGCAAAATATGACAAAAAATGCCTAACTACCTATTTGATCGCCACGCAAAACATTTGCAGTGATCCTTAACTTGACTCTAGCTATTATTTGAAACGTAATACTAAATAAAAAAATGATCATACATCAACATAGTGTTATCTATACAAAAGTCGCAATTTTCCTATGGTTCTTCGAGTAGAAATGACTTTAAGAAGGTCAAATTAACTAACTACCTATTTGATCGATACATGGATTGACAATGCTTAATATTTCAAGATAACTAATAAATAAAAAATTAAGGTACTTCAACAAAGGATTAAATATTCAATAGGTAGGAGTTTTCGGCAATTCGTCAAACAGAATTGAGCAAAATATGACAAAAAATGCCTAACTACCTATTTGATCGCCGCGCAAAACATTTGCAGTGATCCTTAACTTGACTCTAGCTATTATTTGAAGCGTAATAATTAATAAAAAAATGATCATACATCAACATAGTGTTATCTATACAAAAGTCGCAATTTTCCTATGGTTCTTCGAGTAGAAATGACTTTAAGAAGGTCAAATTAACTAACTACCTATTTGATCGATACATGGATTGACAATGCTTATTATTTCAAGATAACTAATAAATACAAAATTAGGGTACTTCAACAATGGATTATATATTCAATAGGTAGGAGTTTTCGGCAATTCGTCAAACAGAATTTAGCAAAATATGACAAAAAATGCCAAACAAACTATTTGATCGCCGCGCAAAAAATTTGCAGTGATCCTTAACTTGACGCTACCGGTTAATTGAAGCGTAATAATTAATAAAAAAATGATTATACATCAACACAGTGTTATCTATACAAAAGTCGCAATTTTCATAAGGTTTTTCGAGTAGAAATGACTTTAAGAAGGTAAAATTAACTAACTACCTATTTGATCGATACATGGATTGGAAATGCTTAAAATTTCAAGATAACGAATAAATAAAAAATTGGGATACTTCAAGAAAGGATTACATATTCAATAGGTAGGAGTTTTCGGCAATTCGTCAAACAGAAATGAGCAAAATATGACAAAAAAGGCCTAACTACCTATTTGATCGCCACGCAAAACATTTGCAGTGATCCTTAACTTGACTCTAGCAATTATTTGAAACGTAATACTAAATAAAAAAATGATCATACATCAACATAGTGTTATCTATACAAAAGTCGCAATTTTCCTAAGGTTCTTCGAGTAGAAATGACTTTAAGAAGGTAAAATTAACTAACTACCTATTTGATCGTTACATGGATCGACAATGCTTATTATTTCAAGATAACTAATAAATACAAAATTAGGGTACTTCAACAATGGATTAAATATTCAATAGGTAGGAGTTTTCGGCAATTCGTCAAACAGAATTGAGCAAAATATGGCAAAAAATGCCAAACAAACTATTTGATCGCCGCGCAAAAAATTTGCAGTGATCCTTAACTTGACTCTACCGGTTAATTGAAGCGTAATAATTTATAAAAAAATGATTATACATCAACATAGTGTTATCTATTCAAAAGTCGCAATTTTCCTATGGTTCTTCGAGTAGAAATGACTTTAAGAAGGTCAAATTAACTAACTACCTATTTGATCGATACATGGATTGACAATGCTTATTATTTCAAGATAACTAATAAATACAAAATTAGGGTACTTCAACAATGGATTATATATTCAATAGGTAGGAGTTTTCGGCAATTCGTCAAACAGAATTGAGCAAAATATGACAAAAAATGCCAAACAAACTATTTGATCGCCGCGCAAAAAATTTGCAGTGATCCTTAACTTGACGCTACCGGTTAATTGAAGCGTAATAATTAATAAAAAAATGATTATACATCAACACAGTGTTATCTATACAAAAGTCGCAATTTTCATAAGCTTTTTCGAGTAGAAATGACTTTAAGAAGGTAAAATTAACTAACTACCTATTTGATCGATACATGGATTGGCAATGCTTAATATTTCAAGATAACTAATAAATAAAAAATTAAGGTACTTCAACAAAGGATTAAATATTCAATAGGAAGGAGTTTTCGGCAATTCGTCAAACAGAATTGAGCAAAATATGGCAAAAAAAACCAAACAAACTATTTGATCGCCGCGCAAAAAATTTGCAGTGATCCTTAACTTTACTCTACCGGTTAATTGAAGCGTAATAATTAATAAAAAAATGATTATACATCAACATAGTGTTATCTATTCAAAAGTCGCAATTTTCCTATGGGTCTTCGAGTAGAAATGACTTTAAGAAGGTCAAATTAACTAACTACCTATTTGATCGATACATGGATTGACAATGCTTATTATTTCAAGATAACTAATAAATACAAAATTAGGGTACTTCAACAATGGATTATATATTCAATAGGTAGGAGTTTTCGGCAATTCGTCAAACAGAATTGAGCAAAATATGACAAAAAATGCCAAACAAACTATTTGATCGCCGCGCAAAAAATTTGCAGTGATCCTTAACTTGACGCTACCGGTTAATTGAAGCGTAATAATTAATAAAAAAATGATTATACATCAACACAGTGTTATCTATACAAAAGTCGCAATTTTCATAAGGTTTTTCGAGTAGAAATGACTTTAAGAAGGTAAAATTAACTAACTACCTATTTGATCGATACATGGATTGGCAATGCTTAAAATTTCAAGATAACGAATAAATAAAAAATTGGGATACTTCAAGAAAGGATTATATATTCAATAGGTAGGAGTTTTCGGCAATTCGTCAAACAGAAATGGGCAAAATATGACAAAAAATGCCTAACTACCTATTTGATCGCCGCGCAAAACATTTGCAGTGATCCTTAACTTGACTCTAGCTATTATTTGAAACGTAATACTAAATAAAAAAATGATTATACATCAACACAGTGTTATCTATACAAAAGTCGCAATTTTCATAAGGTTTTTCGAGTAGAAATGACTTTAAGAAGGTAAAATTAACTAACTACCTATTTGATCGATACATGGATTGGCAATGCTTAATATTTCAAGATAACTAATAAATAAAAAATTAAGGTACTTCAACAAAGGATTAAATATTCAATAGGTAGGAGTTTTCGGCAATTCGTCAAACAGAATTGAGAAAAATATGGCAAAAAATGCCAAACAAACTATTTGATCGCCGCGCAAAAAATTTGCAGTGATCCTTAACATGACTCTACCGGTTAATTGAAGCGTAATAATTAATAAAAATATGATTATACATCAACATAGTGTTATCTATTCAAAAGTCGCAATTTTCCTATGGTTCTTCGAGTAGAAATGACTTTAAGAAGGTCAAATTAACTAACTACCTATTTGATCGATACATGGATTGACAATGCTTATTATTTCAAGATAACTAATAAATACAAAATTAGGGTACTTCAAGAAAGGATTATATATTCAATAGGTAGGAGTTTTCGGCAATTCGTCATACAGAATTGAGCAAAATATGACAAAAAATGCCAAACAAACTATTTGATCGCCGCGCAAAAAATTTGCAGTGATCCTTAACTTGACGCTACCGGTTAATTGAAGCGTAATAATTAATAAAAAAAATGATTATACATCAACACAGTGTTATCTATACAAAAGTCGCAATTTTCATAAGGTTTTTCGAGTAGAAATGACTTTAAGAAGGTAAAATTAACTAACTACCTATTTGATCGATACATGGATTGGCAATGCTTAAAATTTCAAGATAACGAATAAATAAAAAATTGGGATACTTCAAGAAAGGATTATATATTCAATAGGTAGGAGTTTTCGGCAATTCGTCAAACAGAAATGAGCAAAATATGACAAAAAATGCCTAACTACCTATTTGATCGCCGCGCAAAACATTTGCAGTGATCCTTAACTTGACTCTAGCTATTATTTGAAATGTAATACTAAATAAAAAAATGATCATACATCAACATAGTGTTATCTATACAAAAGTCGTAATTTTCCTAAGGTTCTTCGAGTAGAAATGAGTTTAGGAAGGTCAAATTAACTAACTGCCTATTTGATCGATACATGGATCGACAATGCTTATTATTTCAAGATAACTAATAAATACAAAATTAGGGTACTTCAACAATGGATTATATATTCAATAGGAAGGAGTTTTCGGTAATTCGTCAAACAGAAATGAGCAAAATATGACAAAAAATGCCTAACTACCTATTTGATCACCGCGCAAAACATTTGCAGTGATCCTTAACTTGACTCTACCTGTTAATTGAAGCGAAATAATTAATAAAAAAATGATTATACATCAACATAGTGTTATCTATACAAAAGTCGCAATTTTCATAAGGTTCTTCGAGTAGAAATGACTTTAAGAAGGTAAAATTAACTAACTACCTACTTGATCGATACATGGATTGACAATGCTTAAAATTTCAAGATAACGAATAAATAAAAAATTGGGATACTTCAAGAAAGGATTATATATTCAATAGGTAGGAGTTTTCGGCAATTCGTCAAACAGAAATGAGCAAAATATGACAAAAAATGCCTAACTACCTATTTGATCGCCGCGCAAAACATTTTTAGTGATCTTTACCTTGACTCTTGCTATTATTTGAAGCGTAACAATTAATAAAAAAATGATCATACATCAACATAACGTTATCTATACAAAAGTCGCAATTTTCTTAATGTTCTTCGAGTAGAAATGACTTTAGGAAGGTCAAATTAACTAACTACCTATTTGATCGATACGTGGATTGACAATGCTTAATATTTCAAGATAACAAATAAATAAAAAATTAGGGTACTTCAACAAAGGATTATATATTCAATAGGTTGGAGTTTTCGGCAATTCGTCAAACAGAAATGAGCAAAATATGACAAAAAATGCCTAACTACCTATTTGATCGCCACGCAAAACATTTGCAGTGATCCTTAACTTGACTCTAGCAATTATTTGAAACGTAATACTAAATAAAAAAATGATCATACATCAACATAGTGTTATCTATACAAAAGTCGCAATTTTCCTAAGGTTCTTCGAGTATAAATGAGTTTAGGAAGGTCAAATTAACTAACTACCTATTTGATCGATACATGGATCGACAATGCTTATTATTTCAAGATAACTAATAAATACAAAATTAGGGTACTTCAACAACGGATTAAATATTCAATAGGTAGGAGTTTTCGGCAATTCGTCAAACAGAATTGAGCGAAATATGGCAAAAAATGCCAAACAAACTATTTGATCGCCGCGCAAAAAATTTGCAGTGATCCTTAACTTGACTCTACCGGTTAATTGAAGCGTAATAATTAATAAAAAATGATTATACATCAACATAGTGTTATCTATTCAAAAGTCGCAATTTTCTTAATGTTCTTCGAGTAGAAATGACTTTAGGAAGGTCAAATTAATTAACTACCTATTTGATCGATACGTGGATTGACAATGCTTAATATTTCAAGATAACAAATAAATAAAAAATTAGGGTACTTCAACAAAGGATTATATATTCAATAGGTTGGAGTTTTCGGCAATTCGTCAAACAGAAATGAGCAAAATATGACAAAAAATGCCTAACTACCTATTTGATCGCCACGCAAAACATTTGCAGTGATCCTTAACTTGACTCTAGCAATTATTTGAAACGTAATACTAAATAAAAAAATGATCATACATCAACATAGTGTTATCTATACAAAAGTCGCAATTTTCCTAAGGTTCTTCGAGTATAAATGAGTTTAGGAAGGTCAAATTAACTAACTACCTATTTGATCGATACATGGATCGACAATGCTTATTATTTCAAGATAACTAATAAATACAAAATTAGGGTACTTCAACAACGGATTAAATATTCAATAGGTAGGAGTTTTCGGCAATTCGTCAAACAGAATTGAGCGAAATATGGCAAAAAATGCCAAACAAACTATTTGATCGCCGCGCAAAAAATTTGCAGTGATCCTTAACTTGACTCTACCGGTTAATTGAAGCGTAATAATTAATAAAAAATGATTATACATCAACATAGTGTTATCTATTCAAAAGTCGCAATTTTCTTATGGTTCTTCGAGTAGAAATGACTTTAAGAAGGTCAAATTAACTAACTACCTATTTGATCGATACATGGATTGACAATGCTTATTATTTCAAGATAACTAATAAATACAAAATTAGGGTACTTCAACAATGGATTATATATTCAATAGGTAGGAGTTTTCGGCAAGTTAAGGATCACTGCAAATTTTCATAAAAAAATGATTATACATCAACACAGTGTTATCTATACAAAAGTCGCAATTTTCATAAGGTTTTTCGAGTAGAAATGACTTTAAGAAGGTAAAATTAACTAACTACCTATTTGATCGATACATGGATTGGCAATGCTTAATATTTCAAGATAACTAATAAATAAAAAATTAAGGTACTTCAACAAAGGATTAAATATTCAATAGGTAGGAGTTTTCGGCAATTCGTCAAACAGAATTGAGCAAAATATGGCAAAAAATGCCAAACAAACTATTTGATCGCCGCGCAAAAAATTTGCAGTGATCCTTAACTTGACTCTACCGGTTAATTGAAGCGTAATAATTAATAAAAAAATGATTATACATCAACATAGTGTTATCTATTCAAAAGTCGCAATTTTCCTATGGTTCTTCGAGTAGAAATGACTTTAAGAAGGTCAAATTAACTAACTACCTATTTGATCGATACATGGATTGACAATGCTTATTATTTCAAGATAACTAATAAATACAAAATTAGGGTACTTTAACAATGGATTATATATTCAATAGGTAGGAGTTTTCGGCAATTCGTCAAACAGAATTGAGCAAAATATGACAAAAAATGCCAAACAAACTATTTGATCGCCGCGCAAAAAATTTGCAGTGATCCTTAACTTGACGCTACCGGTTAATTGAAGCGTAATAATTAATAAAAAAATGATTATACATCAACACAGTGTTATCTATACAAAAGTCGCAATTTTCATAAGGTTTTTCGAGTAGAAATGACTTTAAGAAGGTAAAATTAACTAACTACCTATTTGATCGATACATGGATTGGAAATGCTTAAAATTTCAAGATAACGAATAAATAAAAAATTGGGATACTTCAAGAAAGGATTATATATTCAATAGGTAGGAGTTTTCGGCAATTCGTCAAACAGAAATGAGCAAAATATGACAAAAAATGCCTAACTACCTATTTGATCGCCGCGCAAAACATTTGCAGTGATCCTTAACTTGACTCTAGCTATTATTTGAAACGTAATACTAATTAAAAAAATGATCATACATCAACATAGTGTTATCTATACAAAAGTCGTAATTTTCCTAAGGTTCTTCGAGTAGAAATGAGTTTAGGAAGGTAAAATTAACTAACTACCTATTTGATCGATACATGGATTGGAAATGCTTAAAATTTCAAGATAACGAATAAATAAAAAATTAGGGTACTTCAACAAAGGATTATATATTCAATAGGTTGGAGTTTTCGGCAATTCGTCAAACAGAAATGAGCAAATTATGACAAAAAATGCCTAACTACCTATTTGATCGCGGCGCAAAATATTTGCAGTGATCCTTAACTTGACTCTAGCTATTATTTTAAGAGTAATAATTAATAAAAAAATGATCATACATCAACATAGTGTTATCTATACAACAGTCTCATTTTTCCTAAGGTTGTTCGAGTAGAAATGACTTTAAGAAGGTCAAATTAACTAACTACCTATTTGATCGATACTTGGATTGACAATGCTTAATATTTCAAGATAACTAATAAATAAAAAATTAGGGTACTTCAACAAAGGATTATATATTCAATAGGTAGGAGCTTTCGGCAATTGGTCAAACAGAAATGAGCAAAATATGACAAAAAATGCCTAACTACCTATTTGATCGCCGCGCAAAACATTTGCAGTGATCCTTAACTTGACTCTAGCTATTATTTGAAACGTAATACTAAATAAAAAAATGATCATACATCAACATAGTGTTATCTATACAAAAGTCGTAATTTTCCTAAGGTTCTTCGAGTAGAAATGAGTTTAGGAAGGTCAAATTAACTAACTGCCTATTTGATCGATACATGGATCGACAATGCTTATTATTTCAAGATAACTAATAAATACAAAATTAGGGTACTTCAACAATGGATTATATATTCAATAGGTAGGAGTTTTCGGTAATTCGTCAAACAGAAATGAGCAAAATATGACAAAAAATGCCTAACTACCTATTTGATCACCGCGCAAAACATTTGCAGTGATCCTTAACTTGACTCTACCTGTTAATTGAAGCGTAATAATTAATAAAAAAATGATTATACATCAACATAGTGTTATCTATACAAAAGTCGCAATTTTCATAAGGTTCTTCGAGTAGAAATGACTTTAAGAAGGTAAAATTAACTAACTACCTATTTGATCGATACATGGATTGACAATGCTTAAAATTTCAAGATAACGAATAAATAAAAAATTGGGATACTTCAAGAAAGGATTATATATTCAATAGGTAGGAGTTTTCGGCAATTCGTCAAACAGAAATGAGCAAAATATGACAAAAAATGCCTAACTACCTATTTGATCGCCGCGCAAAACATTTTTAGTGATCTTTACCTTGACTCTTGCTATTATTTGAAGCGTAACAATTAATAAAAAAATGATCATACATCAACATAATGTTATCTATACAAAAGTCGCAATTTTCTTAATGTTCTTCGAGTAGAAATGACTTTAGGAAGGTCAAATTAACTAACTACCTATTTGATCGATACGTGGATTGACAATGCTTAATATTTCAAGATAACAAATAAATAAAAAATTAGGGTACTTCAACAAAGGATTATATATTCAATAGGTTGGAGTTTTCGGCAATTCGTCAAACAGAAATGAGCAAAATATGACAAAAAATGCCTAACTACCTATCTGATCGCCGCGCAAAACATTTGCAGTGATCCTTAACTTGACTCTAGCTATTAATTGAAGAGTAATAATTAATAAAACAATGATCATACATCAACATAGTGATCTTTACCTTGACTGTTGCTATTATTTGAAGCGTAACAATTAATAAAAAAATGATCATACATCAACATAATGTTATCTATACAAAAGTCGCAATTTTCTTAATGTTCTTCGAATAGAAATGACTTTAGGAAGGTCAAATTAAGTAACTACCTATTTGATCGATACGTGGATTGACAATGCTTAATATTTCAAGATAACAAATAAATAAAAAATTAGGGTACTTCAACAAAGGATTATATATTCAATAGGTAGGAGTTTTCGGCAATTCGTCAAACAGAAAAGAGCAAAATATGACAAAAAATGCCTAACTACCTATTTGATCGCCGCGCAAAACATTTTTAGTGATCTTTACCTTGACTCTTGCTATTATTTGAAGCGTAACAATTAATAAAAAAATGATTATACATCAACATAGTGTTATCTATACAAAAATCGCAATTTTCATAAGGTTCTTCGAGTAGAAATGACTTTAAGAAGGTAAAATTAACTAACTACCTATTTGATCGATACATGGATTGGCAATGCTTAAAATTTCAAGATAACTAATAAATACAAAATTAGGGTACTTCAACAATGGATTAAATATTCAATAGGTAGGAGTTTTCGGCAATTCGTCAAACAGAATTGAGCAAAATATGGCAAAAAATGCCAAACAAACTATTTGATCGCCGCGCAAAAAATTTGCAGTGATCCTTAACTTGACTCTACCGGTTAATTGAAGCGTAATAATTAATAAAAAAATGATTATACATCAACATAGTGTTATCTATTCAAAAGTCGCAATTTTCCTATGGTTCTTCGAGTAGAAATGACTTTAAGAAGGTCAAATTAACTAACTACCTATTTGATCGATACATGGATTGACAATGCTTATTATTTCAAGATAACTAATAAATACAAAATTAGGGTACTTCAACAATGGATTATATATTCAATAGGTAGGAGTTTTCGGCAATTCGTCAAACAGAATTGAGCAAAATATGACAAAAAATGCCAAACAAACTATTTGATCGCCGCGCAAAAAATTTGCAGTGATCCTTAACTTGACGCTACCGGTTAATTGAAGCGTAATAATTAATAAAAAAATGATTATACATCAACACAGTGTTATCTATACAAAAGTCGCAATTTTCATAAGGTTTTTCGAGTAGAAATGACTTTAAGAAGGTAAAATTAACTAACTACCTATTTGATCGATACATGGATTGGAAATGCTTAAAATTTCAAGATAACGAATAAATAAAAAATTGGGATACTTCAAGAAAGGATTACATATTCAATAGGTAGGAGTTTTCGGCAATTCGTCAAACAGAAATGAGCAAAATATGACAAAAAATGCCTAACTACCTATTTGATCGCCACGCAAAACATTTGCAGTGATCCTTAACTTGACTCTAGCAATTATTTGAAACGTAATACTAAATAAAAAAATGATCATACATCAACATAGTGTTATCTATACAAAAGTCGCAATTTTCCTAAGGTTTTTCGAGTATAAATGAGTTTAGGAAGGTCAAATTAACTAACTACCTATTTGATCGATACATGGATCGACAATGCTTATTATTTCAAGATAACTAATAAATACAAAATTAGGGTACTTCAACAATGGATTAAATATTCAATAGGTAGGAGTTTTCGGCAATTCGTCAAACAGAATTGAGCAAAATATGGCAAAAAATGCCAAACAAACTATTTGATCGCCGCGCAAAAAATTTGCAGTGATCCTTAACTTGACTCTACCGGTTAATTGAAGCGTAATAATTAATAAAAAAATGATTATACATCAACATAGTGTTATCTATTCAAAAGTCACAATTTTCCTATGGTTCTTCGAGTAGAAATGACTTTAAGAAGGTCAAATTAACTAACTACCTATTTGATCGATACATGGATTGACAATGCTTATTATTTCAAGATAACTAATAACTACAAAATTAGGGTACTTCAACAATGGATTATATATTCAATAGGTAGGAGTTTTCGGCAATTCGTCAAACAGAATTGAGCAAAATATGACAAAAAATGCCAAACAAACTATTTGATCGCCGCGCAAAAAATTTGCAGTGATCCTTAACTTGACGCTACCGGTTAATTGAAGCGTAATAATTAATAAAAAAATGATTATACATCAACACAGTGTTATCTATACAAAAGTCGCAATTTTCATAAGGTTTTTCGAGTAGAAATGACTTTAAGAAGGTAAAATTAACTAACTACCTATTTGATCGATTCATGGATTGACAATGCTTAATATTTCAAGATAAAAAATAAATAAAAAATTAGGGTACTTCAACAAAGGATTATATATTCAATAGGTAGGAGTTTTCGGCAATTCGTCATACAGAAATGAGCATAATATGACAAATAATGCCTAACTACCTATTTGATCGCCGCGCAAAACATTTGCGGTGATCCTTAACTTGACTCTAGCTATTATTTGAAGCGTAATAATTAATAAAAAAATGATCATACATCAACATAGTGTTATCTAAACAAAAATTACAATTTTGCTAAGGTTCCTCGAGTAGAAATTACTTTAAGAAGGTCAAATTAACTAACTAACTATTTGATCGATACATGGATTGACAATGCTTAATATTTCAAGATAACAAATAAATAAAAAATTAGGGTACTTCAACAAAGGATTATATATTCAATAGGTAGGAGTTTTCGGCAATTCGTCATACAGAAATGAGCATAATATGACAAAAAATGCCTAACTACCTATTTGATCGCCGCGCAAAACATTTGCTGTGATCCTTAACTTGACTCTAGCTATTATTTGAAGCGTAATAATTAATAAAAAAATGATCATACATCAACATAGTGTTATCTATACAAAAGTCGCAATTTTCCAAAGGTTGTTCGAGTAGAAATGACTTTAAGAAGGTCAAATTAACTAACTACCTATTTGATCGATACATGGATTGACAATGCTTAATATTTCAAGATAACTAATAAATAAAAAATTAGGGGACTTCAACAAAGGATTATATATTCAATAGGTATAAGTATTCGGCAATTCGTCAAACAGAAATGAGCATAATATGACAAAAAATGCCTAACTACCGATTTGATCGCCGCGCAAAACATTTTGCAGTGATCCTTAACTTGACTCTATCTATTATTTGAAGCGCAATAATTAATAAAAAAATGATCATACATCAACCTAGTGTTATCTATACAAAAGTTACAATTTTGCTAAGGTTCCTCGAGTAGAAATGACATTAAGAAGGTCAAATTAACTGACTACCTATTTGATCGATACATGGATTGACAATGCTTAATTTTTCAAGATAACAAATAAATAAAAAATTAGGGTACTTCAACAAAGGATTATACATTCAATAGGTAGGAGTTTTCGGCAATTCGTCATACAGAAATGAGCATAATATAACAAAAAATGCCTAACTACCTATTTGATCGCCGCGCAAAACATTTGCTGTGATCCTTAACTTGACTCTAGCTATTATTTGAAGCGTAATAATTAATAAAAAAATGATCATACATCAACATAGTGTTATCTATACAAAAGTCGCAATTTTCCAAAGGTTGTTCGAGTAGAAATGATTTTAAGAAGGTCAAATTAACTAACTACCTATTTGATCGATACATGGAATGACAATGCTTAATATGTCAAGATAACAAATAAATAAAAAATTAGGATACTTCAACAAAGTATTATATATTCAATAGGTAGGAGTTTTCGGCAATTCGTCATACAGAAATGAGCATAATATGACAAAAAATGCCTAACTACCTATTTGATCGCCGCACCAAACATTTGCTGTGATCCTTAACTTGACTCTAGCTATTATTTGAAGCGTAATAATTAATAAAAAAATGATCATACATCAACATAGTGTTATCTATACAAAAGTCGCAATTTTCCAAAGGTTGTTCGAGTAGAAATGACTTTAAGAAGGTCAAATTAACTAACTACCTATTTGATCGATACATGGATTGACAATGCTTAAAATTTCAAGATAACTAATAAATAAAAAATTAGGATACTTCAACAAAGGATAATATATTCAATAGGTGGGAGTTTTCGGCAATAAGTCAAACAGAAACGAGCAAAATATGACAAAAAATGCATAACTACCTATTTGATCGCCGCGCAAAACATTTGCAGTGATCCTTAACTTGACTCAAGCTATTATTTGAAGCGTAATAATTAATAAAAAAATGATCATACATCAACATAGTGTTATCTATGCAAAATTCGCAATTTTCCTAAGGTTCTTCGAGTAGAAATGAATTTAAGAAGGTCAAATTAACTAACTACATATTTGATCGATACATAGATTGACAACGCTTAATATTTCAAGATAACTAATAAATAAAAAATTAGGATACATCAACAAAGGATAATATATTCAATAGGTGGGAGTTTTCGGCAATTCGTGAAACAGAAATGTTCATAATATGACAAACAATGCCTAACTACCGATTTGATCGCCGCGCAAAACATTTGCAGTGATCCTTAACATGACTCTAGCTATTATTTGAAGCGTAATAATTAATAAAAAAATGATCATACATCAACATAGTGTTATCTAAACAAAAATTACAATTTTGCTAAGGTTCCTCGAGTAGAAATGACTTTAAGAAGGTCAAATTAACTAACTAACTATTTGATCGATACATGGATTGACAATGCTTAATATTTCAAGATAACAAAAAAATAAAAAATTAGGGTACTTCAACAAAGGATTATATATTCAATAGGTAGGAGTTTTCGGCAATTCGTCATACAGAAATGAGCATAATATGACAAAAAATGCCTAACTACCTATTTGATCGCCGCGCAAAACATTTGGTGTGATCCTTGACTTGACTCTAGCTATTATTTGAAGCGTAATAATTAATAAAAAAATGATCATACATCAACATAGTGTTATCTATACAAAAGTCGCAATTTTCCAAAGGTTGTTCGAGTAGAAATGACTTTAAGAAGGTCAAATTAACTAACTACCTATTTGATCGATACATGGATTGACAATGCTTAAAATTTCAAGATAACTAATAAATAAAAAATTAGGATACTTCAACAAAGGATAATATATTCAATAGGTGGGAGTTTTCGGCAATTCGTCAAACAGAAACGAGCAAAATATGACAAAAAATGCATAACTACCTATTTGATCGCCGCGCAAAACATTTGCAGTGATCCTTAACTTGAATCAAGCTATTATTTGAAGCGTAATAATTAATAAAAAAATGATCATACATCAACATAGTGTTATCTATGCAAAATTCGCAATTTTCCTAAGGTTCTTCGAGTAGAAATGAATTTAAGAAGGTCAAATTAACTAACTACATATTTGATCGATACATAGATTGACAACGCTTAATATTTCAAGATAACTAATAAATAAAAAATTAGGATACTTCAACAAAGGATTATATATTCAATAGGTATGAGTATTCGGCAATTCGTCAAACAGAAATGAGCATAATATGACAAAAAATGCCTAACTACCGATTTGATCGCCGCGCAAAACATTTGCAGTGATCCTTAACTTGACTCTAGCTATTATTTGAAGCGTAATAATTAATAAAAAAATGATCATACATCAACATAGTGTTATCTATACAAAAGTTGCAATTTTGCTAAGGTTCCTCGAGTAGAAATGACTTTAAAAAGGTCAAATTAACTAACTACCTATTTGATCGATTCATGGATTGACAATGCTTAATATTTCGAGATAACAAATAAATAAAAATTAGGGTACTTCAACAAAGGATTATATATTCAATAGGTAGGAGTTTTCGGCAATTCGTCAAACAGAAATGGGCAAAATATGACAAAAAATGCCTAACTACCTATTTCATCGCCGCGCAAAACATTTGCAGTGATTCTTAACTTGACTCTAGCTATTATTTGAAGCGTAATAATTAATAAAAAAATGATCATACATCAACATAGTGTTATCTATACAAAAGTCCCAATTTTCCAATGGTTGTTCGAGTAGAAATGACTTTAAGAAGGTCAAATTAACTAACTACCTATTTGATCGATACATGGATTGACAATTCTTAATATTTCAAGATAACTAATAAATAAAAAATTAGGGGACTTCAACAAAGGATTATATATTCAATAGGTATGAGTATTCGGCAATTCGTCAAACAGAAATGAGCATAATATGACAAAAAATGCCTAACTACCGATTTGATCGCCGCGCAAAACATTTGCAGTGATCCTTAACTTGACTCTAGCTATTATTTGAAGTGTAATAATTAATAAAAAAATGATCATACATCAACATAGTGTTATCTATACAAAAGTTGCAATTTTGCTAAGGTTCCTCGAGTAAAAATGACTTTAAAAAGGTCAAATTAACTAACTACCTATTTGATCGATTCATGGATTGACAATGCTTAATATTTCAAGATAAAAAATAAATAAAAAATTAGGGTACTTCAACAAAGGATTATATATTCAATAGGTAGGAGTTTTCGGCAATTCGTCATACAGAAATGAGCATAATATGACAAAAAATGCCTAACTACCTATTTGATCGCCGCGCAAAACATTTGCTGTGATCCTTAACTTGACTCTAGCTATTATTTGAAGCGTAATAATTAATAAAAAAATGATCATACATCAACATAGTGTTATCTAAACAAAAATTACAATTTTGCTAAGGTTCCTCGAGTAGAAATGACTTTAAGAAGGTCCAATTAACTAAATAACTATTTGATCGATACATGGATTGACAATGCTTAATATTTCAAGATAACATATAAATAAAAAATTATGGTACTTCAACAAAGGATTATATATTCAATAGGTAGGAGTTTTCGGCAATTCGTCATACAGAAATGAGCATAATATGACAAAAAATGCCTAACTACCTATTTGATCGCCGCGCAAAACATTTGCTGTGATCCTTAACTTGACTCTAGCTATTATTTGAAGCGTAATAATTAATAAAAAAATGATCATACATCAACATAGTGTTATCTATACAAAAGTCGCAATTTTCCAAAGGTTGTTCGAGTAGAAATGAATTTAAGAAGGTCAAATTAACTAACTACCTATTTGATCGATACATGGATTGACAATGCTTAAAATTTCAAGATAACTAATAAATAAAAAATTAGGATACTTCAACAAAGGATAATATATTCAATAGGTGGGAGTTTTCGGCAATTCGTCAAAAAGAAACGAGCAAAATATGACAAAAAATGCCTAACTACCGATTTGATCGCCGCGCAAAACATTTGCAGTGATCCTTAACTTGACTCTAGCTATTATTTGAAGCGTAATAATTAATAAAAAAATGATCATACATCAACATAGTGTTATCTATACAAAAGTTGCAATTTTGCTAAGGTTCCTCGAGTAGAAATGACTTTAAAAAGGTCAAATTAACTAACTACCTATTTGATCGATTCATGGAATGACAATGCTTAATATTTCGAGATAACAAATAAACAAAAAATTAGGGTACTTCAACAAAGGATTATATATTCAATAGGTAGGAGTTTTCGGCAATTCGTCAAACAGAAATGGGCAAAATATGACAAAAAATGCCTAACTACCTATTTCATCGCCGCGCAAAACATTTGCAGTGATTCTTAACTTGACTCTAGCTATTATTTGAAGCGTAATAATTAATAAAAAAAATGATCATACATCAACATAGTGTTATCTATACAAAAGTCCCAATTTTCCAAAGGTTGTTCGAGTAGAAATGACTTTAAGAAGGTCAAATTAACTAACTACCTATTTGATCGATACATGGATTGACAATGCTTAAAATTTCAAGATAACTAATAAATAAAAAATTAGGGGACTTCAACAAAGGATTATATATTCAATAGGTATGAGTATTCGGCAATTCGTCAAACAGAAATGAGCATAATATGACAAAAAATGCCTAACTACCGATTTGATCGCCGCGCAAAACATTTGCAGTGATCCTTAACTTGACTCTAGCTATTATTTGAAGCGTAATAATTAATAAAAAAATGATCATACATCAACATAGTGTTATCTATACAAAAGTTGCAATTTTGCTAAGGTTCCTCGAGTAAAAATGACTTTAAAAAGGTCAAATTAACTAACTACATATTTGATCGATTCATGGATTGACAATGCTTAATATTTCAAGATAAAAAATAAATAAAAAATTAGGGTACTTCAACAAAGGATTATATATTCAATAGGTAGGAGTTTTCGGCAATTCGTCATACAGAAATGAGCATAATATGACAAAAAATGCCTAACTACCTATTTGATCGCCGCGCAAAACATTTGCGGTGATCCTTAACTTGACTCTAGCTATTATTTGAGGCGTAATAATTAATAAAAAAATGATCATACATCAACATAGTGTTATCTAAACAAAAATTACAATTTTGCTAAGGTTCCTCGAGTAGAAATGACTTTAAGAAGGTCAAATTAACTAACTAACTAATTGATCGATACATGGATTGACAATGCTTAATATTTCAAGATAACAAATAAATAAAAAATTATGGTACTTCAACAAAGGATTATATATTCAATAGGTAGGAGTTTTCGGCAATTCGTCATACAGAAATGAGCATAATATGACAAAAAATGCCTAACTACCTATTTGATCGCCGCGCAAAACATTTGCTGTGATCCTTAACTTGACTCTAGCTATTATTTGAAGCGTAATAATTAATAAAAAAATGATCATACATCAACATAGTGTTATCTATACAAAAGTCGCAATTTTCCAAAGGTTGTTCGAGTAGAAATGACTTTAAGAAGGTCAAATTAACTAACTACCTATTTGATCGATACATGGATTGACAATGCTTAAAATTTCAAGATAACTAATAAATAAAAAATTAGGATACTTCAACAAAGGATAATATATTCAATAGGTGGGAGTTTTCGGCAATTCGTCAAACAGAAACGAGCAAAATATGACAAAAAATGCCTAACTACCGATTTGATCGCCGCGCAAAACATTTGCAGTGATCCTTAACTTGACTCTAGCTATTATTTGAAGCGTAATAATTAATAAAAAAATGATCATACATCAACATAGTGTTATCTATACAAAAGTTGCAATTTTGCTAAGGTTCCTCGAGTAGAAATGACTTTAAAAAGGTCAAACTAACTAACTACCTATTTGATCGATTCATGGATTGACAATGCCTAAAATTTCAAGATAACTAATAAATAAAAAATTAGGATACTTCAACAAAGGATAATATATTCAATAGGTGGGAGTTTTCGGCAATAAGTCAAACAGAAACGAGCAAAATATGACAAAAAATGCATAACTACCTATTTGATCGCCGCGCAAAACATTTGCAGTGATCCTTAACTTGACTCAAGCTATTATTTGAAGCGTAATTATTAATAAAAAAATGATCATACATCAACATAGTGTTATCTATGCAAAATTCGCAATTTTCCTAAGGTTCTTCGAGTAGAAATGAATTTAAGAAGGTCAAATTAACTAACTACATATTTGATCGATACATAGATTGACAACGCTTAATATTTCAAGATAACTAATAAATAAAAAATTAGGATACATCAACAAAGGATAATATATTCAATAGGTGGGAGTTTTCGGCAATTCGTGAAACATAAATGATCATAATATGACAAACAATGCCTAACTACCGATTTGATCGCCGCGCAAAACATTTGCAGTGATCCTTAACATGACTCTAGCTATTATTTGAAGCGTAATAATTAATAAAAAAATGATCATACATCAACATAGTGTTATCTAAACAAAAATTACAATTTTGCTAAGGTTCCTCGAGTAGAAATAACTTTAAGAAGGTCAAATTAACTAACTAACTATTTGATCGATACATGGATTGACAATGCTTAATATTTCAAGATAACAAAAAAATAAAAAATTAGGGTACTTCAACAAAGGATTATATATTCAATAGGTATGAGTATTCGGCAATTCGTCAAACAGAAATGAGCATAATATGACAAAAAATGCCTAACTACCGATTTGATCGCGGCGCAAAACATTTGCAGTGATCCTTAACTTGACTCTAGCTATTATTTGAAGCGTAATAATTAATAAAAAATGATCATACATCAACATAGTGTTATCTATACAAAAGTTGCAATTTTGCTAAGGTTCCTCGAGTAAAAATGACTTTAAAAAGGTCAAATTAACTAACTACATATTTGATCGATTCATGGATTGACAATGCTTAATATTTCAAGATAAAAAATAAATAAAAAATTAGGGTACTTCAACAAAGGATTATATATTCAATAGGTAGGAGTTTTCGGCAATTCGTCATACAGAAATGAGCATAATATGACAAAAAATGCCTAACTACCTATTTGATCGCCGCGCAAAACATTTGCGGTGATCCTTAACTTGACTCTAGCTATTATTTGAGGCGTAATAATTAATAAAAAAATGATCATACATCAACATAGTGTTATCTAAACAAAAATTACAATTTTGCTAAGGTTCCTCGAGTAGAAATGACTTTAAGAAGGTCAAATTAACTAACTAACTATTTGATCGATACATGGATTGACAATGCTTAATATTTCAAGATAACAAATAAATAAAAAATTATGGTACTTCAACAAAGGATTATATATTCAATAGGTAGGAGTTTTCGGCAATTCGTCATACAGAAATGAGCATAATATGACAAAAAATGCCTAACTACCTATTTGATCGCCGCGCAAAACATTTGCTGTGATCCTTAACTTGACTCTAGCTATTATTTGAAGCGTAATAATTAATAAAAAAATGATCATACATCAACATAGTGTTATCTATACAAAAGTCGCAATTTTCCAAAGGTTGTTCGAGTAGAAATGACTTTAAGAAGGTCAAATTAACTAACTACCTATTTGATCGATACATGGATTGACAATGCTTAATATTTCAAGATAACTAATAAATAAAAAATTAGGGGACTTCAACAAAGGATTATATATTCAATAGGTATAAGTATTCGGCAATTCGTCAAACAGAAATGAGCATAATATGACAAAAAATGCCTAACTACCGATTTGATCGCCGCGCAAAACATTTTGCAGTGATCCTTAACTTGACTCTATCTATTATTTGAAGCGCAATAATTAATAAAAAAATGATCATACATCAACATAGTGTTATCTATACAAAAGTTACAATTTTGCTAAGTTTCCTCGAGTAGAAATGACATTAAGAAGGTCAAATTAACTGACTACCTATTTGATCGATACATGGATTGACAATGCTTAATTTTTCAAGATAACAAATAAATAAAAAATTAGGGTACTTCAACAAAGGATTATACATTCAATAGGTAGGAGTTTTCGGCAATTCGTCATACAGAAATGAGCATAATATAACAAAAAATGCCTAACTACCTATTTGATCGCCGCGCAAAACATTTGCTGTGATCCTTAACTTGAATCTAGCTATTATTTGAAGCGTAATAATTAATAAAAAAATGATCATACATCAACATAGTGTTATCTATACAAAAGTCGCAATTTTCCAAAGGTTGTTCGAGTAGAAATGACATTAAGAAGGTCAAATTAACTAACTACCTATTTGATCGATACATGGAATGACAATGCTTAATATGTCAAGATAACAAATAAATAAAAAATTAGGATACTTCAACAAAGGATTATATATTCAATAGGTAGGAGTTTTCGGCAATTCGTCATACAGAAATGAGCATAATATGACAAAAAATGCCTAACTACCTATTTGATCGCCGCGCAAAACATTTGGTGTGATCCTTAACTTGACTCTAGCTATTATTTGAAGCGTAATAATTAATAAAAAAAATGATCATACATCAACATAGTGTTATCTATACAAAAGTCGCAATTTTCCAAAGGTTGTTCGAGTAGAAATGACTTTAAGAAGGTCAAATTAACTAACTACCTATTTGATCGATACATGGATTGACAATGCTTAAAATTTCAAGATAACTAATAAATAAAAAATTAGGATACTTCAACAAAGGATAATATATTCAATAGGTGGGAGTTTTCGGCAATTCGTCAAACAGAAACGAGCAAAATATGACAAAAAATGCATAACTACCTATTTGATCGCCGCGCAAAACATTTGCAGTGATCCTTAACTTGACTCAAGCTATTATTTGAAGCGTAATAATTAATAAAAAATGATCATACATCAACATAGTGTTATCTATGCAAAATTCACAATTTTCCTAAGGTTCTTCGAGTAGAAATGAATTTAAGAAGGTCAAATTAACTAACTACATATTTGATCGATACATAGATTGACAACGCTTAATATTTCAAGATAACTAATAAATAAAAAATTAGGATACTTCAACAAAGGATTATATATTCAATAGGTATGAGTATTCGGCAATTCGTCAAACAGAAATGAGCATAATATGACAAAAAAATGCCTAACTACCGATTTGATCGCCGCGCAAAACATTTGCAGTGATCCTTAACTTGACTCTAGCTATTATTTGAAGCGTAATAATTAATAAAAAAATGATCATACATCAACATAGTGTTATCTATACAAAAGTCCCAATTTTCCAAAGGTTGTTCGAGTAGAAATGACTTTAAGAAGGTCAAATTAACTAACTACCTATTTGATCGATACATGGATTGACAATTCTTAATATTTCAAGATAACTAATAAATAAAAAATTAGTGGACTTCAACAAAGGATTATATATTCAATAGGTATGAGTATTCGGCAATTCGTCAAACAGAAATGAGCATAATATGACAAAAAATGCCTAACTACCGATTTGATCGCGGCGCAAAACATTTGCAGTGATCCTTAACTTGACTCTAGCTATTATTTGAAGCGTAATAATTAATAAAAAAATGATCATACATCAACATAGTGTTATCTATACAAAAGTTGCAATTTTGCTAAGGTTCCTCGAGTAAAAATGACTTTAAAAAGGTCAAATTAACTAACTACCTATTTGATCGATTCATGGATTGACAATGCTTAATATTTCAAGATAAAAAATAAATAAAAAATTAGGGTACTTCAACAAAGGATTATATATTCAATAGGTAGGAGTTTTCGGCAATTCGTCATACAGAAATGAGCATAATATGACAAAAAATGCCTAACTACCTATTTGATCGCCGCGCAAAACATTTGGTGTGATCCTTAACTTGACTCTAGCTATTATTTGAAGCGTAATAATTAATAAAAAAAATGATCATACATCAACATAGTGTTATCTATACAAAAGTCGCAATTTTCCAAAGGTTGTTCGAGTAGAAATGACTTTAAGAAGGTCAAATTAACTAACTACCTATTTGATCGATACATGGATTGACAATGCTTAAAATTTCAAGATAACTAATAAATAAAAAATTAGGATACTTCAACAAAGGATAATATATTCAATAGGTGGGAGTTTTCGGCAATTCGTCAAACAGAAACGAGCAAAATATGACAAAAAATGCATAACTACCTATTTGATCGCCGCGCAAAACATTTGCAGTGATCCTTAACTTGACTCAAGCTATTATTTGAAGCGTAATAATTAATAAAAAATGATCATACATCAACATAGTGTTATCTATGCAAAATTCACAATTTTCCTAAGGTTCTTCGAGTAGAAATGAATTTAAGAAGGTCAAATTAACTAACTACATATTTGATCGATACATAGATTGACAACGCTTAATATTTCAAGATAACTAATAAATAAAAAATTAGGATACTTCAACAAAGGATTATATATTCAATAGGTATGAGTATTCGGCAATTCGTCAAACAGAAATGAGCATAATATGACAAAAAAATGCCTAACTACCGATTTGATCGCCGCGCAAAACATTTGCAGTGATCCTTAACTTGACTCTAGCTATTATTTGAAGCGTAATAATTAATAAAAAAATGATCATACATCAACATAGTGTTATCTATACAAAAATCCCAATTTTCCAAAGGTTGTTCGAGTAGAAATGACTTTAAGAAGGTCAAATTAACTAACTACCTATTTGATCGATACATGGATTGACAATTCTTAATATTTCAAGATAACTAATAAATAAAAAATTAGTGGACTTCAACAAAGGATTATATATTCAATAGGTATGAGTATTCGGCAATTCGTCAAACAGAAATGAGCATAATATGACAAAAAATGCCTAACTACCGATTTGATCGCGGCGCAAAACATTTGCAGTGATCCTTAACTTGACTCTAGCTATTATTTGAAGCGTAATAATTAATAAAAAAATGATCATACATCAACATAGTGTTATCTATACAAAAGTTGCAATTTTGCTAAGGTTCCTCGAGTAAAAATGACTTTAAAAAGGTCAAATTAACTAACTACCTATTTGATCGATTCATGGATTGACAATGCTTAATATTTCAAGATAAAAAATAAATAAAAAATTAGGGTACTTCAACAAAGGATTATATATTCAATAGGTAGGAGTTTTCGGCAATTCGTCATACAGAAATGAGCATAATATGACAAAAAATGCCTAACTACCTATTTGATCGCCGCGCAAAACATTTGCTGTGATCCTTAACTTGACTCTAGCTATTATTTGAAGCGTAATAATTAATAAAAAAATGATCATACATTAACATAGTGTTATCTAAACAAAAATTACAATTTTGCTAAGGTTCCTCGAGTAGAAATAACTTTAAGAAGGTCAAATTAACTAACTAACTATTTGATCGATACATGGATTGACAATGCTTAATATTTCAAGATAACAAATAAATAAAAAATTAGGGTACTTCAACAAAGGATTATATATTCAATAGGTAGGAGTTTTCGGCAATTCGTCAAACAGAAACGAGCAAAATATGACAAAAAATGCATAACTACCTATTTGATCGCCGCGCAAAACATTTGCAGTGATCCTTAACTTGACTCAAGCTATTATTTGAAGCGTAATAATTAATAAAAAAATGATCATACATCAACATAGTGTTATCTATACAAAAGTCGCAATTTTCCAAAGGTTGTTCGAGTAGAAATGACTTTAAGAAGGTCAAATTAACTAACTACCTATTTGATCGATACATGGATTGACAATGCTTAAAATTTCAAGATAACTAATAAATAAAAAATTAGGATACTTCAACAAAGGATAATATATTCAATAGGTGGGAGTTTTCGGCAATTCGTCAAACAGAAACGAGCAAAATATGACAAAAAATGCATAACTACCTATTTGATCGCCGCGCAAAACATTTGCAGTGATCCTTAACTTGACTCAAGCTATTATTTGAAGCGTAATAATTAATAAAAAAATGATCATACATCAACATAGTGTTATCTATGCAAAATTCGCAATTTTCCTAAGGTTCTTCGAGTAGAAATGAATTTAAGAAGGTCAAATTAACTAACTACATATTTGATCGATACATAGATTGACAACGCTTAATATTTCAAGATAACTAATAAATAAAAAATTAGGATACTTCAACAAAGGATTATATATTCAATAGGTATGAGTATTCGGCAATTCGTCAAACAGAAATGAGCATAATATGACAAAAAATGCCTAACTACCGATTTGATCGCCGCGCAAAACATTTGCAGTGATCCTTAACTTGACTCTAGCTATTATTTGAAGCGTAATAATTAATAAAAAAATGATCATACATCAACATAGTGTTATCTATACAAAAGTTGCAATTTTGCTAAGGTTCCTCGAGTAGAAATGACTTTAAAAAGGTCAAATTAACTAACTACCTATTTGATCGATTCATGGATTGACAATGCTTAATATTTCGAGATAACAAATAAATAAAAAATTAGGGTACTTCAACAAAGGATTATATATTCAATAGGTAGGAGTTTTCGGCAATTCGTCATACAGAAATGAGCATAATATGACAAAAAATGCCTAACTACCTATTTGATCGCCGCGCAAAACATTTGGTGTGATCCTTAACTTGACTCTAGCTATTATTTGAAGCGTAATAATTAATAAAAAAATGATCATACATCAACATAGTGTTATCTATACAAAAGTTGCAATTTTGCTAAGGTTCCTCGAGTAGAAATGACTTTAAGAAGGTCAAATTAACTAACTACCTATTTGATCGATACATGGATTGACAATGCTTAAAATTTCAAGATAACTAATAAATAAAAAATTAGGATACTTCAACAAAGGATAATATATTCAATAGGTGGGAGTTTTCGGCAATTCGTCAAACAGAAATGAGCATAATATGACAAAAAATGCCTAACTACCTATTTGATCGCCGCGCAAAACATTTGCTGTGATCCTTAACTTGACTCTAGCTATTATTTGAAGCGTAATAATTAATAAAAAAATGATCATACATCAACATAGTGTTATCTATACAAAAGTCGCAATTTTCCAAAGGTTGTTCGAGTAGAAATGACTTTAAGAAGGTCAAATTAACTAACTACCTATTTGATCGATACATGGATTGACAATGCTTAAAATTTCAAGATAACTAATAAATAAAAAATTAGGATACTTCAACTAAGGATAATATATTCAATAGGTGGGAGTTTTCGGCAATAAGTCAAACAGAAACGAGCAAAATATGACAAAAAATGCATAACTACCTATTTGATCGCCGCGCAAAACATTTGCAGTGATCCTTAACTTGACTCAAGCTATTATTTGAAGCATAATAATTAATAAAAAAATGATCATACATCAACATAGTGTTATCTATGCAAAATTCGCAATTTTCCTAAGGTTCTTCGAGTAGAAATGAATTTAAGAAGGTCAAATTAACTAACTACATATTTGATCGATACATAGATTGACAACGCTTAATATTTCAAGATAACTAATAAATAAAAAATTAGGATACATCAACAAAGGATAATATATTCAATAGGTGGGAGTTTTCGGCAATTCGTGAAACATAAATGTTCATAATATGACAAACAATGCCTAACTACCGATTTGATCGCCGCGCAAAACATTTGCAGTGATCCTTAACATGACTCTAGCTATTATTTGAAGCGTAATAATTAATAAAAAAAATGATCATACATCAACATAGTGTTATCTAAACAAAAATTACAATTTTGCTAAGGTTCCTCGAGTAGAAATGACTTTAAGAAGGTCAAATTAACTAACTAACTATTTGATCGATACATGGATTGACAATGCTTAATATTTCAAGATAACAAAAAAATAAAAAATTAGGGTACTTCAACAAAGGATTATATATTCAATAGGTAGGAGTTTTCGGCAATTCGTCATACAGAAATGAGCATAATATGACAAAAAATGCCTAACTACCTATTTGATCGCCGCGCAAAACATTTGGTGTGATCCTTAACTTGACTCTAGCTATTATTTGAAGCGTAATAATTAATAAAAAAATGATCATACATCAACATAGTGTTATCTATACAAAAGTCGCAATTTTCCAAAGGTTGTTCGAGTAGAAATGACTTTAAGAAGGTCAAATTAACTAACTACCTATTTGATCGATACATGGATTGACAATGCTTAAAATTTCAAGATAACTAATAAATAAAAAATTAGGATACTTCAACAAAGGATAATATATTCAATAGGTGGGAGTTTTCGGCAATTCGTCAAACAGAAACGAGCAAAATATGACAAAAAATGCATAACTACCTATTTGATCGCCGCGCAAAACATTTGCAGTGATCCTTAACTTGACTCAAGCTATTATTTGAAGCGTAATAATTAATAAAAAAATGATCATACATCAACATAGTGTTATCTATGCAAAATTCGCAATTTTCCTAAGGTTCTTCGAGTAGAAATGAATTTAAGAAGGTCAAATTAACTAACTACATATTTGATCGATACATAGATTGACAACGCTTAATATTTCAAGATAACTAATAAATAAAAAATTAGGATACTTCAACAAAGGATTATATATTCAATAGGTATGAGTATTCGGCAATTCGTCAAACAGAAATGAGCATAATATGACAAAAAATGCCTAACTACCGATTTGATCGCCGCGCAAAACATTTGCAGTGATCCTTAACTTGACTCTAGCTATTATTTGAAGCGTAATAATTAATAAAAAAAATGATCATACATCAACATAGTGTTATCTATAAAAAAGTTGCAATTTTGCTAAGGTTCCTCGAGTAGAAATGACTTTAAAAAGGTCAAATTAACTAACTACCTATTTGATCGATTCATGGATTGACAATGCTTAATATTTCGAGATAACAAATAAATAAAAATTAGGGTACTTCAACAAAGGATTATATATTCAATAGGTAGGAGTTTTCGGCAATTCGTCAAACAGAAATGGGCAAAATATGACAAAAAATGCCTAACTACCTATTTCATCGCCGCGCAAAACATTTGCAGTGATTCTTAACTTGACTCTAGCTATTATTTGAAGCGTAATAATTAATAAAAAAATGATCATACATCAACATAGTGTTATCTATACAAAAGTCCCAATTTTCCAATGGTTGTTCGAGTAGAAATGACTTTAAGAAGGTCAAATTAACTAACTACCTATTTGATCGATACATGGATTGACAATTCTTAATATTTCAAGATAACTAATAAATAAAAAATTAGGGGACTTCAACAAAGGATTATATATTCAATAGGTATGAGTATTCGGCAATTCGTCAAACAGAAATGAGCATAATATGACAAAAAATGCCTAACTACCGATTTGATCGCCGCGCAAAACATTTGCAGTGATCCTTAACTTGACTCTAGCTATTATTTGAAGTGTAATAATTAATAAAAAAATGATCATACATCAACATAGTGTTATCTATACAAAAGTTGCAATTTTGCTAAGGTTCCTCGAGTAAAAATAACTTTAAAAAGGTCAAATTAACTAACTACCTATTTGATCGATTCATGGATTGACAATGCTTAATATTTCAAGATAAAAAATAAATAAAAAATTAGGGTACTTCAACAAAGGATTATATATTCAATAGGTAGGAGTTTTCGGCAATTCGTCATACAGAAATGAGCATAATATGACAAAAAATGCCTAACTACCTATTTGATCGCCGCGCAAAACATTTGCTGTGATCCTTAACTTGACTCTAGCTATTATTTGAAGCGTAATAATTAATAAAAAAATGATCATACATCAACATAGTGTTATCTAAACAAAAATTACAATTTTGCTAAGGTTCCTCGAGTAGAAATGACTTTAAGAAGGTCCAATTAACTAAATAACTATTTGATCGATACATGGATTGACAATGCTTAATATTTCAAGATAACATATAAATAAAAAATTATGGTACTTCAACAAAGGATTATATATTCAATAGGTAGGAGTTTTCGGCAATTCGTCATACAGAAATGAGCATAATATGACAAAAAATGCCTAACTACCTATTTGATCGCCGCGCAAAACATTTGGTGTGATCCTTAACTTGACTCTAGCTATTATTTGAAGCGTAATAATTAATAAAAAAATGATCATACATCAACATAGTGTTATCTATACAAAAGTCGCAATTTTCCAAAGGTTGTTCGAGTAGAAATGACTTTAAGAAGGTCAAATTAACTAACTACCTATTTGATCGATACATGGATTGACAATGCTTAAAATTTCAAGATAACTAATAAATAAAAAATTAGGATACTTCAACAAAGGATAATATATTCAATAGGTGGGAGTTTTCGGCAATTCGTCAAACAGAAACGAGCAAAATATGACAAAAAATGCCTAACTACCGATTTGATCGCCGCGCAAAACATTTGCAGTGATCCTTAACTTGACTCTAGCTATTATTTGAAGCGTAATAATTAATAAAAAAATGATCATACATCAACATAGTGTTATCTATACAAAAGTTGCAATTTTGCTAAGGTTCCTCGAGTAGAAATGACTTTAAAAAGGTCAAATTAACTAACTACCTATTTGATCGATTCATGGAATGACAATGCTTAATATTTCGAGATAACAAATAAACAAAAAATTAGGGTACTTCAACAAAGGATTATATATTCAATAGGTAGGAGTTTTCGGCAATTCGTCAAACAGAAATGGGCAAAATATGACAAAAAATGCCTAACTACCTATTTCATCGCCGCGCAAAACATTTGCAGTGATTCTTAACTTGACTCTAGCTATTATTTGAAGCGTAATAATTAATAAAAAAATGATCATACATCAACATAGTGTTATCTATACAAAAGTCCCAATTTTCCAAAGGTTGTTCGACTAGAAATGACTTTAAGAAGGTCAAATTAACTAACTACCTATTTGATCGATACATGGATTGACAATGCTAAAAATTTCAAGATAACTAATAAATAAAAAATTAGGGGACTTCAACAAAGGATTATATATTCAATAGGTATGAGTATTCGGCAATTCGTCAAACAGAAATGAGCATAATATGACAAACAATGCCTAACTACCGATTTGATAGCCGCGCAAAACATTTGCAGTGATCCTTAACTTGACTCTAGCTATTATTTGAAGCGTAATAATTAATAAAAAAATGATCATACATCAACATAGTGTTATCTATACAAAAGTTGCAATTTTGCTAAGGTTCCTCGAGTAAAAATGACTTTAAAAAGGTCAAATTAACTAACTACCTATTTGATCGATTCATGGATTGACAATGCTTAATATTTCAAGATAAAAAATAAATAAAAAATTAGGGTACTTCAACAAAGGATTATATATTCAATAAGTAGGAGTTTTCGGCAATTCGTCATACAGAAATGAGCATAATATGACAAAAAATGCCTAACTACCTATTTGATCGCCGCGCAAAACATTTGCGGTGATCCTTAACTTGACTCTAGCTATTATTTGAAGCGTAATAATTAATAAAAAAATGATCATACATCAACATAGTGTTATCTAAACAAAAATTACAATTTTGCTAAGGTTCCTCGAGTAGAAATTATTTTAAGAAGGTCAAATTAACTAACTAACTATTTGATCGATACATGGATTGACAATGCTTAATATTTCAAGATAACAAATAAATAAAAAATTATGGTACTTCAACAAAGGATTATATATTCAATAGGTAGGAGTTTTCGGCAATTCGTCATACAGAAATGAGCATAATATGACAAAAAATGCCTAACTACCTATTTGATCGCCGCGCAAAACATTTGCTGTGATCCTTAACTTGACTCTAGCTATTATTTGAAGCGTAATAATTAATAAAAAAATGATCATACATCAACATAGTGTTATCTATACAAAAGTCGCAATTTTCCAAAGGTTGTTCGAGTAGAAATGACTTTAAGAAGGTCAAATTAACTAACTACCTATTTGATCGATACATGGATTGACAATGCTTAATATTTCAAGATAACTAATAAATAAAAAATTAGGGGACTTCAACAAAGGATTATATATTCAATAGGTATAAGTATTCGGCAATTCGTCAAACAGAAATGAGCATAATATGACAAAAAATGCCTAACTACCGATTTGATCGCCGCGCAAAACATTTTGCAGTGATCCTTAACTTGACTCTATCTATTATTTGAAGCGCAATAATTAATAAAAAAATGATCATACATCAACATAGTGTTATCTATACAAAAGTTACAATTTTGCTAAGGTTCCTCGAGTAGAAATGACATTAAGAAGGTCAAATTAACTGACTACCTATTTGATCGATACATGGATTGACAATGCTTAATTTTTCAAGATAACAAATAAATAAAAAATTAGGGTACTTCAACAAAGGATTATACATTCAATAGGTAGGAGTTTTCGGCAATTCGTCATACAGAAATGAGCATAATATAACAAAAAATGCCTAACTACCTATTTGATCGCCGCGCAAAACATTTGCTGTGATCCTTAACTTGACTCTAGCTATTATTTGAAGCGTAATAATTAATAAAAAAATGATCATACATCAACATAGTGTTATCTATACAAAAGTCGCAATTTTCCAAAGGTTGTTCGAGTAGAAATGACTTTAAGAAGGTCAAATTAACTAACTACCTATTTGATCGATACATGGAATGACAATGCTTAATATGTCAAGATAACAAATAAATAAAAAATTAGGATACTTCAACAAAGGATTATATATTCAATAGGTAGGAGTTTTCGGCAATTCGTCATACAGAAATGAGCATAATATGACAAAAAATGCCTAACTACCTATTTGATCGCCGCACCAAACATTTGCTGTGATCCTTAACTTGACTCTAGCTATTATTTGAAGCGTAATAATTAATAAAAAAATGATCATACATCAACATAGTGTTATCTATACAAAAGTCGCAATTTTCCAAAAGTTGTTCGAGTAGAAATGACTTTAAGAAGGTCAAATTAACTAACTACCTATTTGATCGATACATGGATTGACAATGCTTAAAATTTCAAGATAACTAATAAATAAAAAATTAGGATACTTCAACTAAGGATAATATATTCAATAGGTGGGAGTTTTCGGCAATTCGTCAAACAGAAACGAGCAAAATATGACAAAAAATGCATAACTACCTATTTGATCGCCGCGCAAAACATTTGCAGTGATCCTTAACATGACTCAAGCTATTATTTGAAGCGTAATAATTAATAAAAAAATGATCATACATCAACATAGTGTTATCTATGCAAAATTCGCAATTTTCCTAAGGTTCTTCGAGTAGAAATGAATTTAAGAAGGTCAAATTAACTAACTACATATTTGATCGATACATAGATTGACAACGCTTAATATTTCAAGATAACTAATAAATAAAAAATTAGGATACATCAACAAAGGATAATATATTCAATAGGTGGGAGTTTTCGGCAATTCGTGAAACAGAAATGTTCATAATATGACAAACAATGCCTAACTACCGATTTGATCGCCGCGCAAAACATTTGCAGTGATCCTTAACATGACTCTAGCTATTATTTGAAGCGTAATAATTAATAAAAAAATGATCATACATCAACATAGTGTTATCTAAACAAAAATTACAATTTTGCTAAGGTTCCTCGAGTAGAAATGACTTTAAGAAGGTCAAATTAACTAACTAACTATTTGATCGATACATGGATTGACAATGCTTAATATTTCAAGATAACAAAAAAATAAAAAATTAGGGTACTTCAACAAAGGATTATATATTCAATAGGTAGGAGTTTTCGGCAATTCGTCATACAGAAATGAGCATAATATGACAAAAAATGCCTAACTACCTATTTGATCGCCGCGCAAAACATTTGGTGTGATCCTTAACTTGACTCTAGCTATTATTTGAAGCGTAATAATTAATAAAAAAATGTTCATACATCAACATAGTGTTATCTATACAAAAGTCGCAATTTTCCAAAGGTTGTTCGAGTAGAAATGACTTTAAGAAGGTCAAATTAACTAACTACCTATTTGATCGATACATGGATTGACAATGCTTAAAATTTCAAGATAACTAATAAATAAAAAATTAGGATACTTCAACAAAGGATAATATATTCAATAGGTGGGAGTTTTCGGCAATTCGTCAAACAGAAACGAGCAAAATATGACAAAAAATGCATAACTACCTATTTGATCGCCGCGCAAAACATTTGCAGTGATCCTTAACTTGACTCAAGCTATTATTTGAAGCGTAATAATTAATAAAAAAATGATCATACATCAACATAGTGTTATCTATGCAAAATTCACAATTTTCCTAAGGTTCTTCGAGTAGAAATGAATTTAAGAAAGTCAAATTAACTAACTACATATTTGATCGATACATAGATTGACAACGCTTAATATTTCAAGATAACTAATAAATAAAAAATTAGGATACTTCAACAAAGGATTATATATTCAATAGGTATGAGTATTCGGCAATTCGTCAAACAGAAATGAGCATAATATGACAAAAAAATGCCTAACTACCGATTTGATCGCCGCGCAAAACATTTGCAGTGATCCTTAACTTGACTCTAGCTATTATTTGAAGCGTAATAATTAATAAAAAAATGATCATACATCAACATAGTGTTATCTATACAAAAGTCCCAATTTTCCAAAGGTTGTTCGAGTAGAAATGACTTTAAGAAGGTCAAATTAACTAACTACCTATTTGATCGATACATGGATTGACAATGCTTAATATTTCAAGATAACTAATAAATAAAAAATTAGGGGACTTCAACAAAGGATTATATATTCAATAGGTATAAGTATTCGGCAATTCGTCAAACAGAAATGAGCATAATATGGCAAAAAATGCCTAACTACCGATTTGATCGCCGCGCAAAACATTTTGCAGTGATCCTTAACTTGACTCTATCTATTATTTGAAGCGCAATAATTAATAAAAAAATGATCATATATCAACATAGTGTTATCTATACAAAAGTTACAATTTTGCTAAGGTTCCTCGAGTAGAAATGACATTAAGAAGGTCAAATTAACTGACTACCTATTTGATCGATACATGGATTGACAATGCTTAATTTTTCAAGATAACAAATAAATAAAAAATTAGGGTACTTCAACCAAGGATTATACATTCAATAGGTAGGAGTTTTCGGCAATTCGTCATACAGAAATGAGCATAATATAACAAAAAATGCCTAACTACCTATTTGATCGCCGCGCAAAACATTTGCTGTGATCCTTAACTTGACTCTAGCTATTATTTGAAGCGTAATAATTAATAAAAAAATGATCATACATCAACATAGTGTTATCTATACAAAAGTCGCAATTTTCCAAAGGTTGTTCGAGTAGAAATGACTTTAAGAAGGTCAAATTAACTAACTACCTATTTGATCGATACATGGAATGACAATGCTTAATATGTCAAGATAACAAATAAATAAAAAATTAGGGTACTTCAACAAAGGATTATATATTCAATAGGTAGGAGTTTTCGGCAATTCGTCATACAGAAATGAGCATAATATGACAAAAAATGCCTAACTACCTATTTGATCGCCGCGCCAAACATTTGCTGTGATCCTTAACTTGACTCTAGCTATTATTTGAAGCGTAATAATTAATAAAAAAATGATCATACATCAACATAGTGTTATCTATACAAAAGTCCCAATTTTCCAAAGGTTGTTCGAGTAGAAATGACTTTAAGAAGGTCAAATTAACTAACTACCTATTTGATCGATACATGGATTGACAATGCTTAATATTTCAAGATAACTAATAAATAAAAAATTAGGGGACTTCAACAAAGGATTATATATTCAATAGGTATAAGTATTCGGCAATTCGTCAAACAGAAATGAGCATAATATGGCAAAAAATGCCTAACTACCGATTTGATCGCCGCGCAAAACATTTTGCAGTGATCCTTAACTTGACTCTATCTATTATTTGAAGCGCAATAATTAATAAAAAAATGATCATACATCAACATAGTGTTATCTATACAAAAGTTACAATTTTGCTAAGGTTCCTCGAGTAGAAATGACATTAAGAAGGTCAAATTAACTGACTACCTATTTGATCGATACATGGATTGACAATGCTTAATTTTTCAAGATAACAAATAAATAAAAAATTAGGGTACTTCAACAAAGGATTATACATTCAATAGGTAGGAGTTTTCGGCAATTCGTCATACAGAAATGAGCATAATATAACAAAAAATGCCTAACTACCTATTTGATCGCCGCGCAAAACATTTGCTGTGATCCTTAACTTGACTCTAGCTATTATTTGAAGCGTAATAATTAATAAAAAAATGATCATACATCAACATAGTGTTATCTATACAAAAGTCGCAATTTTCCAAAGGTTGTTCGAGTAGAAATGACTTTAAGAAGGTCAAATTAACTAACTACCTATTTGATCGATACATGGAATGACAATGCTTAATATGTCAAGATAACAAATAAATAAAAAATTAGGGTACTTCAACAAAGGATTATATATTCAATAGGTAGGAGTTTTCGGCAATTCGTCATACAGAAATGAGCATAATATGACAAAAAATGCCTAACTACCTATTTGATCGCCGCGCCAAACATTTGCTGTGATCCTTAACTTGACTCTAGCTATTATTTGAAGCGTAATAATTAATAAAAAAATGATCATACATCAACATAGTGTTATCTATACAAAAGTCACAATTTTCCAAAGGTTGTTCGAGTAGAAATGACTTTAAGAAGGTCAAATTAACTAACTACATATTTGATCGATACATGGATTGACAATGCTTAAAATTTCAAGATAACTAATGAATAAAAAATTAGGATACTTCAACTAAGGATAATATATTCAATAGGTGGGAGTTTTCGGCAATAAGTCAAACAGAAACGAGCAAAATATGACAAAAAATGCATAACTACCTATTTGATCGCCGCGCAAAACATTTGCAGTGATCCTTAACTTGACTCAAGCTATTATTTGAAGCGTAATAATTAATAAAAAAATGATCATACATCAACATAGTGTTATCTATGCAAAATTCGCAATTTTCCTAAGGTTCTTCGAGTAGAAATGAATTTAAGAAGGTCAAATTAACTAACTACATATTTGATCGATACATAGATTGACAACGCTTAATATTTCAAGATAACTAATAAATAAAAAATTAGGATACATCAACAAAGGATAATATATTCAATAGGTGGGAGTTTTCGGCAATTCGTGAAACAGAAATGTTCATAATATGACAAACAATGCCTAACTACCGATTTGATCGCCGCGCAAAACATTTGCAATGATCCTTAACATGACTCTAGCTATTATTTGAAGCGTAATAATTAATAAAAAAATGATCATACATCAACATAGTGTTATCTAAACAAAAATTACAATTTTGCTAAGGTTCCTCGAGTAGAAATGACTTTAAGAAGGTCAAATTAACTAACTAACTATTTGATCGATACATGGATTGACAATGCTTAATATTTCAAGATAACAAAAAAATAAAAAATTAGGGTACTTCAACAAAGGATTATATATTCAATAGGTAGGAGTTTTCGGCAATTCGTCATACAGAAATGAGCATAATATGACAAAAAATGCCTAACTACCTATTTGATCGCCGCGCAAAACATTTGCAGTGATCCTTAACTTGACTCAAGCTATTAATTGAAGCGTAATAATTAATAAAAAAATGATCATACATCAACATAGTGTTATCTATGCAAAATTCGCAATTTTCCTAAGGTTCTTCGAGTAGAAATGAATTTAAGAAGGTCAAATTAACTAACTACATATTTGATCGATACATAGATTGACAACGCTTAATATTTCAAGATAACTAATAAATAAAAAATTAGGATACTTCAACAAAGGATTATATATTCAATAGGTGTGAGTATTCGGCAATTCGTCAAACAGAAATGAGCATAATATGACAAAAAATGCCTAACTACCGATTTGATCGCCGCGCAAAACATTTGCAGTGATCCTTAACTTGACTCTAGCTATTATTTGAAGCGTAATAATTAATAAAAAAATGATCATACATCAACATAGTGTTATCTATACAAAAGTTGCAATTTTGCTAAGGTTCCTCGAGTAGAAATGACTTTAAAAAGGTCAAATTAACTAACTACCTATTTGATCGATTCATGGATTGACAATGCTTAATATTTCGAGATAACAAATAAATAAAAATTAGGGTACTTCAACAAAGGATTATATATTCAATAGGTAGGAGTTTTCGGCAATTCGTCAAACAGAAATGGGCAAAATATGACAAAAAATGCCTAACTACCTATTTCATCGCCGCGCAAAACATTTGCAGTGATTCTTAACTTGACTCTAGCTATTATTTGAAGCGTAATAATTAATAAAAAAATGATCATACATCAACATAGTGTTATCTATACAAAAGTCCCAATTTTCCAATGGTTGTTCGAGTAGAAATGACTTTAAGAAGGTCAAATTAACTAACTACCTATTTGATCGATACATGGATTGACAATTCTTAATATTTCAAGATAACTAATAAATAAAAAATTAGGGGACTTCAACAAAGGATTATATATTCAATAGGTATGAGTATTCGGCAATTCGTCAAACAGAAATGAGCATAATATGACAAAAAATGCCTAACTACCGATTTGATCGCCGCGCAAAACATTTGCAGTGATCCTTAACTTGACTCTAGCTATTATTTGAAGCGTAATAATTAATAAAAAAATGATCATACATCAACATAGTGTTATCTATACAAAAGTTGCAATTTTGCTAAGGTTCCTCGAGTAAAAATGACTTTAAAAAGGTCAAATTAACTAACTACCTATTTGATCGATTCATGGATTGACAATGCTTAATATTTCAAGATAAAAAATAAATAAAAAATTAGGGTACTTCAACAAAGGATTATATATCCAATAGGTAGGAGTTTTCGGCAATTCGTCATACAGAAATGAGCATAATATGACAAAAAATGCCTAACTACCTATTTGATCGCCGCGCAAAACATTTGCTGTGATCCTTAACTTGACTCTAGCTATTATTTGAAGCGTAATAATTAATAAAAAAATGATCATACATCAACATAGTGTTATCTAAACAAAAATTACAATTTTGCTAAGGTTCCTCGAGTAGAAATGACTTTAAGAAGGTCCAATTAACTAAATAACTATTTGATCGATACATGGATTGACAATGCTTAATATTTCAAGATAACATATAAATAAAAAATTATGGTACTTCAACAAAGGATTATATATTCAATAGGTAGGAGTTTTCGGAAATTCGTCATACAGAAATGAGCATAATATGACAAAAAATGCCTAACTACCTATTTGATCGCCGCGCAAAACATTTGGTGTGATCCTTAACTTGACTCTAGCTATTATTTGAAGCGTAATAATTAATAAAAAAATGATCATACATCAACATAGTGTTATCTATACAAAAGTCGCAATTTTCCAAAGGTTGTTCGAGTAGAAATGACTTTAAGAAGGTCAAATTAACTAACTACCTATTTGATCGATACATGGATTGACAATGCTTAAAATTTCAAGATAACTAATAAATAAAAAATTAGGATACTTCAACAAAGGATAATATATTCAATAGGTGGGAGTTTTCGGCAATTCGTCAAACAGAAACGAGCAAAATATGACAAAAAATGCCTAACTACCGATTTGATCGCCGCGCAAAACATTTGCAGTGATCCTTAACTTGACTCTAGCTATTATTTGAAGCGTAATAATTAATAGAAAAATGATCATACATCAACATAGTGTTATCTATACAAAAGTTGCAATTTTGCTAAGATTCCTCGAGTAGAAATGACTTTAAAAAGGTCAAATTAACTAACTACCTATTTGATCGATTCATGGAATGACAATGCTTAATATTTCGAGATAACAAATAAACAAAAAATTAGGGTACTTCAACAAAGGATTATATATTCAATAGGTAGGAGTTTTCGGCAATTCGTCAAACAGAAATGGGCAAAATACGACAAAAAATGCCTAACTACCTATTTCATCGCCGCGCAAAACATTTGCAGTGATTCTTAACTTGACTCTAGCTATTATTTGAAGCGTAATAATTAATAAAAAAATGATCATACATCAACATAGTGTTATCTATACAAAAGTCCCAATTTTCCAAAGGTTGTTCGAGTAGAAATGACTTTAAGAAGGTCAAATTAACTAACTACCTATTTGATCGATACATGGATTGACAATGCTTAAAATTTCAAGATAACTAATAAATAAAAAATTAGGGGACTTCAACAAAGGATTATATATTCAATAGGTATGAGTATTCGGCAATTCGTCAAACAGAAATGAGCATAATATGACAAAAAATGCCTAACTACCGATTTGATCGCCGCGCAAAACATTTGCAGTGATCCTTAACTTGACTCTAGCTATTATTTGAAGCGTAATAATTAATAAAAAAATGATCATACATCAACATAGTGTTATCTATACAAAAGTTGCAATTTTGCTAAGGTTCCTCGAGTAAAAATGACTTTAAAAAGGTCAAATTAACTAACTACCTATTTGATCGATTCATGGATTGACAATGCTTAATATTTCAAGATAAAAAATAAATAAAAAATTATGGTACTTCAACAAAGGATTATATATTCAATAGGTAGGAGTTTTCGGCAATTCGTCATACAGAAATGAGCATAATATGACAAAAAATGCCTAACTACCTATTTGATCGCCGCGCAAAACATTTGCGGTGATCCTTAACTTGACTCTAGCTATTATTTGAAGCGTAATAATTAATAAAAAAATGATCATACATCAACATAGTGTTATCTAAACAAAAATTACAATTTTGCTAAGGTTCCTCGAGTAGAAATGACTTTAAGAAGGTCAAATTAACTAACTAACTATTTGATCGATACATGGATTGACAATGCTTAATATTTCAAGATAACAAATAAATAAAAAATTATGGTACTTCAACAAAGGATTATATATTCAATAGGTAGGAGTTTTCGGCAATTCGTCATACAGAAATGAGCATAATATGACAAAAAATGCCTAACTACCTATTTGTTCGCCGCGCAAAACATTTGCTGTGATCCTTAACTTGACTCTAGCTATTATTTGAAGCGTAATAATTAATAAAAAAATGATCATACATCAACATAGTGTTATCTATACAAAAGTCGCAATTTTCCAAAGGTTGTTCGAGTAGAAATGACTTTAAGAAGGTCAAATTAACTAACTACCTATTTGATCGATACATGGATTGACAATGCTTAATATTTCAAGATAACTAATAAATAAAAAATTAGGGGACTTCAACAAAGGATTATATATTCAATAGGTATAAGTATTCGGCAATTCGTCAAACAGAAATGAGCATAATATGACAAAAAATGCCTAACTACCGATTTGATCGCCGCGCAAAACATTTTGCAGTGATCCTTAACTTGACTCTATCTATTATTTGAAGCGCAATAATTAATAAAAAAATGATCATACATCAACATAGTGTTATCTATACAAAAGTTACAATTTTGCTAAGGTTCCTCGAGTAGAAATGACATTAAGAAGGTCAAATTAACTGACTACCTATTTGATCGATACATGGATTGACAATGCTTAATTTTTCAAGATAACAAATAAATAAAAAATTAGGGTACTTCAACAAAGGATTATACATTCAATAGGTAGGAGTTTTCGGCAATTCGTCATACAGAAATGAGCATAATATAACAAAAAATGCCTAACTACCTATTTGATCGCCGCGCAAAACATTTGCTGTGATCCTTAACTTGAATCTAGCTATTATTTGAAGCGTAATAATTAATAAAAAAATGATCATACATCAACATAGTGTTATCTATACAAAAGTCGCAATTTTCCAAAGGTTGTTCGAGTAGAAATGACTTTAAGAAGGTCAAATTAACTAACTACCTATTTGATCGATACATGGAATGACAATGCTTAATATGTCAAGATAACAAATAAATAAAAAATTAGGATACTTCAACAAAGGATTATATATTCAATAGGTAGGAGTTTTCGGCAATTCGTCATACAGAAATGAGCATAATATGACAAAAAATGCCTAACTACCTATTTGATCGCCGCACCAAACATTTGCTGTGATCCTTAACTTGACTCTAGCTATTATTTGAAGCGTAATAATTAATAAAAAAATGATCATACATCAACATAGTGTTATCTATACAAAAGTCACAATTTTCCAAAGGTTGTTCGAGTAGAAATGACTTTAAGAAGGTCAAATTAACTAACTACATATTTGATCGATACATGGATTGACAATGCCTAAAATTTCAAGATAACTAATAAATAAAAAATTAGGATACTTCAACAAAGGATAATATATTCAATAGGTGGGAGTTTTCGGCAATAAGTCAAACAGAAACGAGCAAAATATGACAAAAAATGCATAACTACCTATTTGATCGCCGCGCAAAACATTTGCAGTGATCCTTAACTTGACTCAAGCTATTATTTGAAGCGTAATTATTAATAAAAAAATGATCATACATCAACATAGTGTTATCTATGCAAAATTCGCAATTTTCCTAAGGTTCTTCGAGTAGAAATGAATTTAAGAAGGTCAAATTAACTAACTACATATTTGATCGATACATAGATTGACAACGCTTAATATTTCAAGATAACTAATAAATAAAAAATTAGGATACATCAACAAAGGATAATATATTCAATAGGTGGGAGTTTTCGGCAATTCGTGAAACAGAAATGATCATAATATGACAAACAATGCCTAACTACCGATTTGATCGCCGCGCAAAACATTTGCAGTGATCCTTAACATGACTCTAGCTATTATTTGAAGCGTAATAATTAATAAAAAAATGATCATACATCAACATAGTGTTATCTAAACAAAAATTACAATTTTGCTAAGGTTCCTCGAGTAGAAATGACTTTAAGAAGGTCAAATTAACTAACTAACTATTTGATCGATACATGGATTGACAATGCTTAATATTTCAAGATAACAAAAAAATAAAAAATTAGGGTACTTCAACAAAGGATTATATATTCAATAGGTAGGAGTTTTCGGCAATTCGTCATACAGAAATGAGCATAATATGACAAAAAATGCCTAACTACCTATTTGATCGCCGCGCAAAACATTTGGTGTGATCCTTAACTTGACTCTAGCTATTATTTGAAGCGTAATAATTAATAAAAAAAATGATCATACATCAACATAGTGTTATCTATACAAAAGTCGGAATTTTCCAAAGGTTGTTCGAGTAGAAATGACTTTAAGAAGGTCAAATTAACTAACTACCTATTTGATCGATACATGGATTGACAATGCTTAAAATTTCAAGATAACTAATAAATAAAAAATTAGGATACTTCAACAAAGGATAATATATTCAATAGGTGGGAGTTTTCGGCAATTCGTCAAACAGAAACGAGCAAAATATGACAAAAAATGCATAACTACCTATTTGATCGCCGCGCAAAACATTTGCAGTGATCCTTAACTTGACTCAAGCTATTATTTGAAGCGTAATAATTAATAAAAAATGATCATACATCAACATAGTGTTATCTATGCAAAATTCACAATTTTCCTAAGGTTCTTCGAGTAGAAATGAATTTAAGAAGGTCAAATTAACTAACTACATATTTGATCGATACATAGATTGACAAAGCTTAATATTTCAAGATAACTAATAAATAAAAAATTAGGATACTTCAATAAAGGATTATATATTCAATAGGTATGAGTATTCGGCAATTCGTCAAACAGAAATGAGCATAATATGACAAAAAAATGCCTAACTATCGATTTGATCGCCGCGCAAAACATTTGCAGTGATCCTTAACTTGACTCTAGCTATTATTTGAAGCGTAATAATTAATAAAAAAATGATCATACATCAACATAGTGTTATCTATACAAAAGTCCCAATTTTCCAAAGGTTGTTCGAGTAGAAATGACTTTAAGAAGGTCAAATTAACTAACTACCTATTTGATCGATACATGGATTGACAATTCTTAATATTTCAAGATAACTAATAAATAAAAAATTAGGGGACTTCAACAAAGGATTATATATTCAATAGGTATGAGTATTCGGCAATTCGTCAAACAGAAATGAGCATAATATGACAAAAAATGCCTAACTACCGATTTGATCGCGGCGCAAAACATTTGCAGTGATCCTTAACTTGACTCTAGCTATTATTTGAAGCGTAATAATTAATAAAAAAATGATCATAAATCAACATAGTGTTATCTATACAAAAGTTGCAATTTTGCTAAGGTTCCTCGAGTAAAAATGACTTTAAAAAGGTCAAATTAACTAACTACCTATTTGATCGATTCATGGATTGACAATGCTTAATATTTCAAGATAAAAAATAAATAAAAAATTAGGGTACTTCAACAAAGGATTATATATTCAATAGGTAGGAGTTTTCGGCAATTCGTCATACAGAAATGAGCATAATATGACAAAAAATGCCTAACTACCTATTTGATCGCCGCGCAAAACATTTGCTGTGATCCTTAACTTGACTCTAGCTATTATTTGAAGCGTAATAATTAATAAAAAAATGATCATACATTAACATAGTGTTATCTAAACAAAAATTACAATTTTGCTAAGGTTCCTCGAGTAGAAATGACTTTAAGAAGGTCAAATTAACTAACTAACTATTTGATCGATACATGGATTGACAATGCTTAATATTTCAAGATAACAAATAAATAAAAAATTAGGGTACTTCAACAAAGGATTATATATTCAATAGGTAGGAGTTTTCGGCAATTCGTCATACAGAAATGAGCATAATATGACAAAAAATACCTAACTACCTATTTGATCGCCGCGCAAAACATTTGGTGTGATCCTTAACTTGACTCTAGCTATTATTTGAAGCGTAATAATTAATAAAAAAATGATCATACATCAACATAGTGTTATCTATACAAAAGTCGCAATTTTCCAAAGGTTGTTCGAGTAGAAATGACTTTAAGAAGGTCAAATTAACTAACTACCTATTTGATCGATACATGGATTGACAATGCTTAAAATTTCAAGATAACTAATAAATAAAAAATTAGGATACTTCAACAAAGGATAATATATTCAATAGGTGGGAGTTTTCGGCAATTCGTCAAACAGAAACGAGCAAAATATGACAAAAAATGCATAACTACCTATTTGATCGCCGCGCAAAACATTTGCAGTGATCCTTAACTTGACTCAAGCTATTATTTGAAGCGTAATAATTAATAAAAAAATGATCATACATCAACATAGTGTTATCTATGCAAAATTCGCAATTTTCCTAAGATTCTTCGAGTAGAAATGAATTTAAGAAGGTCAAATTAACTAACTACATATTTGATCGATACATAGATTGACAACGCTTAATATTTCAAGATAACTAATAAATAAAAAATTAGGATACTTCAACAAAGGATTATATATTCAATAGGTATGAGTATTCGGCAATTCGTCAAACAGAAATGAGCATAATATGACAAAAAATGCCTAACTACCGATTTGATCGCCGCGCAAAACATTTGCAGTGATCCTTAACTTGACTCTAGCTATTATTTGAAGCGTAATAATTAATAAAAAAATGATCATACATCAACATAGTGTTATCTATACAAAAGTTGCAATTTTGCAAAGGTTCCTCGAGTAGAAATGACTTTAAAAAGGTCAAATTAACTAACTACCTATTTGATCGATTCATGGATTGACAATGCTTAATATTTCGAGATAACAAATAAATAAAAAATTAGGGTACTTCAACAAAGGATTATATATTCAATAGGTAGGAGTTTTCGGCAATTCGTCATACAGAAATGAGCATAATATGACAAAAAATGCCTAACTACCTATTTGATCGCCGCGCAAAACATTTGGTGTGATCCTTAACTTGACTCTAGCTATTATTTGAAGCGTAATAATTAATAAAAAAATGATCATACATCAACATAGTGTTATCTATACAAAAGTTGCAATTTTGCTAAGGTTCCTCGAGTAGAAATGACTTTAAGAAGGTCAAATTAACTAACTACCTATTTGATCGATACATGGATTGACAATGCTTAAAATTTCAAGATAACTAATAAATAAAAAATTAGGATACTTCAACAAAGGATAATATATTCAATAGGTGGGAGTTTTCGGCAATTCGTCAAACAGAAATGAGCATAATATGACAAAAAATGCCTAACTACCTATTTGATCGCCGCGCAAAACATTTGCTGTGATCCTTAACTTGACTCTAGCTATTATTTGAAGCGTAATAATTAATAAAAAAATGATCATACATCAACATAGTGTTATCTATACAAAAGTCGCAATTTTCCAAAGGTTGTTCGAGTAGAAATGACTTTAAGAAGGTCAAATTAACTAACTACCTATTTGATCGATACATGGATTGACAATGCTTAAAATTTCAAGATAACTAATAAATAAAAAATTAGGATACTTCAACAAAGGATAATATATTCAATAGGTGGGAGTTTTCGGCAATTCGTCAAACAGAAACGAGCAAAATATGACAAAAAATGCATAACTACCTATTTGATCGCCGCACAAAACATTTGCAGTGATCCTTAACTTGACTCAAGCTATTATTTGAAGCGTAATAATTAATAAAAAAATGATCATACATCAACATAGTGTTATCTATGCAAAATTCGCAATTTTCCTAAGGTTCTTCGAGTAGAAATGAATTTAAGAAGGTCAAATTAACTAACTACATATTTGATCGATACATAGATTGACAACGCTTAATATTTCAAGATAACTAATAAATAAAAAATTAGGATACTTCAACAAAGGATTATATATTCAATAGGTATGAGTATTCGGCAATTCGTCAAACAGAAATGAGCATAATATGACAAAAAATGCCTAACTACCGATTTGATCGCCGCGCAAAACATTTGCAGTGATCCTTAACTTGACTCTAGCTATTATTTGAAGCGTAATAATTAATAAAAAAAATGATCATACATCAACATAGTGTTATCTATACAAAAGTTGCAATTTTGCTAAGGTTCCTCGAGTAGAAATGACTTTAAAAAGGTCAAATTAACTAACTACCTATTTGATCGATTCATGGATTGACAATGCTTAATATTTCGAGATAACAAATAAATAAAAAATTAGGGTACTTCAACAAAGGATTATATATTCAATAGGTAGGAGTTTTCGGCAATTCGTCATACAGAAATGAGCATAATATGACAAAAAATGCCTAACTACATATTTGATCGCCGCGCAAAACATTTGCTGTGATCCTTAACTTGACTCTAGCTATTATTTGAAGCGTAATAATTAATAAAAAAATGATCATACATCAACATAGTGTTATCTATACAAAAGTCGCAATTTTCCAAAGGTTGTTCGAGTAGAAATGACTTTAAGAAGGTCAAATTAACTAACTACCTATTTGATCGATTCATGGATTGACAATGCTTAATATTTCAAGATAACAAATAAATAAAAAATTAGGGTACTTCAACAAAGGATTATATATTCAATAGGTAGGAGTTTTCGGCAATTGGTCAAACAGAAATGGGCAAAATATGACAAAAAATGCCTAACTACCTATTTCATCGCCGCGCAAAACATTTGCAGTGATTCTTAACTTGACTCTAGCTATTATTTGAAGCGTAATAATTAATAAAAAAATGATCATACATCAACATAGTGTTATCTATACAAAAGTCCCAATTTTCCAAAGGTTGTTCGAGTAGAAATGACTTTAAGAAGGTCAAATTAACTAACTACCTATTTGATCGATGCATGGATTGACAATTCTTAATATTTCAAGATAACTAATAAATAAAAAATTAGGGGACTTCAACAAAGGATTATATATTCAATAGGTATGAGTATTCAGCAATTCGTCAAACAGAAATGAGCATAATATGACAAAAAATGCCTAACTACCGATTTGATCGCCGCGCAAAACATTTGCAGTGAACCTTAACTTGACTCTAGCTATTATTTGAAGCGTAATAATTAATAAAAAAATGATCATACATCAACATAGTGTTATCTATACAAAAGTTGCAATTTTGCTAAGGTTCCTCGAGTAGAAATGACTTTAAAAAGGTCAAATTAACTAACTACCTATTTGATCGATTCATGGATTGACAATGCTTAATATTTCAAGATAAAAAATAAATAAAAAATTAGGGTACTTCAACAAAGGATTATATATTCAATAGGTAGGAGTTTTCGGCAATTCGTCATACAGAAATGAGCATAATATGACAAAAAATGCCTAACTACCTATTTGATCGCCGCGCAAAACATTTGCTGTGATCCTTAACTTGACTCTAGCTATTATTTGAAGCGTAATAATTAATAAAAAAATGATCATACATCAACATAGTGTTATCTATACAAAAGTCGCAATTTTCCAAAGGTTGTTCGAGTAGAAATGACTTTAAGAAGGTCAAATTAACTAACTACCTATTTGATCGATACATGGATTGACAATGCTTAAAATTTCAAGATAACAAATAAATAAAAAATTAGGATACTTCAACAAAGGATAATATATTCAATAGGTGGGAGTTTTCGGCAATTCGTCAAACAGAAACGAGCAAAATATGACAAAAAAAGCATAACTACCTATTTGATCGCCACGCAAAACATTTGCAGTGATCCTTAACTTGACTCAAGCTATTATTTGAAGCGTAATAATTAATAAAAAAAATGATCATACATCAACATAGTGTTATCTATGCAAAATTCGCAATTTTCCTAAGGTTCTTCGAGTAGAAATGAATTTAAGAAGGTCAAATTAACTAACTACATATTTGATCGATACATAGATTGACAACGCTTAATATTTCAAGATAACTAATAAATAAAAAATTTGGATACTTCAACAAAGGATTATATATTCAATAGGTATGAGTTTTCGGCAATTGGTCAAACAGAAATGAGCAAAATATGAAAAAAAATGCCTAACTACCTATTTGATCGCCGCGCAAAACATTTGAAGTGATTCTTAACTTGACTCTAGCTATTATTTGAAGCGTAATAATTAATAAAAAAATGATCATACATCAACATAGTGTTATCTATACAAAAGTCACAATTTTCCAAAGGTTGTTCGAGTAGAAATGACTTTAAGAAGGTCAAATTAACTAACTACCAATTTGATCGATACATGGATTGACAATGCTTAATATTTCAAGATAACTAAAAAATAAAAAATTACGGTACAGCAACAAAGGATTATATATTCAATAGGTGGGAGTTTTCGGCAATTCGTCCAACAGAAATGAGCCTAATATGACAAAAAATGCCTAACTACCTATTTGATCGCAGCGCAAAACATTTGCAGTGATTCTTAACTTGACTCTAGCTATTATTTGAAGCGTAATAATTAATAAAAAAATGATCATACATCAACATAGTGTTATCTATACAAAAGTCCCAATTTTCCAAAGGTTGTTCGAGTAGAAATGACTTTAAGAAGGTCAAATTAACTAACTACCTATTTGATCGATACATGGATTGACAATTCTTAATATTTCAAGATAACTAATAAATAAAAAATTAGGGGACTTCAACAAAGGATTATATATTCAATAGGTATGAGTATTCAGCAATTCGTCAAACAGAAATGAGCATAATATGACAAAAAATGCCTAACTACCGATTTGATCGCCGCGCAAAACATTTGCAGTGAACCTTAACTTGACTCTAGCTATTATTTGAAGCGTAATAATTAATAAAAAAATGATCATACATCAACATAGTGTTATCTATACAAAAGTTGCAATTTTGCTAAGGTTCCTCGAGTAGAAATGACTTTAAAAAGGTCAAATTAACTAACTACCTATTTGATCGATTCATGGATTGACAATGCTTAATATTTCAAGATAAAAAATAAATAAAAAATTAGGGTACTTCAACAAAGGATTATATATTCAATAGGTAGGAGTTTTCGGCAATTCGTCATACAGAAATGAGCATAATATGACAAAAAATGCCTAACTACCTATTTGATCGCCGCGCAAAACATTTGCTGTGATCCTTAACTTGACTCTAGCTATTATTTGAAGCGTAATAATTAATAAAAAAATGATCATACATCAACATAGTGTTATCTATACAAAAGTCGCAATTTTCCAAAGGTTGTTCGAGTAGAAATGACTTTAAGAAGGTCAAATTAACTAACTACCTATTTGATCGATACATGGATTGACAATGCTTAAAATTTCAAGATAACAAATAAATAAAAAATTAGGATACTTCAACAAAGGATAATATATTCAATAGGTGGGAGTTTTCGGCAATTCGTCAAACAGAAACGAGCAAAATATGACAAAAAATGCATAACTACCTATTTGATCGCCACGCAAAACATTTGCAGTGATCCTTAACTTGACTCAAGCTATTATTTGAAGCGTAATAATTAATAAAAAAATGATCATACATAAACATAGTGTTATCTATGCAAAATTCGCAATTTTCCTAAGGTTCTTCGAGTAGAAATGAATTTAAGAAGGTCAAATTAACTAACTACATATTTGATCGATACATAGATTGACAACGCTTAATATTTCAAGATAACTAATAAATAAAAAATTTGGATACTTCAACAAAGGATTATATATTCAATAGGTATGAGTTTTCGGCAATTGGTCAAACAGAAATGAGCAAAATATGAAAAAAAATGCCTAACTACCTATTTGATCGCCGCGCAAAACATTTGAAGTGATTCTTAACTTGACTCTAGCTATTATTTGAAGCGTAATAATTAATAAAAAAATGATCATACATCAACATAGTGTTATCTATACAAAAGTCACAATTTTCCAAAGGTTGTTCGAGTAGAAATGACTTTAAGAAGGTCAAATTAACTAACTACCAATTTGATCGATACATGGATTGACAATGCTTAATATTTCAAGATAACTAAAAAATAAAAAATTAGGGGACTTCAACAAAGGATTATATATTCAATAGGTATGAGTATTCGGAATTCGTCAAACAGAAATGAGCATAATATGACAAAAAATGCCTAACTACCGATTTGATCGCCGCGCAAAACATTTGCAGTGATCCTTAACTTGACTCTAGCTATTATTTGAAGCGTAATAATTAATAAAAAAATGATCATACATCAACATAGTGTTATCTATACAAAAGTTGCAATTTTCCTAAGGTTCCTCGAGTAGAAATGACTTTAAAAAGGTCAAATTAACTAACTACCTATTTGATCGATTCATGGATTGACAATGCTTAATATTTCAAGATAACAAATAAATAAAAAATTAGGGTACTTCAACAAAGGATTATATATTCAATAGGTAGGAGTTTTCGGCAATTCGTCATACAGAAATGAGCATAATATGACAAAAAATGCCTAACTACCTATTTGATCGCCGCGCAAAACATTTGCAGTGATCCTTAACTTGACTCTAGCTATTATTTGAAGCGTAATAATTAATAAAAAAATGATCATACATCAACATAGTGTTATCTATACAAAAGTCACAATTTTCCAAAGGTTGTTCGAGTAGAAATGACTTTAAGAAGGTCAAATTAACTAACTACCAATTTGATCGATACATGGATTGACAATGCTTAATATTTCAAGATAACTAAAAAATAAAAAATTAGGGGACTTCAACAAAGGATTATATATTCAATAGGTATGAGTATTCGGAATTCGTCAAACAGAAATGAGCATAATATGACAAAAAATGCCTAACTACCGATTTGATCGCCGCGCAAAACATTTGCAGTGATCCTTAACTTGACTCTAGCTATTATTTGAAGCGTAATAATTAATAAAAAAATGATCATACATCAACATAGTGTTATCTATACAAAAGTTGCAATTTTCCTAAGGTTCCTCGAGTAGAAATGACTTTAAAAAGGTCAAATTAACTAACTACCTATTTGATCGATTCATGGATTGACAATGCTTAATATTTCAAGATAACAAATAAATAAAAAATTAGGGTACTTCAACAAAGGATTATATATTCAATAGGTAGGAGTTTTCGGCAATTCGTCATACAGAAATGAGCATAATATGACAAAAAATGCCTAACTACCTATTTGATCGCCGCGCAAAACATTTGCAGTGATCCTTAACTTGACTCTAGCTATTATTTGAAGCGTAATAATTAATAAAAAAATGATCATACATCAACATAGTGTTATCTATACAAAAGTCGCAATTTTCCAAAGGTTGTTCGAGTAGAAATGACTTTAAGAAGGTCAAATTAACTAACTACCTATTTGATCGATACATGGATTGACAATGCTTAAAATTTCAAGATAACAAATAAATAAAAAATTAGGATACTTCAACAAAGGATAATATATTCAATAGGTGGGAGTTTTCGGCAATTCGTCAAACAGAAACGAGCAAAATATGACAAAAAATGCATAACTACCTATTTGATCGCCACGCAAAACATTTGCAGTGATCCTTAACTTGACTCAAGCTATTATTTGAAGCGTAATAATTAATAAAAAAATGATCATACATAAACATAGTGTTATCTATGCAAAATTCGCAATTTTCCTAAGGTTCTTCGAGTAGAAATGAATTTAAGAAGGTCAAATTAACTAACTACATATTTGATCGATACATAGATTGACAACGCTTAATATTTCAAGATAACTAATAAATAAAAAATTTGGATACTTCAACAAAGGATTATATATTCAATAGGTATGAGTTTTCGGCAATTGGTCAAACAGAAATGAGCAAAATATGAAAAAAAATGCCTAACTACCTATTTGATCGCCGCGCAAAACATTTGAAGTGATTCTTAACTTGACTCTAGCTATTATTTGAAGCGTAATAATTAATAAAAAAATGATCATACATCAACATAGTGTTATCTATACAAAAGTCACAATTTTCCAAAGGTTGTTCGAGTAGAAATGACTTTAAGAAGGTCAAATTAACTAACTACCAATTTGATCGATACATGGATTGACAATGCTTAATATTTCAAGATAACTAAAAAATAAAAAATTAGGGGACTTCAACAAAGGATTATATATTCAATAGGTATGAGTATTCGGAATTCGTCAAACAGAAATGAGCATAATATGACAAAAAATGCCTAACTACCGATTTGATCGCCGCGCAAAACATTTGCAGTGATCCTTAACTTGACTCTAGCTATTATTTGAAGCGTAATAATTAATAAAAAAATGATCATACATCAACATAGTGTTATCTATACAAAAGTTGCAATTTTCCTAAGGTTCCTCGAGTAGAAATGACTTTAAAAAGGTCAAATTAACTAACTACCTATTTGATCGATTCATGGATTGACAATGCTTAATATTTCAAGATAACAAATAAATAAAAAATTAGGGTACTTCAACAAAGGATTATATATTCAATAGGTAGGAGTTTTCGGCAATTCGTCATACAGAAATGAGCATAATATGACAAAAAATGCCTAACTACCTATTTGATCGCCGCGCAAAACATTTGCAGTGATCCTTAACTTGACTCTAGCTATTATTTGAAGCGTAATAATTAATAAAAAAATGATCATACATCAACATAGTGTTATCTATACAAAAGTCCCAATTTTCCAAAGGTTGTTCGAGTAGAAATGACTTTAAGAAGGTCAAATTAACTAACTACCTATTTGATCGATACATGGATTGACAATTCTTAATATTTCAAGATAACTAATAAATAAAAAATTAGGGGACTTCAACAAAGGATTATATATTCAATAGGTATGAGTATTCGGCAATTCGTCAAACAGAAATGAGCATAATATGACAAAAAATGCCTAACTACCGATTTGATCGCCGCGCAAAACATTTGCAGTGATCCTTAACTTGACTCAAGCTATTATTTGAAGCGTAATAATTAATAAAAAAATGATCATACATCAACATAGTGTTATCTATGCAAAATTCGCAATTTTCCTAAGGTTCCTCGAGTAGAAATGAATTTAAGAAGGTCAAATTAACTAACTACATATTTGATCGATACATAGATTGACAACGCTTAATATTTCAAGATAACTAATAAATAAAAAATTAGGATACTTCAACAAAGGATAATATATTCAATAGGTGGGAGTTTTCGGCAATTGGTCAAACAGAAACGAGCAAAATATGACAAAAAATGCATAACTACCGATTTGATCGCCGCGCAAAACATTTGCAGTGATCCTTAACTTGACTCAAGCTATTATTTGAAGCGTAATAATTAATAAAAAAATGATCATACATCAACATAGTGTTATCTATACAAAATTCGCAATTTTCCTAAGGTTCTTCGAGTAGAAATGAATTTAAGAAGGTCAAATTAACTAACTACATATTTGATCGATACATAGATTGACAACGCTTAATATTTCAAGATAACTAATAAATAAAAAATTAGGATACTTCAACAAAGGATTATATATTCAATAGGTATGAGTATTCGGCAATTCGTCAAACAGAAATGAGCATAATATGACAAAAAATGCCTAACTACCGATTTGATCGCCGCGCAAAACATTTGCAGTGATCCTTAACTTGACTCTAGCTATTATTTGAAGCGTAATAATTAATAAAAAAATGATCATACATCAACATAGTGTTATCTATACAAAAGTTGCAATTTTGCTAAGGTTCCTCGAGTAGAAATAACTTTAAAAAGGTCAAATTGACTAACTACCTATTTGATCGATTCATGGATTGACAATGCTTAATATTTCGAGATAACAAATAAATAAAAAATTAGGGTACTTCAACAAAGGATTATATATTCAATAGGTAGGAGTTTTCGGCAATTCGTCATACAGAAATGAGCATAATATGACAAAAAATGCCTAACTACATATTTGATCGCCGCGCAAAACATTTGCTGTGATCCTTAACTTGACTCTAGCTATTATTTGAAGCGTAATAATTAATAAAAAAATGATCATACATCAACATAGTGTTATCTATACAAAAGTCGCAATTTTCCAAAGGTTGTTCGAGTAGAAATGACTTTAAGAAGGTCAAATTAACTAACTACCTATTTGATCGATTCATGGATTGACAATGCTTAATATTTCAAGATAACAAATAAATAAAAAATTAGGGTACTTCAACAAAGGATTATATATTCAATAGGTAGGAGTTTTCGGCAATTGGTCAAACAGAAATGGGCAAAATATGACAAAAAATGCCTAACTACCTATTTCATCGCCGCGCAAAACATTTGCAGTGATTCTTAACTTGACTCTAGCTATTATTTGAAGCGTAATAATTAATAAAAAAATGATCATACATCAACATAGTGTTATCTATACAAAAGTCCCAATTTTCCAAAGGTTGTTCGAGTAGAAATGACTTTAAGAAGGTCAAATTAACTAACTACCTATTTGATCTATACATGGATTGACAATTCTTAATATTTCAAGATAACTAATAAATAAAAAATTAGGGGACTTCAACAAAGGATTATATATTCAATAGGTATGAGTATTCGGCAATTCGTCAAACAGAAATGAGCATAATATGACAAAAAATGCCTAACTACCGATTTGATCGCCGCGCAAAACATTTGCAGTGATCCTTAACTTGACTCTAGCTATTATTTGAAGCGTAATAATTAATAAAAAAATGATCATACATCAACATAGTGTTATCTATACAAAAGTTGCAATTTTGCTAAGGTTCCTCGAGTAGAAATGACTTTAAAAAGGTCAAATTAACTAACTACCTATTTGATCGATTCATGGATTGACAATGCTTAATATTTCAAGATAAAAAATAAATAAAAAATTAGGGTACTTCAACAAAGGATTATATATTCAATAGGTAGGAGTTTTCGGCAATTCGTCATACAGAAATGAGCATAATATGACAAAAAATGCCTAACTACCTATTTGATCGCCGCGCAAAACATTTGCTGTGATCCTTAACTTGACTCTAGCTATTATTTGAAGCGTAATAATTAATAAAAAAATGATCATACATCAACATAGTGTTATCTATACAAAAGTCGCAATTTTCCAAAGGTTGTTCGAGTAGAAATGACTTTAAGAAGGTCAAATTAACTAACTACCTATTTGATCGATACATGGATTGACAATGCTTAAAATTTCAAGATAACTAATAAATAAAAAATTAGGATACTTCAACAAAGGATAATATATTCAATAGGTGGGAGTTTTCGGAAATTCGTCAAACAGAAACGAGCAAAATATGACAAAAAATGCATAACTACCTATTTGATCGCCGCACAAAACATTTGCAGTGATCCTTAACTTGACTCAAGCTATTATTTGAAGCGTAATAATTAATAAAAAAATGATCATACATCAACATAGTGTTATCTATGCAAAATTCGCAATTTTCCTAAGGTTCTTCGAGTAGAAATGAATTTAAGAAGGTCAAATTAACTAACTACATATTTGATCGATACATAGATTGACAACGCTTAATATTTCAAGATAACTAATAAATAAAAAATTAGGATACTTCAACAAAGGATTATATATTCAATAGGTATGAGTATTCGGCAATTCGTCAAACAGAAATGAGCATAATATGACAAAAAATGCCTAACTACCGATTTGATCGCCGCGCAAAACATTTGCAGTGATCCTTAACTTGACTCTAGCTATTATTTGAAGCGTAATAATTAATAAAAAAAATGATCATACATCAACATAGTGTTATCTATACAAAAGTTGCAATTTTGCTAAGGTTCCTCGAGTAGAAATGACTTTAAAAAGGTCAAATTAACTAACTACCTATTTGATCGATTCATGGATTGACAATGCTTAATATTTTGAGATAACAAATAAATAAAAAATTAGGGTACTTCAACAAAGGATTATATATTCAATAGGTAGGAGTTTTCGGCAATTCGTCATACAGAAATGAGCATAATATGACAAAAAATGCCTAACTACCTATTTGATCGCCGCGCAAAACATTTGCTGTGATCCTTAACTTGACTCTAGCTATTATTTGAAGCGTAATAATTAATAAAAAAATGATCATACATCAACATAGTGTTATCTATACAAAAGTCGCAATTTTCCAAAGGTTGTTCGAGTAGAAATGACTTTAAGAAGGTCAAATTAACTAACTACCTATTTGATCGATACATGGATTGACAATGCTTAAAATTTCAAGATAACTAATAAATAAAAAATTAGGATACTTCAACAAAGGATAATATATTCAATAGGTGGGAGTTTTCGGCAATTCGTCAAACAGAAACGAGCAAAATATGACAAAAAATGCATAACTACCTATTTGATCGCCGCACAAAACATTTGCAGTGATCCTTAACTTGACTCAAGCTATTATTTGAAGCGTAATAATTAATAAAAAAATGATCATACATCAACATAGTGTTATCTATGCAAAATTCGCAATTTTCCTAAGGTTCTTCGAGTAGAAATGAATTTAAGAAGGTCAAATTAACTAACTACATATTTGATCGATACATAGATTGACAACGCTTAATATTTCAAGATAACTAATAAATAAAAAATTAGGATACTTCAACAAAGGATTATATATTCAATAGGTATGAGTATTCGGCAATTCGTCAAACAGAAATGAGCATAATATGACAAAAAATGCCTAACTACCGATTTGATCGCCGCGCAAAACATTTGCAGTGATCCTTAACTTGACTCTAGCTATTATTTGAAGCGTAATAATTAATAAAAAAAATGATCATACATCAACATAGTGTTATCTATACAAAAGTTGCAATTTTGCTAAGGTTCCTCGAGTAGAAATGACTTTAAAAAGGTCAAATTAACTAACTACCTATTTGATCGATTCATGGATTGACAATGCTTAATATTTTGAGATAACAAATAAATAAAAAATTAGGGTACTTCAACAAAGGATTATATATTCAATAGGTAGGAGTTTTCGGCAATTCGTCATACAGAAATGAGCATAATATGACAAAAAATGCCTAACTACCTATTTGATCGCCGCGCAAAACATTTGCTGTGATCCTTAACTTGACTCTAGCTATTATTTGAAGCGTAATAATTAATAAAAAAATGATCATACATCAACATAGTGTTATCTATACAAAAGTCGCAATTTTCCAAAGGTTGTTCGAGTAGAAATGACTTTAAGAAGGTCAAATTAACTAACTACCTATTTGATCGATTCATGGATTGACAATGCTTAATATTTCAAGATAAAAAATAAATAAAAAATTAGGGTACTTCAACAAAGGATTATATATTCAATAGGTAGGAGTTTTCGGCAATTGGTCAAACAGAAATGGGCAAAATATGACAAAAAATGCCTAACTACCTATTTCATCGCCGCGCAAAACATTTGCAGTGATTCTTAACTTGACTCTAGCTATTATTTGAAGCGTAATAATTAATAAAAAAATGATCATACATCAACATAGTGTTATCTATACAAAAGTCCCAATTTTCCAAAGGTTGTTCGAGTAGAAATGACTTTAAGAAGGTCAAATTAACTAACTACCTATTTGATCGATACATGGATTGACAATTCTTAATATTTCAAGATAACTAATAAATAAAAAATTAGGGGACTTCAACAAAGGATTATATATTCAATAGGTATGAGTATTCGGCAATTCGTCAAACAGAAATGAGCATAATATGACAAAAAATGCCTAACTACCGATTTGATCGCCGCGCAAAACATTTGCAGTGATCCTTAACTTGACTCTAGCTATTATTTGAAGCGTAATAATTAATAAAAAAATGATCATACATCAACATAGTGTTATCTATACAAAAGTTGCAATTTTGCTAAGGTTCCTCGAGTAGAAATGACTTTAAAAAGGTCAAATTAACTAACTACCTATTTGATCGATTCATGGATTGACAATGCTTAATATTTCAAGATAAAAAATAAATAAAAAATTAGGGTACTTCAACAAAGGATTATATATTCAATAGGTAGGAGTTTTCGGCAATTCGTCATACAGAAATGAGCATAATATGACAAAAAATGCCTAACTACCTATTTGATCGCCGCGCAAAACATTTGCTGTGATCCTTAACTTGACTCTAGCTATTATTTGAAGCGTAATAATTAATAAAAAAATGATCATACATCAACATAGTGTTATCTATACAAAAGTCGCAATTTTCCAAAGGTTGTTCGAGTAGAAATGACTTTAAGAAGGTCAAATTAACTAACTACCTATTTGATCGATACATGGATTGACAATGCTTAAAATTTCAAGATAACTAATAAATAAAAAATTAGGATACTTCAACAAAGGATAATATATTCAATAGGTGGGAGTTTTCGGCAATTCGTCAAACAGAAACGAGCAAAATATGACAAAAAATGCATAACTACCTATTTGATCGCCGCACAAAACATTTGCAGTGATCCTTAACTTGACTCAAGCTATTATTTGAAGCGTAATAATTAATAAAAAAATGATCATACATCAACATAGTGTTATCTATGCAAAATTCGCAATTTTCCTAAGGTTCTTCGAGTAGAAATGAATTTAAGAAGGTCAAATTAACTAACTACATATTTGATCGATACATAGATTGACAACGCTTAATATTTCAAGATAACTAATAAATAAAAAATTAGGGGACTTCAACAAAGGATTATATATTCAATAGGTATGAGTATTCGGCAATTCGTCAAACAGAAATGAGCATAATATGACAAAAAATGCCTAACTACCGATTTGATCGCCGCGCAAAACATTTGCAGTGATCCTTAACTTGACTCTAGCTATTATTTGAAGCGTAATAATTAATAAAAAAATGATCATACATCAACATAGTGTTATCTATACAAAAGTTGCAATTTTGCTAAGGTTCCTCGAGTAGAAATGACTTTAAAAAGGTCAAATTAACTAACTACCTATTTGATCGATTCATGGATTGACAATGCTTAATATTTCAAGATAAAAAATAAATAAAAAATTAGGGTACTTCAACAAAGGATTATATATTCAATAGGTAGGAGTTTTCGGCAATTCGTCATACAGAAATGAGCATAATATGACAAAAAATGCCTAACTACCTATTTGATCGCCGCGCAAAACATTTGCTGTGATCCTTAACTTGACTCTAGCTATTATTTGAAGCGTAATAATTAATAAAAAAATGATCATACATCAACATAGTGTTATCTATACAAAAGTCGCAATTTTCCAAAGGTTGTTCGAGTAGAAATGACTTTAAGAAGGTCAAATTAACTAACTACCTATTTGATCGATACATGGATTGACAATGCTTAAAATTTGAAGATAACTAATAAATAAAAAATTAGGATACTTCAACAAAGGATAATATATTCAATAGGTGGGAGTTTTCGGCAATTCGTCAAACAGAAACGAGCAAAATATGACAAAAAATGCATAACTACCTATTTGATCGCCGCACAAAACATTTGCAGTGATCCTTAACTTGACTCAAGCTATTATTTGAAGCGTAATAATTAATAAAAAAATGATCATACATCAACATAGTGTTATCTATGCAAAATTCGCAATTTTCCTAAGGTTCTTCGAGTAGAAATGAATTTAAGAAGGTCAAATTAACTAACTACATATTTGATCGATACATAGATTGACAACGCTTAATATTTCAAGATAACTAATAAATAAAAAATTAGGGGACTTCAACAAAGGATTATATATTCAATAGGTATGAGTATTCGGCAATTCGTCAAACAGAAATGAGCATAATATGACAAAAAATGCCTAACTACCGATTTGATCGCCGCGCAAAACATTTGCAGTGATCCTTAACTTGACTCTAGCTATTATTTGAAGCGTAATAATTAATAAAAAAATGATCATACATCAACATAGGGTTATCTATACAAAAGTTGCAATTTTGCTAAGGTTCCTCGAGTAGAAATGACTTTAAAAAGGTCAAATTAACTAACTACCTATTTGATCGATTCATGGATTGACAATGCTTAATATTTCAAGATAAAAAATATATAAAAAATTAGGGTACTTCAACAAAGGATTATATATTCAATAGGTAGGAGTTTTCGGCAATTCGTCATACAGAAATGAGCATAATATGACAAAAAATGCCTAACTACCTATTTGATCGCCGCGCAAAACATTTGCTGTGATCCTTAACTTGACTCTAGCTATTATTTAAAGCGTAATAATTAATAAAAAAATGATCATACATCAACATAGTGTTATCTATACAAAAGTCGCAATTTTCCAAAGGTTGTTCGAGTAGAAATGACTTTAAGAAGGTCAAATTAACTAACTACCTATTTGATCGATACATGGATTGACAATGCTTAAAATTTCAAGATAACTAATAAATAAAAAATTAGGATACTTCAACAAAGGATAATATAATCAATAGGTGGGAGTTTTCGGCAATTCGTCAAACAGAAACGAGCAAAATATGACAAAAAATGCATAACTACCTATTTGATCGCCGCACAAAACATTTGCAGTGATCCTTAACTTGACTCAAGCTATTATTTGAAGCGTAATAATTAATAAAAAAATGATCATACATCAACATAGTGTTATCTATGCAAAATTCGCAATTTTCCTAAGGTTCTTCGAGTAGAAATGAATTTAAGAAGGTCAAATTAACTAACTACATATTTGATCGATACATAGATTGACAACGCTTAATATTTCAAGATAACTAATAAATAAAAAATTAAGATACTTCAACAAAGGATTATATATTCAATAGGTATGAGTATTCGGCAATTCGTCAAACAGAAATGAGCATAATATGACAAAAAATGCCTAACTACCGATTTGATCGCCGCGCAAAACATTTGCAGTGATCCTTAACTTGACTCTAGCTATTATTTCAAGCGTAATAATTAATAAAAAAAATGATCATACATCAACATAGTGTTATCTATACAAAAGTTGCAATTTTGCTAAGGTTCCTCGAGTAGAAATGACTTTAAAAAGGTCAAATTAACTAACTACCTATTTGATCGATTCATGGATTGACAATGCTTAATATTTCGAGATAACAAATAAATAAAAAATTAGGGTACTTTAACAAAGGATTATATATTCAATAGGTAGGAGTTTTCGGCAATTCGTCATACAGAAATGAGCATAATATGACAAAAAATGCCTAACTACCTATTTGATCGCCGCGCAAAACATTTGCTGTGATCCTTAACTTGACTCTAGCTATTATTTGAAGCGTAATAATTAATAAAAAAATGATCATACATCAACATAGTGTTATCTATACAAAAGTCGCAATTTTCCAAAGGTTGTTCGAGTAGAAATGACTTTAAGAAGGTCAAATTAACTAACTACCTATTTGATCGATTCATGGATTGACAATGCTTAATATTTCAAGATAACAAATAAATAAAAAATTAGGGTACTTCAACAAAGGATTATATATTCAATAGGTAGGAGTTTTCGGCAATTGGTCAAACAGAAATGGGCAAAATATGACAAAAAATGCATAACTACCTATTTGATCGCCGCGCAAAACATTTGCAGTGATCCTTAACTTGACTCAAGCTATTATTTGAAGCGTAATAATTAATAAAAAAATGATCATACATCAACATAGTGTTATCTATGCAAAATTCGCAATTTTCCTAAGGTTCTTCGAGTAGAAATGAATTTAAGAAGGTCAAATTAACTAACTACATATTTGATCGATACATAGATTGACAACGCTTAATATTTCAAGATAACTAATAAATAAAAAATTTGGATACTTCAACAAAGGATTATATATTTAATAGGTATGAGTTTTCGGCAATTGGTCAAACAGAAATGAGCAAAATATGACAAAAAATGCCTAACTACCTATTTGATCGCCGCGCAAAACATTTGAAGTGATTCTTAACTTGACTCTAGCTATTATTTGAAGCGTAATAATTAATAAAAAAAAGATCATACATCAACATAGTGTTATCTATACAAAAGTCAGAATTTTCCAAAGGTTGTTCGAGTAGAAATGACTTTAAAAAGGTCAAATTAACTAACTACCTATTTGATCGATCCATGGATTGACAATGCTTAATATTTCAAGATAACAAATAAATAAAAAATTAGGGTACTTCAACAAAGGATTATATATTCAATAGGTAGGAGTTTTCGGCAATTCGTCATACAGAAATGAGCATAATATGACAAAAAATGCCTAACTACCTATTTGATCGCCGCGCAAAACATTTGCTGTGATCCTTAACTTGACTCTAGCTATTATTTGAAGCGTAATAATTAATAAAAAAATTATCATACATCAACATAGTGTTATCTATACAAAAGTCGCAATTTTCCAAAGGTTGTTCGAGAAGAAATGACTTTAAGAAGGTCAAATTAACTAACTACCTATTTGATCGATACATGGATTGACAATGCTTAAAATTTCAAGATAACTAATAAATAAAAAATTAGGATACTTCAACAAAGGATAATATATTCAATAGGTGGGAGTTTACGGCAATTCGTCAAACAAAAATGAGCAACATATGACAAAAAATGCATAACTACCTATTTGATCGCCGAGCAAAACATTTGCAGTGATCCTTAACTTGAGTCAAGCTATTATTTGAAGCGTAATAATTAATAAAAAAATGATCATACATCAACATAGTGTTATCTATGCAAAATTCGCAATTTTCCTAAGGTTCTTCGTGTAGAAACGAATTTAAGAAGGTCAAATTAACTAACTACATATTTGATCGATACATAGATTGACAACGCTTAATATTTCAAGATAACTAAAAAATAAAAAATTAGGATACTTCAACAAAGGATTATCTATTCAATAGGTATAAGTATTCGGCAATTCGTCAAACAGAAATGAGCATAATATGACAAAAAATGCCTAACTACCGATTTGATCGCCGCGCAAAACATTTTGCAGTGATCCTTAACTTGACTCTAGCTATTATTTGAAGCGCAATAATTAATAAAAAAATGATCATACATCAACATAGTGTTATCTATACAAAAGTTGCAATTTTGCAAAGGTTTCTCGAGTAGAAATGACATTAAGAAGGTCAAATTAACTGACTACCTATTTGATCGATACATGGATTGACAATGCATAATTTTTCAAGATAACAAATAAATAAAAAATTAGGGTACTTCAACAAAGGATTATACATTCAATAGGTAGGAGTTTTCGGCAATTCGTCATACAGAAATGAGCATAATATAACAAAAAATGCCTAACTACCTATTTGATCGCCGCGCAAAACATTTGCTGTGATCCTTAACTTGACTCTAGCTATTATTTGAAGCGTAATAATTAATAAAAAAATGATCATACATCAACATAGTGTTATCTACTCAAAAGTCGCAATTTTCCAAAGGTTGTTCGAGTAGAAATGACTTTAAGAAGGTCAAATTAACTAACTACCTATTTGATCGATACATGGAATGACAATGCTTAATATTTCAAGATAACAAATAAATAAAAAATTAGGGTACTTCAACAAAGGATTATATATTCAATAGGTAGGAGTTTTCGGCAATTGGTCAAACAGAAATGAGCAAAATATGACAAAAAATGCCTAACTACCTATTTCATCGCCGCGCAAAACATTTGCAGTGATTCTTAACTTGACTCTAGCTATTATTTGAAGCGTAATAATTAATAAAAAAATGATCATACATCAACATAGTGTTATCTATACAAAAGTCGCAATTTTCCAAAGGTTGTTCGAGTAGAAATGACTTTAAGAAGGTAAAATTAACTAACTACCTATTTGATCGATACAAGGATTGACAATGCTTAAAATTTCAAGATAACTAATAAATAAAAAATTAGGTGACTTCAACAAAGGATTATATATTCAATAGGTATGAGTATTCGGCAATTCGTCAAACTGAAATGAGCATAATATGACAAAAAATGCCTAACTACCGATTTGATCGCCGCGCAAAACATTTGCAGTGATCCTTAACTTGACTCTAGCTATTATTTGAAGCGTAATAATTAATAAAAAAATGATCATACATCAACATACTGTTATCTATACAAAAGTTGCAATTTTGCTAAGGTTCCTCGAGTAGAAATGACTTTAAAAAGGTCAAATTAACTAACTACCTATTTGATCGATTCATGGATTGACAATGCTCAATATTTCAAGAAAAAAAATAAATAAAAAATTAGGGTACTTCAACAAAGGATTATATATTCAATAGGTAGGAGTTTTCGGCAATTCGTCATACAGAAATGAGCATAATATGACAAAAAATGCCTAACTACCTATTTGATCGCCGCGCAAAACATTTGTTGTGATCCTTAACTTGACTCTAGCTATTATTTGAAGCGCAATAATTAATAAAAAAATGATCATACATCAACATAGTGTTATCTATACAAAAGTCGCAATTTTCCAAAGGTTGTTCGAGTAGAAATGACTTTAAGAAGGTCAAATTAACTAACTACCTATTTGATCGATACATGGATTGACAATGATTAAAATTTCAAGATAACTAATAAATAAAAAATTAGGATACTTCAACAAAGGATAATATAATCAATAGGTGGGAGTTTTCGGCAATTCGTCAAACAGAAACGAGCAAAATATGACAAAAAATGCATAACTTCCTATTTGATCGCCGCGCAAAACATTTGCAGTGATCCTTAACTTGACTCAAGCTATTATTTGAAGCGTAATAATTAATAAAAAAATGATCATACATCAACATAGTGTTATCTATACAAAAGTCGCAATTTTCCAAAGGTTGTTCGAGTAGAAATGACTTTAAGAAGGTCAAATTAACTAACTACCTATTTGATCGATTCATGGATTGACAATGCTTAATATTTCAAGATAACAAATAAATAAAAAATTAGGGTACTTCAACAAAGGATTATATATTCAATAGGTAGGAGTTTTCGGCAATTGGTCAAACAGAAATGAGCAAAATATGACAAAAAATGCCTAACTACCTATTTCATCGACGCGCAAAACATTTGCAGTGATTCTTAACTTGACTCTAGCTATTATTTGAAGCGTAATAATTAATAAAAAAATGATCATACATCAACATAGTGTTATCTATACAAAAGTCGCAATTTTCCAAAGGTTGTTCGAGTAGAAATGACTTTAAGAAGGTCAAATTAACTAACTACCTATTTGATCGATACATGGATTGACAATTCTTAATATTTCAAGATAACTAATAAATAAAAAATTAGGGGACTTCAACAAAGGATTATATATTCAATAGGTAGGAGTTTTCGGCAATTCGTCAAACAGAAATGAGCATAATATGACAAAAAATGCCTAACTACCGATTTGATCGCCGCGCAAAACATTTGCAGTGATCCTTAACTTGACTCTAGCTATTATTTGAAGCGTAATAATTAATAAAAAAATGATCATACATCAACATAGTGTTATCTATACAAAAGTCGCAATTTTCCAAAGGTTGTTCGAGTAGAAATAACTTTAAGAAGTTCAAATTAACTAACTACCTATTTGATCGATACATGGATTGACAATGCTTAAAATTTCAAGATAAAAAATAAATAAAAAATTAGGGTACTTCAACAAAGGATTATATATTCAATAGGTAGGAGTTTTCGGCAATTCGTCATACAGAAATGAGCATAATATGACAAAAAATGCCTAACTACCTATTTGATCGCCGCGCAAAACATTTGCTGTGATCCTTAACTTGACTCTAGCTATTATTTGAAGCGTAATAATTAATAAAAAAAATGATCATACATCAACATAGTGTTATCTATACAAAAGTCGCAATTTTCCAAAGGTTGTTCGAGTAGAAATGACTTTAAGAAGGTCAAATTAACTAACTACCTATTTGATCGATACATGGATTGACAATGCTTAAAATTTCAAGATAACAAATCAATAAAAAATTAGGATACTTCAACAAAGGATAAAATATTCAATAGGTGGGAGTTTTCGGCAATTCGTCAAACAGAAACGAGCAAAGTATGACAAAAAATGCATAACTACCTATTTGATCGCCGCGCAAAACATTTGCAGTGATCCTTAACTTGACTCAAGCTATTATTTGAAGCGTAATAATTAATAAAAAAATGATCATACATCAACATAGTGTTATCTATGCAAAATTCGCAATTTTCCGAAGGTTCTTCGAGTAGAAATGAATTTAAGAAGGTCAAATTAACTAACTACATATTTGATCGATACTTAGATTGACAACGCTTAATATTTCAAGATAACTAATAAATAAAAAATTAGGATACTTCAACAAAGGATTATATATTCAATAGGTATGAGTTTTCGGCAATTGGTCAAACAGAAATGAGCAAAATATGACAAAAAATGCCTAACTACCTATTTGATCGCCGCGCAAAACATTTGAAGTGATTCTTAACTTGACTCTAGCTATTATTTGAAGCGTAATAATTAATAAAAAAATGATCATACATCAACATAGTGTTATCTATACAAAAGTCGCAATTTTCCAAAGGTTGTTCGAGTAGAAATGACTTTAAGAAGGTCAAATTAACTAACTACCTATTTGATCGATACATGGATTGACAATGCTTAAAATTTCAAGATAACTAATAAATAAAAAATTAGGATACTTCAACAAAGGATAATATATTCAATAGGTGGGAGTTTTCGGCAATTCGTCAAACAGAAACGAGCAAAATATGACAAAAAATGCATAACTACCTATTTGATCGCCGCGCAAAACATTTGCAGTGATCCATAACTTGACTCAAGCTATTATTTGAAGCATAATAATTAATAAAAAAATGATCATACATCAACATAGTGTTATCTATACAAAAGTCGCAATTTTCCAAAGGTTGTTCGAGTAGAAATGACTTTAAGAAGGTCAAATTAAGTAACTACATATTTGATCGATTCATGGATTGACAATGCTTAATATTGCAAGATAACAAATAAATAAAAAATTAGGGTACTTCAACAAAGGATTATATATTCAATAGGTAGGAGTTTTCGGCAATTGGTCAAACAGAAATGAGCAAAATATGACAAAAAATGCCTAACTACCTATTTCATCGCCGCGCAAAACATTTGCAGTGATTCTTAACTTGACTCTAGCTATTATTTGAAGCGTAATAATTAATAAAAAAATGATCATACATCAACATAGTGTTATCTATACAAAAGTCGCAATTTTCCAAAGGTTGTTCGAGTAGAAATGACTATAAGAAGGTCAAATTAACTAACTACCTATTTGATCGATACATGGATTGACAATTCTTAATATTTCAAGATAACTAATAAATAAAAAATTAGAGGACTTCAACAAAGGATTATATATTCAATAGATATGAGTATTCGGCAATTCGTCAAACAGAAATGAGCATAATATGACAAAAAATGCCTAACTACCGATTTGATCGCCGCGCAAAACATTTGCAGTGATCCTTAACTTGACTGTAGCTATTATTTGAAGCGTAATAATTAATAAAAAAATGATCATACATCAACATAGTGTTATCTATACAAAAGTTGCAATTTTGCTAAGGTTCCTCGAGTAGAAATGACTTTAAAAAGGTCAAATTAACTAACTACCTATTTGATCGATTCATGGATTGACAATGCTTAATATTTCAAGATAAAAAATAAATAAAAAATTAGGGTACTTCAACAAAGGATTATATATTCAATAGGTAGGAGTTTTCGGCAATTCGTCATACAAAAATGAGCATAATATGACAAAAAATGCCTAACTACCTATTTGATCGCCGCGCAAAACATTTGCTGTGATCCTTAACTTGACTCTAGCTATTATTTGAAGCGTAATAATTAATAAAAAAATGATCATACATCAACATAGTGTTATATATACAAAAGTCGCAATTTTCCAAAGGTTGTTCGAGTAGAAATGACTTTAAGAAGGTCAAATTAACTAACTACCTATTTGATCGATAAATGGATTGACAATGCTTAAAATTTCAAGATAACAAATAAATAAAAAATTAGGATACTTCAACAAAGGATAATATATTCAATAGGTGGGAGTTTTCGGCAATTCGTCAAACAGAAACGAGCAAAATATGACAAAAAATGCATAACTACCTATTTGATCGCCGCGCAAAACATTTGCAGTGATCCTTAACTTGACTCAAGCTATTATTTGAAGCGTAATAATTAATAAAAAAATGATCATACATCAACATAGTGTTATCTATGCAAAATTCGCAATTTTCCTAAGGTTCTTCGAGTAGAAATGAATTTAAGAAGGTCAAATTAACTAACTACATATTTGATCGATACATAGATTGACAACGCTTAATATTTCAAGATAACTAATAAATAAAAAATTTGGATACTTCAACAAAGGATTATATATTCAATAGGTATGAGTTTTCGGCAATTGGTCAAACAGAAATGAGCAAAATATGACAAAAAATGCCTAACTACCTATTTGATCGCCGCGCAAAACATTTGAAGTGATTCTTAACTTGACTCTAGCTATTATTTGAAGCGTAATAATTAATAAAAAAATGATCATACATCAACATAGTGTTATCTATACAAAAGTCGCAATTTTCCAAAGGTTGTTCGAGTAGAAATGACTTTAAGAAGGTCAAATTAACTAACTACCAATTTGATCGATACATGGATTGACAATGCTTAATATTTCAAGATAACTAATAAATAAAAAATTAGGGGACTTCAACAAAGGATTATATATTCAATAGGTATGAGTATTCGGCAATTGCTCAAACAGAAATGAGCATAATATGACAAAAAATCCCTAACTACCGATTTGATCGCCGCGCAAAACATTTGCAGTGATCCTTAACTTGACTGTAGCTATTATTTGAAGCGTAATAATTAATAAAAAAATGATCATACATCAACATAGTGTTATCTATACAAAAGTTGCAATTTTGCTAAAGTTCCTCGAGTAGAAATGACTTTAACAAGGTCAAATTAACTAACTACCTATTTGATCGATTCATGGATTGACAATGCTTAATATTTCAAGATAACAAATAAATAAAAAATCAGGGTACTTCAACAAAGGATTATATATTCAATAGGTAGGAGTTTTCGGCAATTCGTCATACAGAAATGAGCATAATATGACAAAAAATGCCTAACTACCTATTTGATCGCCGCGCAAAACATTTGCTGTGATCCTTAACTTGACTCTAGCTATTATTTGAAGCGTAATAATTAATAAAAAAATGATCATACATCAACATAGTGTTATCTATACAAAAGTCGCAATTTTCCAAAGGTTGTTCGAGTAGAAATGACTTTAAGATGGTCAAATTAACTAACTACCTATTTGATCGATACATGGATTGACAATGCTTAAAATATCAAGATAACAAATAAATAAAAAATTAGGATACTTCAACAAAGGATAATATATTCAATAGGTGGGAGTTTTCGGCAATTCGTCAAACAGAAAAGAGCAAAATATGACAAACAATGCATAACTACCTATTTGATCGCCGCGCAAAACATTTGCAGTGATCCTTAACTTGACTCAAGCTATTATTTGAAGCGTAATAATTAATAAAAAAATGATCATACATCAACATAGTGTTATCTATACAAAAGTCGCAATTTTCCAAAGGTTGTTCGAGTAGAAATGACTTTAAGAAGGTCAAATTAACTAACTACCTATTTGATCGATTCATGGATTGACAATGCTTAATATTTCAAGATAACAAATAAATAAAAAATTAGGGTACTTCAACAAAGGATTATATATTCAATAGGTAGGAGTTTTCGGCAATTGGTCAAACAGAAATGAGCAAAATATGACAAAAAATGCCTAACTACCTATTTCATCGCCGCGCAAAACATTTGCAGTGATTCTTAACTTGACTCTAGCTATTATTTGAAGCGTAATAATTAATAAAAAAATGATCATACATCAACATAGTGTTATCTATACAAAAGTCGCAATTTTCCAAAGGTTGTTCGAGTAGAAATGACTTTAAGAAGGTCAAATTAACTAACTACCTATTTGATCGATCCATGGAATGACAATGCTTAATATTTCAAGATAACAAATAAATAAAAAATTAGGGTACTTCAACAAAGGATTATATATTCAATAGGTAGGAGTTTTCGGCAATTGGTCAAACAGAAATGAGCAAAATATGACAAAAAATGCCTAACTACCTATTTGATCGCCGCGCAAAACATTTGAAGTGATTCTTAACTTGACTCTAGCTAATATTTGAAGCGTAATAATTAATAAAAAAATGATCATACATCAACATAGTGTTATCTATACAAAAGTCGCAATTTTCCAAAAGGTTGTTCGAGTAGAAATGACTTTAAGAAGGTCAAATTGACTAACTACCAATTTGATCGATACATGGATTGACAATGCTTAATATTTCAAGATAACTAATAAATAAAAAATTAGGGGACTTCAACAAAGGATTATATATTCAATAGGTATGAGTATTCGGCAATTCGTCAAACAGAAATGAGCATAATATGACAAAAAATGCCTAACTACCGATTTGATCGCCGCGCAAAACATTTGCAGTGATCCTTAACTTGACTCTAGCTATTATTTGAAGCGTAATAATTAATAAAAAAATGATCATACATCAACATAGTGTTATCTATACAAAAGTTGCAATTTTGCTAAGGTTCCTCGAGTAGAAATGACTTTAAAAAGGTCAAATTAACTAACTACCTATTTGATCGATTCATGGATTGACAATGCTTAATATTTCAAGATAACAAATAAATAAAAAATTAGGGTACTTCAACAAAGGATTATATATTCAATAGGTAGGAGTTTTCGGCAATTCGTCATACAGAAATGAGCATAATATGACAAAAAATGCCTAACTACCTATTTGATCGCCGCGCAAAACATTTGCTGTGATCCTTAACTTGACTCTAGCTATTATTTGAAGCGTAATAATTAATAAAAAAAATGATCATACATCAACATAGTGTTATCTATACAAAAGTCGCAATTTTCCAAAGGTTGTTCGAGTAGAAATGACTTTAAGAAGGTCAAATTAACTAACTACCTATTTGATCGATACATGGATTGACAATGCTTAAAATTTCAAGATAACTAATAAATAAAAAATTAGGATACTTCAACAAAGGATAATATATTCAATAGGTGGGAGTTTACGGCAATTCGTCAAACAAAAATGAGCAAAATATGACAAAAAATGCATAACTACCTATTTGATCGTCGAGCAAAACATTTGCAGTGATCCTTAACTTGACTCAAGCTATTATTTGAAGTGTAATAATTAATAAAAAAATGATCATACATCAACATAGTGTTATCTATGCAAAATTCGCAATTTTCCTAAGGTTCTTCGAGTAGAAACGAATTTAAGAAGGTCAAATTAACTAACTACATATTTGATCGATACATAGATTGACAATGCTTAATATTTCAAAATAACTAAAAAATAAAAAATTAGGATACTTCAACAAAGGATTATCTATTCAATAGGTAGGAGTTTTCGGCAATTGGTCAAACAGAAATGAGCAAAATATGACAAAAAATGCCTACCTACCCATTTGATCGCCGCGCAAAACATTTGCAGTGATTCTTAACTTTACTCTAGCTATTATTTGAAGCGTAATAATTAATAAAAAAATTATCATACATCAACATAGTGTTATCTATACAAAAGTCGCAATTTTCCAAAGGTTGTTCGAGTAGAAATGACTTTAAGAAGGTCAAATTAACTAACTACCTATTTGATCGATACATGGAATGACAATGCTTAATATTTCAAGATAACAAATAAATAAAAAATTAGGGTACTTCAACAAAGGATTATATATTCAATAGGTAGGAGTTTTTGGCAATTGGTCAAACAGAAATGAGCAAAATATGACAAAAAATGCCTAACTACCTATTTCATCGCCGCGCAAAACATTTGCAGTAATTCTTAACTTGACTCCAGCTATTATTTGAAGCGTAATAATTAATAAAAAAAATGATCATACATCAACATAGTGTTATCTATACAAAAGTCGCAATTTTCCTAAGGTTGTTCGAGTAGAAATGACTTTAAGAAGGTCAAATTAACTAACTACCTATTTGATCGATACATGGATTGACAATGCTTAATATTTCAAGATAACTAATAAATAAAAAATTAGGGGTCTTCAACAAAGGATTATATATTCAATAGGTATAAGTATTCGGCAATTCGTCAAACAGAAATGAGCATAATATGACAAAAAATGCCTAACTACCGATTTGATCGCCGCGCAAAACATTTTGCAGTGATCCTTAACTTGACTCTAGCTATTATTTGAAGCACAATAATTAATAAAAAAATTATCATACATCAACATAGTGTTATCTATACAAAAGTCGCAATTTTGCTAAGGTTCCTCGAGTAGAAATGACATTAAGAAGGTCAAATTAACTGACTACCTATTTGATCGATACATGGATTGGCAATGCTTAATTTTTCAAGATAACAAATAAATAAAAAATTAGGGTACTTCAACAAAGGATTATACATTCAATAGGTAGGAGTTTTCGGCAATTCGTCAGACAGAAATGAGCATAATATAACAAAAAATGCCTAACTACCTATTTGATCGCCGCGCAAAACATTTGCTGTGATCCTTAACTTGACTCTAGCTATTATTTGAAGCGAAATAATTAATAAAAAAATTATCATACATCAACATAGTGTTATCTATACAAAAGTCGCAATTTTCCAAAGGTTGTTCGAGTAGAAATGACTTTAAGAAGGTCAAATTAACTAACTACCTATTTGATCGATACATGGAATGACAATGCTTAATATTTCAAGATAACAAATAAATAAAAAATTAGGGTACTTCAACAAAGGATTATATATTCAATAGGTAGGAGTTTTTGGCAATTGGTCAAACAGAAATGAGCAAAATATGACAAAAAATGCCTAACTACCTATTTCATCGCCGCGCAAAACATTTGCAGTAATTCTTAACTTGACTCTAGCTATTATTTGAAGCATAATAATTAAGAAAAAAATGATCATACATCAACATAGTGTTATCTATACAAAAGTCGCAATTTTCCAAAGGTTGTTCGAGTAGAAATGACTTTAAGAAGGTAAAATTAACTAACTACCTATTTGATCGATACATGGATTGACAATGCTTAATATTTCAAGATAACTAATAAATAAAAAATTAGGGGACTTCAACAAAGGATTATATATTCAATAGGTATGAGTATTCGGCAATTCGTCAAACAGAAATGAGCATAATATGACAAAAAATGCCTAACTACCGATTTGATCGCCACGCAAAACATTTTGCAGTGATCCTTAACTTGACTCTAGCTATTATTTGAAGCACAATAATTAATAAAAAAATTATCATACATCAACATAGTGTTATCTATACAAAAGTCGCAATTTTGCTAAGGTTCCTCGAGTAGAAATGACATTAAGAAGGTCAAATTAACTGACTACCTATTTGATCGATACATGGATTGGCAATGCTTAATTTTTCAAGATAACAAATAAATAAAAAATTAGGGTACTTCAACAAAGGATTATACATTCAATAGGTAGGAGTTTTCGGCAATTCGTCATACAGAAATGAGCATAATATAACAAAAAATGCCTAACTACCTATTTGATCGCCGCGCAAAACATTTGCTGTGATCCTTAACTTGACTCTAGCTATTATTTGAAGCGTAATAATTAATAAAAAAATTATCATACATCAACATAGTGTTATCTATACAAAAGTCGCAATTTTCCAAAGGTTGTTCGAGTAGAAATGACTTTAAGAAGGTCAAATTAACTAACTACCTATTTGATCGATACATGGAATGACAATGCTTAATATTTCAAGATAACAAATAAATAAAAAATTAGGGTACTTCAACAAAGGATTATATATTCAATAGGTAGGAGTTTTTGGCAATTGGTCAAACAGAAATGAGCAAAATATGACAAACAATGCCTAACTACCTATTTCATCGCCGCGCAAAACATTTGCAGTAATTCTTAACTTGACTCCAGCTATTATTTGAAGCGTAATAATTAATAAAAAAATGATCATACATCAACATAGTGTTATCTATACAAAAGTCGCAATTTTCCTAAGGTTGTTCGAGTAGAAATGACTTTAAGAAGGTCAAATTAACTAACTACCTATTTGATCGATACATGGATTGACAATGCTTAATATTTCAAGATAACTAATAAATAAAAAATTAGGGGTCTTCAACAAAGGATTATATATTCAATAGGTATAAGTATTCGGCAATTCGTCAAACAGAAATGAGCATAATATGACAAAAAATGCCTAACTACCGATTTGATCGCCGCGCAAAACATTTTGCAGTGATCCTTAACTTGACTCTAGCTATTATTTGAAGCACAATAATTAATAAAAAAATGATCATACATCAACATAGTGTTATCTATACAAAAGTTGCAATTTTGCTAAGGTTCCTCGAGTAGAAATGACTTTAAAAAGGTCAAATTAACTAACTACCTATTTGATCGATTCATGGATTGACAATGCTTAATATTTCAAGATAAAAAATAAATAAAAAATTAGGGTACTTCAACAAAGGATTATATATTCAATAGGTAGGAGTTTTCGGCAATTCGTCATACAGAAATGAGCATAATATGACAAAAAATGCCTAACTACCTATTTGATCGCCGCGCAAAACATTTGCTGTGATCCTTAACTTGACTCTAGCTATTATTTGAAGCGTAATAATTAATAAAAAAATGATCATACATCAACATAGTGTTATCTATACAAAAGTCGCAATTTTCCAAAGGTTGTTCGAGTAGAAATGACTTTAAGAAGGTCAAATTAACTAACTACCTATTTGATCGATACATGGAATGACAATGCTTAATATTTCAAGATAACAAATAAATAAAAAATTAGGGTACTTCAACAAAGGATTATATATTCAATAGGTAGGAGTTTTTGGCAATTGGTCAAACAGAAATGAGCAAAATATGACAAAAAATGCCTAACTACCTATTTCATCGCCGCGCAAAACATTTGCAGTAATTCTTAACTTGACTCTAGCTATTATTTGAAGCGTAATAATTAATAAAAAAATGATCATATATCAACATAGTGTTATCTATACAAAAGTCGCAATTTTCCAAAGGTTGTTCGAGTAGAAATGACTTCAAGAAGGTAAAATTAACTAACTACCTATTTGATCGATACATGGATTGACAATGCTTAAAATTTCAAGATAACTAATAAATAAAAAATTAGGGGACTTCAACAAAGGATTATATATTCAATAGGTATGAGTATTCGGCAATTCGTCAAACAGAAATGAGCATAATATGACAAAAAATTCCTAACTACCGATTTGATCGCCGCGCAAAACATTTGCAGTGATCCTTAACTTGACTCTAGCTATTATTTGAAGCGTAATAATTAATAAAAAAATGATCATACATCAACATAGTGTTATCTATACAAAAGTTGCAATTTTGCTAAGGTTCCTCCAGTAGAAATGACTTTAAAAAGGTCAAATTAACTAACTACCTATTTGATCGATACATGGATTGACAATGCTTAAAATTTCAAGATAACTAATAAATAAAAAATTAGGATACTTCAACAAAGGATAATATATTCAATAAGTGGGAGTTTACGGCAATTCGTCAAACAAAAATGAGCAAAATATGACAAAAAATGCATAACTACCTATTTGATCGCCGAGCAAAACATTTGCAGTGATCCTTAACTTGACTCTAGCTATTATTTGAAGCGTAATAATTAATAAAAAAATGATCATACATCAACATAGTGTTATCTATATAAAAGTCGCAATTTTCCAAAGGTTGTTCGAGTAGAAATGACTTCAAGAAGGTCAAATTAACTAACTACCTATTTGATCGATACATGGATTGACAATGCTTAAAATTTCAAGATAACTAATAAATAAGAAATTAGGATACTTCAACAAAGGATAATATATTCAATAGGTGGGAGTTTACGGCAGTTCGTCAAACAAAAATGAGCAAAATATGACAAAAAATGCATAACTACCTATTTGATCGCCGAGCAAAACATTTGCAGTGATCCTTAACTTGACTCTAGCTATTATTTGAAGCGTAATAATTAATAAAAAATGATCATACATCAACATAGTGTTATCTATACAAAAGTCGCAATTTTCCAAAGGTTGTTCGAGTAGAAATGACTTTAAGAAGGTAAAATTAACTAACTACCTATTTGATCGATACATGGATTGACAATGCTTAAAATTTCAAGATAACTAATAAATAAAAAATTAGGGGACTTCAACAAAGGATTATATATTCAATAGGTATGAGTATTCGGCAATTCGTCAAACAGAAATGAGCATAATATGACAAAAAATGCCTAACTACCGATTTGATCGCCACGCAAAACATTTGCAGTGATCCATAACTTGACTCTAGCTATTATTTGAAGCGTAATAATTAATAAAAAAATGATCATACATCAACATAGTGTTATCTATACAAAAGTCGCAATTTTCCAAAGGTTCTTCGAGTAGAAATGAATTTAAGAAGGTCAAATTAACTAACTACATATTTGATCGATACATAGATTGACAACGCTTAATATTTAAAAAAATAAATAAAAAATAAGGATACTTCAACAATGGATTATATATTCAATAGGTAGGAGTTTTCAGCAATTGGTGAAACAGAAATGAGCAAAATATGACAAAAAATGCCTAACTACCTATTTGATCGCCGCGCAAAACATTTGAAGTGATTCTTAACTTGACTCTAGCTATTATTTGAAGCGTAATAATTAATAAAAAAATGATCATACATCAACATAGTGTTATCTATACAAAAGTCGCAATTTTCCAAAGGTTGTACGAGTAGAAATGACTTTAAGAAGGTCAAATTAACTATCTACCAATTTGATCGATACATGGATTGACAATGCTTAATATTTCAAGATAACTAATAAATAAAAAATTAGGGGACTTCAACAAAGGATTATATATTCAATAGGTATGAGTATTCGGCAATTCGTCAAACAGAAATGAGCATAATATGACAAAAAATTCCTAACTACCGATTTGATCGCCGCGCAAAACATTTGCAGTGATCCTTAACTTGACTCTAGCTATTATTTGAAGCGTAATAATTAATAAAAAAATGATCATACATCAACATAGTGTTATCTATAAAAAAGTTGCAATTTTGCTAAGGTTCCTCGAGTAGAAATGACTTTAAAAAGGTCAAATTAACTAACTACCTATTTGATCGATACATGGATTGACAATGCTTAAAATTTCAAGATAACTAATAAATAAGAAATTAGGATACTTCAACAAAGGATAATATATTCAATAGGTGGGAGTTTACGGCAATTCGTCAAACAAAAATGAGCAAATTATGACAAAAAATGCATAACTACCTATTTGATCGCCGAGCAAAACATTTGCAGTGATCCTTAACTTGACTCAAGCTATTATTTGAAGCGTAATAATTAATAAAAAAAATGATCATACATCAACGTAGTGTTATCTATGCAAAATTCGCAATTTTCCTAAGGTTCTTCGAGTAGAAAAGAATTTAAGAAGGTCAAATTAACTAACTACATATTTGATCGATACATAGATTGACAACGCTTAATATTTCAAGATAACTAAAAAATAAAAAATTAGGATACTTCAACAAAGGATTATCTATTCAATAGGTAGGAGTTTTCGGCAATTGGTCAAACAGAAATGAGCAAAATATGACAAAAAATGCCTACCTACCTATTTGATCGCCGCGCAAAACATTTGCAGTGATTCTTAACTTTACTCTAGCTATTATTTGAAGCGTAATAATTAATAAAAAAAATGATCATACATCAACATAGTGTTATCTATACAAAAGTCGCAATTTTCCTAAGGTTGTTCGAGTAGAAATGACTTTAAGAAGGTCAAATTAACTAACTACCTATTTGATCGATACATGGATTGACAATGCTTAATATTTCAAGATAACTAATAAATAAAAAATTAGGGGTCTTCAACAAAGGATTATATATTCAATAGGTATAAGTATTCGGCAATTCGTCAAACAGAAATGAGCATAATATGACAAAAAATGCCTAACTACCGATTTGATCGCCGCGCAAAACATTTTGCAGTGATCCTTAACTTGACTCTAGCTATTATTTGAAGCGCAATAATTAATAAAAAAATGATCATACATCAACATAGTGTTATCTATACAAAAGTTGCAATTTTGCTAAGGTTCCTCGAGTAGAAATGACATTAAGAAGGTCAAATTAACTGACTACCTATTTGATCGATACATGGATTGACAATGCTTAATTTTTCAAGATAACAAATAAATAAAAAATTAGGGTACTTCAACAAAGGATTATACATTCAATAGGTAGGAATTTTCGGCAATTCGTCATACCGAAATGAGCATAATATAACAAAAAATGCCTAACTACCTATTTGATCGCCGCGCAAAACATTTGCTGTGATCCTTAACTTGACTCTAGCTATTATTTGAAGCGTAATAATTAATAAAAAAATGATCATACATCAACATAGTGTTATCTATACAAAAGTCGCAATTTTCCAAAGGTTGTTCGAGTAGAAATGACTTTAAGAAGGTCAAATTAACTAACTACCTATTTGATCGATACATGGAATGACAATGCTTAATATTTCAAGATAACAAATAAATAAAAAATTAGGGTACTTCAACAAAGGATTATATATTCAATAGGTAGGAGTTTTCGGCAATTGGTCAAACAGAAATGAGCAAAATATGACAAAAAATGCCTAACTACCTATTTGATCGCCGCGCAAAACATTTGAAGTGATTCTTAACTTGACTCTAGCTAATATTTGAAGCGTAATAATTAATAAAAAAATGATCATACATCAACATAGTGTTATCTATACAAAAGTCGCAATTTTCCAAAGGTTGTTCGAGTAGAAATGACTTTAAGAAGGTCAAATTAACTAACTACCAATTTGATCGATACATGGATTGACAATGCTTAATATTTCAAGATAACTAATAAATAAAAAATTAGGGGACTTCAACAAAGGATTATATATTCAATAGGTATGAGTATTCGGCAATTCGTCAAACAGAAATGAGCATAATATGACAAAAAATCCCTAACTACCGATTTGATCGCCGCGCAAAACATTTGCAGTGATCCTTAACTTGACTCTAGCTATTATTTGAAGCGTAATAATTAATAAAAATATGATCATACATCAACATAGTGTTATCTATACAAAAGTTGCAATTTTGCTAAGGTTCCTCGAGTAGAAATGACTTTAAAAAGGTCAAATTAACTAACTACCTATTTGATCGATTCATGGATTGACAATGCTTAATATTTCAAGATAACAAATAAATAAAAAATTAGGGTACTTCAACAAAGGATTATATATTCAATAGGTAGGAGTTTTCGGCAATTCGTCATACAGAAATGAGCATAATATGACAAAAAATGCATAACTACCTATTTGATCGCCGCGCAAAACATTTGCTGTGATCCTTAACTTGACTCTAGCTATTATTTGAAGCGTAATAATTAATAAAAAAATGATCATACATCAACATAGTGTTATCTATACAAAAGTAACAATTTTCCAAATGTTGTTCGAGTAGAAATGACTTTAAGAAGGTCAAATTAACTAACCACCTATTTGATCGATACATGGATTGACAATGCTTAAAATTTCAAGATAACTAATAAATAAAAAATTAGGATACTTCAACAAAGGATAATATATTCAATAGGTGGGAGTTTACGGCAATTCGTCAAACAAAAATGAGCAAAATATGACAAAAAATGCATAACTACCTATTTGATCGCCGAGCAAAACATTTGCAGTGATCCTTAACTTGACTCAAGCTATTATTTGAAGAGTAATAATTAATAAAAAAATGATCATACATCAACATAGTGTTATCTATGCAAAATTCGCAATTTTCCTATGGTTCTTCGAGTAGAAACGAATTTAAGAAGGTCAAATTAACTAACCACAAATTTGATCGATACATAGGTTGACAACGCTTAATATTTCAAGATAACTAAAAAATAAAAAATTAGGATACTTCAACAAAGGATTATCTATTCAATAGGTAGGAGTTTTCGGCAATTGCTCAAACAGAAATGAGCAAAATATGACAAAAAATGCCTACCTACCTATTTGATCGCCGCGCAAAACATTTGCAGTGATTCTTAACTTTACTCTAGCTATTATTTGAAGCGTAATAATTAATAAAAAAAAATGATCATACATCAACATAGTGTTATCTATACAAAAGTCGCAATTTTCCTAAGGTTGTTCGAGTAGAAATGACTTTAAGAAGGTCAAATTAACTAACTACCTATTTGATCGATACATGGATTGACAATGCTTAATATTTCAAGATAACTAATAAATAAAAAATTAGGGGTCTTCAACAAAGGATTATATATTCAATAGGTATAAGTATTCGGCAATTCGTCAAACAGAAATGAGCATAATATGAAAAACAATGCCTAAATACCGATTTGATCGCCGCGCAAAACATTTTGCAGTGATCCTTAACTTGACTCTAGCTATTATTTGAAGCGCAATAATTAATAAAAAAATGATCATACATCAACATAGTGTTATCTATACAAAAGTTGCAATTTTGCTAAGGTTCCTCGAGTAGAAATGACATTAAGAAGGTCAAATTAACTGACTACCTATTTGATCGATACATGGATTGACAATGCTTAATTTTTCAAGATAACAAATAAATAAAAAATTAGGGTACTTCAACAAAGGATTATACATTCAATAGGTTGGAGTTTTCGGCAATTCGTCATACAGAAATGAGCATAATATAACAAAAAATGCCTAACTACCTATTTGATCGCCGCGCAAAACATTTGCTGTGATCCTTAACTTGACTCTAGCTATTATTTGAAGCGTAATAATTAATAAAAAAAATGATCATACATCAACATAGTGTTATCTATACAAAAGTTGCAATTTTCCAAAGGTTGTTCGAGTAGAAATGACTTTAAGAAGGTCAAATTAACTAACTACCTATTTGATCGATACATGGAATGACAATGCATAATATTTCAAGATAACAAATAAATAAAAAATTAGGGTACTTCAACAAAGGATTATATATTCAATAGGTAGGAGTTTTCGGCAATTCGTCATACAGAAATGAGCGTAATATGACAAAAAATGCCTAACTACCTATTTGATCGCCGCGCAAAACATTTGCTGTGATCCTTAACTTGACTCTAGCTATTATTTGAACCGTAATAATTAATAAAAAATGATCATACATCAACATAGTGTTATCTATACAAAAGTCGCAATTTTCCTAAGGTTCTTCGAGTAGAAATGAATTTAAGAAGGTCAAATTAACTAACTACCTATTTGATCGATACATGGATTGACAATGCTTAAAATTTCAAGATAACTAATAAATAAAAAATTAGGATACTTCAACAAATGATAATATATTCAATAGGTGGGAGTTTTCGGCAATTCGTCAAACAGAAACGAGCAAAATATGACAAAAAATGCATAACTACCTGTTTGATCGCCGCGCAAAACATTTGCTGTGATCCTTAACTTGACTCTAGCTATTATTTGAAGAGTAATAATTAATAAAAAAATGATCATACATCAACATTGTGTTATCTATACAAAAGTAGCAATTTTCCAAAGGTTGTTCGAGTAGAAATGACTTTAAGAAGGTCAAATTAACTAACTACCTATTTGATCGATACATGGATTGACAATGCTTAAAATTTCAAGATAACTAATAAATAAAAAATTAGGATACTTCAACAAAGGATAATATATTCAATAGGTGGGAGTTTTCGGCAATTCGTCAAACAGAAACGAGCAAAATATGACAAAAAATGCATAACTACCTATTTGATCGCCGCGCAAAACATTTGCAGTGATCGTTAACTTGACTCAAGCTATTATTTGAAGCGTAATAATTAATAAAAAAATGATCATACATCAACATAGTGTTATCTATGCAAAATTCGCAATTTTCCTAATGTTCTTCGAGTAGAAATGAATTTAAGAAGGTCAAATTAACTAACTACATATTTGATCGATACATAGATTGAAAACGCTTAATATTTCAAGATAACTAATAAATAAAAAATTAGGATACTTCAACAAAGGATAATATATTCAATGGGTGGGAGTTTTCGGCAATTCGTCAAACAGAAATGATGAGAATATGACAAAAAATGCCTAACTAGCGATTTGATCGCCGCGCAAAACATTTGCAGTGATCCTTAACATGACTCTAGCTATTATTTGAAGCGTAATAATTAATAAAAAAATGATCATACATCAACATAGTGTTATCTATACAAAAGTTGCAATTTTGCTAAGGTTCCTCGAGTAGAAATGACATTAAGAAGGTCAAATTAACTGACTACCTATTTGATCGATACATGGATTGACAATGCTTAATTTTTCAAGATAACAAATAAATAAAAAATTAGGGTACTTCAACAAAGGATTATACATTCAATAGGTAGGAATTTTCGGCAATTCGTCATACAGAAATGAGCATAATATAACAAAAAATGCCTAACTACCTATTTGATCGCCGCGCAAAACATTTGCTGTGATCCTTAACTTGACTCTAGCTATTATTTGAACCGTAATAATTAATAAAACAATGATCATACATCAACATAGTGTTATCTATACAAAAGTCGCAATTTTCCAAAGGTTGTTCGAGTAGAAATGACTTTAAGAAGGTCAAATTAAGTAACTACCAATTTGATCGATACATGGATTGACAATGCTTAATATTTCAAGATAACTAATAAATAAAAAATTAGGGGACTTCAACAAAGGATTATATATTCAATAGGTATGAGTATTCGGCAATTCGTCAAACAGAAATGAGCATAATATGACAAAAAATCCCTAACTACCGATTTGATCGCCGCGCAAAACATTTGCAGTGATCCTTAACTTGACTCTAGCTATTATTTGAAGCGTAATAATTAATAAAAAAATGATCATACATCAACATAGTGTTATCTATACAAAAGTTGCAATTTTGCTAAGGTTCCTCGAGTAGAAATGACTTTAAAAAGGTCAAATTAACTAACTACCTATTTGATCGATTCATGGATTGACAATGCTTAATATTTCAAGATAACAAATAAATAAAAAATTAGGGTACTTCAACAAAGGATTATATATTCAATAGGTAGGAGTTTTCGGCAATTCGTCATACAGAAATGAGCATAATATGACAAAAAATGCATAACTACCTATTTGATCGCCGCGCAAAACATTTGCTGTGATCCTTAACTTGACTCTAGCTATTATTTGAAGCGTAATAATTAATAAAAAAATGATCATACATCAACATAGTGTTATCTATACAAAAGTAACAATTTTCCAAATGTTGTTCGAGTAGAAATGACTTTAAGAAGGTCAAATTAACTAACCACCTATTTGATCGATACATGGATTGACAATGCTTAAAATTTCAAGATAACTAATAAATAAAAAATTAGGATACTTCAACAAAGGATAATATATTCAATAGGTGGGAGTTTACGGCAATTCGTCAAACAAAAATGAGCAAAATATGACAAAAAATGCATAACTACCTATTTGATCGCCGAGCAAAACATTTGCAGTGATCCTTAACTTGACTCAAGCTATTATTTGAAGCGTAATAATTAATAAAAAAATGATCATACATCAACATAGTGTTATCTATGCAAAATTCGCAATTTTCCTATGGTTCTTCGAGTAGAAACGAATTTAAGAAGGTCAAATTAACTAACCACATATTTGATCGATACATAGGTTGACAACGCTTAATATTTCAAGATAACTAAAAAATAAAAAATTAGGATACTTCAACAAAGGATTATCTATTCAATAGGTAGGAGTTTTCGGCAATTGCTCAAACAGAAATGAGCAAAATATGACAAAAAATGCCTACCTACCTATTTGATCGCCGCGCAAAACATTTGCAGTGATTCTTAACTTTACTCTAGCTATTATTTGAAGCGTAATAATTAATAAAAAAAAATGATCATACATCAACATAGTGTTATCTATACAAAAGTCGCAATTTTCCTAAGGTTGTTCGAGTAGAAATGACTTTAAGAAGGTCAAATTAACTAACTACCTATTTGATCGATACATGGATTGACAATGCTTAATATTTCAAGATAACTAATAAATAAAAAATTAGGGGTCTTCAACAAAGGATTATATATTCAATAGGTATAAGTATTCGGCAATTCGTCAAACAGAAATGAGCATAATATGAAAAACAATGCCTAAATACCGATTTGATCGCCGCGCAAAACATTTTGCAGTGATCCTTAACTTGACTCTAGCTATTATTTGAAGCGCAATAATTAATAAAAAAATGATCATACATCAACATAGTGTTATCTATACAAAAGTTGCAATTTTGCTAAGGTTCCTCGAGTAGAAATGACATTAAGAAGGTCAAATTAACTGACTACCTATTTGATCGATACATGGATTGACAATGCTTAATTTTTCAAGATAACAAATAAATAAAAAATTAGGGTACTTCAACAAAGGATTATACATTCAATAGGTAGGAATTTTCGGCAATTCGTCATACAGAAATGAGCATAATATAACAAAAAATGCCTAACTACCTATTTGATCGCCGCGCAAAACATTTGCTGTGATCCTTAACTTGACTCTAGCTATTATTTGAACCGTAGTAATTAATAAAAAAATGATCATACATCAACATAGTGTTATCTATACAAAAGTCGCAATTTTCCAAAGGTTGTTCGAGTAGAAATGACTTTAAGAAGGTCAAATTAACTAACTACCAATTTGATCGATACATGGATTGACAATGCTTAATATTTCAAGATAACTAATAAATAAAAAATTAGGGGACTTCAACAAAGGATTATATATTCAATAGGTATGAGTATTCGGCAATTCGTCAAACAGAAATGAGCATAATATGACAAAAAATCCCTAACTACCGATTTGATCGCCGCGCAAAACATTTGCAGTGATCCTTAACTTGACTCTAGCTATTATTTGAAGCGTAATAATTAATAAAAAAATGATCATACATCAACATAGTGTTATCTATACAAAAGTTGCAATTTTGCTAAGGTTCCTCGAGTAGAAATGACTTTAAAAAGGTCAAATTAACTAACTACCTATTTGATCGATTCATGGATTGACAATGCTTAATATTTCAAGATAACAAATAAATAAAAAATTAGGGTACTTCAACAAAGGATTATATATTCAATAGGTAGGAGTTTTCGGCAATTCGTCATACAGAAATGAGCATAATATGACAAAAAATGCATAACTACCTATTTGATCGCCGCGCAAAACATTTGCTGTGATCCTTAACTTGACTCTAGCTATTATTTGAAGCGTAATAATTAATAAAAAAATGATCATACATCAACATAGTGTTATCTATACAAAAGTAACAATTTTCCAAATGTTGTTCGAGTAGAAATGACTTTAAGAAGGTCAAATTAACTAACCACCTATTTGATCGATACATGGATTGACAATGCTTAAAATTTCAAGATAACTAATAAATAAAAAATTAGGATACTTCAACAAAGGATAATATATTCAATAGGTGGGAGTTTACGGCAATTCGTCAAACAAAAATGAGCAAAATATGACAAAAAATGCATAACTACCTATTTGATCGCCGAGCAAAACATTTGCAGTGATCCTTAACTTGACTCAAGCTATTATTTGAAGCGTAATAATTAATAAAAAAATGATCATACATCAACATAGTGTTATCTATGCAAAATTCGCAATTTTCCTATGGTTCTTCGAGTAGAAACGAATTTAAGAAGGTCAAATTAACTAACCACATATTTGATCGATACATAGGTTGACAACGCTTAATATTTCAAGATAACTAAAAAATAAAAAATTAGGATACTTCAACAAAGGATTATCTATTCAATAGGTAGGAGTTTTCGGCAATTGCTCAAACAGAAATGAGCAAAATATGACAAAAAATGCCTACCTACCTATTTGATCGCCGCGCAAAACATTTGCAGTGATTCTTAACTTTACTCTAGCTATTATTTGAAGCGTAATAATTAATAAAAAAAAATGATCATACATCAACATAGTGTTATCTATACAAAAGTCGCAATTTTCCTAAGGTTGTTCGAGTAGAAATGACTTTAAGAAGGTCAAATTAACTAACTACCTATTTGATCGATACATGGATTGACAATGCTTAATATTTCAAGATAACTAATAAATAAAAAATTAGGGGTCTTCAACAAAGGATTATATATTCAATAGGTATAAGTATTCGGCAATTCGTCAAACAGAAATGAGCATAATATGAAAAACAATGCCTAAATACCGATTTGATCGCCGCGCAAAACATTTTGCAGTGATCCTTAACTTGACTCTAGCTATTATTTGAAGCGCAATAATTAATAAAAAAATGATCATACATCAACATAGTGTTATCTATACAAAAGTTGCAATTTTGCTAAGGTTCCTCGAGTAGAAATGACATTAAGAAGGTCAAATTAACTGACTACCTATTTGATCGATACATGGATTGACAATGCTTAATTTTTCAAGATAACAAATAAATAAAAAATTAGGGTACTTCAACAAAGGATTATACATTCAATAGGTTGGAGTTTTCGGCAATTCGTCATACAGAAATGAGCATAATATAACAAAAAATGCCTAACTACCTATTTGATCGCCGCGCAAAACATTTGCTGTGATCCTTAACTTGACTCTAGCTATTATTTGAAGCGTAATAATTAATAAAAAAAATGATCATACATCAACATAGTGTTATCTATACAAAAGTTGCAATTTTCCAAAGGTTGTTCGAGTAGAAATGACTTTAAGAAGGTCAAATTAACTAACTACCTATTTGATCGATACATGGAATGACAATGCATAATATTTCAAGATAACAAATAAATAAAAAATTAGGGTACTTCAACAAAGGATTATATATTCAATAGGTAGGAGTTTTCGGCAATTCGTCATACAGAAATGAGCGTAATATGACAAAAAATGCCTAACTACCTATTTGATCGCCGCGCAAAACATTTGCTGTGATCCTTAACTTGACTCTAGCTATTATTTGAACCGTAATAATTAATAAAAAAATGATCATACATCAACATAGTGTTATCTATACAAAAGTCGCAATTTTCCTAAGGTTCTTCGAGTAGAAATGAATTTAAGAAGGTCAAATTAACTAACTACCTATTTGATCGATACATGGATTGACAATGCTTAAAATTTCAAGATAACTAATAAATAAAAAATTAGGATACTTCAACAAAGGATAATATATTCAATAGGTGGGAGTTTTCGGCAATTCGTCAAACAGAAACGAGCAAAATATGACAAAAAATGCATAACTACCTATTTGATCGCCGCGCAAAACATTTGCTGTGATCCTTAACTTGACTCTAGCTATTATTTGAAGCGTAATAATTAATAAAAAAATGATCATACATCAACATTGTGTTATCTATACAAAAGTAGCAATTTTCCAAAGGTTGTTCGAGTAGAAATGACTTTAAGAAGGTCAAATTAACTAACTACCTATTTGATCGATACATGGATTGACAATGCTTAAAATTTCAAGATAACTAATAAATAAAAAATTAGGATACTTCAACAAAGGATAATATATTCAATAGGTGGGAGTTTTCGGCAATTCGTCAAACAGAAACGAGCAAAATATGACAAAAAATGCATAACTACCTATTTGATCGCCGCGCAAAACATTTGCAGTGATCGTTAACTTGACTCAAGCTATTATTTGAAGCGTAATAATTAATAAAAAAATGATCATACATCAACATAGTGTTATCTATGCAAAATTCGCAATTTTCCTAATGTTCTTCGAGTAGAAATGAATTTAAGAAGGTCAAATTAACTAACTACATATTTGATCGATACATAGATTGAAAACGCTTAATATTTCAAGATAACTAATAAATAAAAAATTAGGATACTTCAACAAAGGATAATATATTCAATGGGTGGGAGTTTTCGGCAATTCGTCAAACAGAAATGATCAGAATATGACAAAAAATGCCTAACTAGCGATTTGATCGCCGCGCAAAACATTTGCAGTGATCCTTAACATGACTCTAGCTATTATTTGAAGCGTAATAATTAATAAAAAAATGATCATACATCAACATAGTGTTATCTATACAAAAGTTGCAATTTTGCTAAGGTTCCTCGAGTAGAAATGACATTAAGAAGGTCAAATTAACTGACTACCTATTTGATCGATACATGGATTGACAATGCTTAATTTTTCAAGATAACAAATAAATAAAAAATTAGGGTACTTCAACAAAGGATTATACATTCAATAGGTAGGAATTTTCGGCAATTCGTCATACAGAAATGAGCATAATATAACAAAAAATGCCTAACTACCTATTTGATCGCCGCGCAAAACATTTGCTGTGATCCTTAACTTGACTCTAGCTATTATTTGAAGCGTAATAATTAATAAAAAAATGATCATACATCAACATAGTGTTATCTATACAAAAGTCGCAATTTTCCAAAGGTTGTTCGAGTAGAAATGACTTTAAGAAGGTCAAATTAACTAACTACCTATTTGATCGATACATGGATTGACAATGCTTAAAATTTCAAGATAACTAATAAATAAAAAATTAGGATACTTCAACAAAGGATAATATATTCAATAGGTGGGAGTTTTCGGCAATTCGTCAAACAGAAACGAGCAAAATATGACAAAAAATGCATAACTACCTATTTGATCGCCGCGCAAAACATTTGCAGTGATCGTTAACTTGACTCAAGCTATTATTTGAAGCGTAATAATTAATAAAAAAATGATCATACATCAACATAGTGTTATCTATGCAAAATTCACAATTTTCCTAATGTTCTTCGAGTAGAAATGAATTTAAGAAGGTCAAATTAACTAACTAAATATTTGATCGATACATAGATTGAAAACGCTTAATATTTCAAGATAACTAATAAATAAAAAATTAGGATACTTCAACAAAGGATAATATATTCAATGGGTGGGAGTTTTCGGCAATTCGTCAAACAGAAATGATCAGAATATGACAAAAAATGCCTAACTAGCGATTTGATCGCCGCGCAAAACATTTGCAGTGATCCTTAACATGACTCTAGCTATTATTTGAAGCGTAATAATTAATAAAAAAATGATCATACATCAACATAGTGTTATCTATACAAAAGTTGCAATTTTGCTAAGGTTCCTCGAGTAGAAATGACATTAAGAAGGTCAAATTAACTGACTACCTATTTGATCGATACATGGATTGACAATGCTTAATTTTTCAAGATAACAAATAAATAAAAAATTAGGGTACTTCAACAAAGGATTATACATTCAATAGGTAGGAATTTTCGGCAATTCGTCATACAGAAATGAGCATAATATAACAAAAAATGCCTAACTACCTATTTGATCGCCGCGCAAAACATTTGCTGTGATCCTTAACTTGACTCTAGCTATTATTTGAAGCGTAATAATTAATAAAAAAATGATCATACATCAACATAGTGTTATCTATACAAAAGTCGCAATTTTCCAAAGGTTGTTCGAGTAGAAATGACTTTAAGAAGGTCAAATTAACTAACTACCTATTTGATCGATCCATGGAATGACAATGCTTAATATTTCAAGATAACAAATAAATAAAAAATTAGGGTACTTCAACAAAGGATTATATATTCAATAGGTAGGAGTTTTCGGCAATTGGTCAAACAGAAATGAGCAAAATATGACAAAAAATGCCTAACTACCTATTTGATCGCCGCGCAAAACATTTGAAGTGATTCTTAACTTGACTATAGCTAATATTTGAAGCGTAATAATTAATAAAAAAATGATCATACATCAACATAGTGTTATCTATACAAAAGTCGCAATTTTCCAAAGGTTGTTCGAGTAGAAATGACTTTAAGAAGGTCAAATTAACTAACTACCAATTTGATCGATACATGGATTGACAATGCTTAATATTTCAAGATAACTAATAAATAAAAAATTAGGGGACTTCAACAAAGGATTATATATTCAATAGGTATGAGTATTCGGCAATTCGTCAAACAGAAATGAGCATAATATGACAAAAAATCCCAAACTACCGATTTGATCGCCGCGCAAAACATTTGCAGTGATCCTTAACTTGACTCTAGCTATTATTTGAAGCGTAATAATTAATAAAAAAATGATCATACATCAACATAGTGTTATCTATACAAAAGTTGCAATTTTGCTAAGGTTCCTCGTGTAGAAATGACTTTAAAAAGGTCAAATTAACTAACTACCTATTTGATCGATTCATGGATTGACAATGCTTAATATTTCAAGATAACAAATAAATAAAAAATTAGGGTACTTCAACAAAGGATTATATATTCAATAGGTAGGAGTTTTCGGCAATTCGTCATACAGAAATGAGCATAATTTGACAAAAAATGCATAACTACCTATTTGATCGCCGCGCAAAACATTTGCTGTGATCCTTAACTTGACTCTAGCTATTATTTGAAGCGTAATAATTAATAAAAAAAATGATCATACATCAACATAGTGTTATCTATACAAAAGTAACAATTTTCCAAATGTTGTTCGAGTAGAAATGACTTTAAGAAGGTCAAATTAACTAACTACCTATTTGATCGATACATGGATTGACAATGCTTAAAATTTCAAGATAACTAATAAATAAAAAATTAGGATACTTCAACAAAGGATAATATATTCAATAGGTGGGAGTTTACGGCAATTCGTCAAACAAAAATGAGCAAAATATGACAAAAAATGCATAACTACCTATTTGATCGCCGAGCAAAACGTTTGCAGTGATCCTTAACTTGACTCAAGCTATTATTTGAAGCGTAATAATTAATAAAAAAATGATCATACATCAACATAGTGTTATCTATGCAAAATTCGCAATTTTCCTAAGGTTCTTCGAGTAGAAACGAATTTAAGAAGGTCAAATTAACAAACCACATATTTGATCGATACATAGGTTGACAACGCTTAATATTTCAAGATAACTAAAAAATAAAAAATTAGGATACTTCAACAAAGGATTATCTATTCAATAGGTAGGAGTTTTCGGCAATTGCTCAAACAGAAATGAGCAAAATATGACAAAAAATGCCTACCTACCTATTTGATCGCCGCGCAAAACATTTGCAGTGATTCTTAGCTTTACTCTAGCTATTATTTGAAGCGTAATAATTAATAAAAAAAAATGATCATACATCAACATAGTGTTATCTATACAAAAGTCGCAATTTTCCTAAGGTTGTTCGAGTAGAAATGACTTTAAGAAGGTCAAATTAACTAACTACCTATTTGATCGATACATGGATTGACAATGCTTAATATTTCAAGATAACTAATAAATAAAAAATTAGGGGTCTTCAACAAAGGATTATATATTCAATAGGTATAAGTATTCGGCAATTCGTCAAACAGAAATGAGCATAATATGAAAAAAAATGCCTAACTACCGATTTGATCGCCGCGCAAAACATTTTGCAGTGATCCTTAACTTGACTATAGCTATTATTTGAAGCGCAATAATTAATAAAAAAATGATCATACATCAACATAGTGTTATCTATACAAAAGTTGCAATTTTGCTAAGGTTCCTCGAGTAGAAATGACATTAAGAAGCTCAAATTAACTGACTACCTATTTGATCGATACATGGATTGACAATGCTTAATTTTTCAAGATAACAAATAAATAAAAAATTAGGGTACTTCAACAAAGGATTCTACATTCAATAGGTAGGAATTTTCGGCAATTCGTCATACAGAAATGAGCATAATATAACAAAAAATGCCTAACTACCTATTTGATCGCCGCGCAAAACATTTGCTGTGATCCTTAACTTGACTCTAGCTATTATTTGAAGCGTAATAATTAATAAAAAAATGATCATACATCAACATAGTGTTATCTATACAAAAGTCGCAATTTTCCAAAGGTTGTTCGAGTAGAAATGACTTTAAGAAGGTCAAATTAACTAACTACCTATTTGATCGATACATGGATTGACAATGCTTAAAATTTCAAGATAACTAATAAATAAAAAATTAGGATACTTCAACAAAGGATAATATATTCAATCGGTGGGAGTTTTCGGCAATTCGTCAAACAGAAACGAGCAAAATATGACAAAAAATGCATAACTACCTATTTGATCGCCGCGCAAAACATTTGCAGTGATCGTTAACTTGACTCAAGCTATTATTTGAAGCGTAATAATTAATAAAAAAATGATCATACATCAACATAGTGTTATCTATGCAAAATTCACAATTTTCCTAATGTTCTTCGAGTAGAAATGAATTTAAGAAGGTCAAATTAACTAACTAAATATTTGATCGATACATAGATTGAAAACGCTTAATATTTCAAGATAACTAATAAATAAAAAATTAGGATACTTCAACAAAGGATAATATATTCAATGGGTGGGAGTTTTCGGCAATTCGTCAAACAGAAATGATCAGAATATGACAAAAAATGCCTAACTAGCGATTTGATCGCCGCGCAAAACATTTGCAGTGATCCTTAACATGACTCTAGCTATTATTTGAAGCGTAATAATTAATAAAAAAATGATCATACATCAACATAGTGTTATCTATACAAAAGTTGCAATTTTGCTAAGGTTCCTCGAGTAGAAATGACATTAAGAAGGTCAAATTAACTGACTACCTATTTGATCGATACATGGATTGACAATGCTTAATTTTTCAAGATAACAAATAAATAAAAAATTAGGGTACTTCAACAAAGGATTATACATTCAATAGGTAGGAATTTTCGGCAATTCGTCATACAGAAATGAGCATAATATAACAAAAAATGCCTAACTACCTATTTGATCGCCGCGCAAAACATTTGCTGTGATCCTTAACTTGACTCTAGCTATTATTTGAAGCGTAATAATTAATAAAAAAATGATCATACATCAACATAGTGTTATCTATACAAAAGTCGCAATTTTCCAAAGGTTGTTCGAGTAGAAATGACTTTAAGAAGGTCAAATTAACTAACTACCTATTTGATCGATCCATGGAATGACAATGCTTAATATTTCAAGATAACAAATAAATAAAAAATTAGGGTACTTCAACAAAGGATTATATATTCAATAGGTAGGAGTTTTCGGCAATTGGTCAAACAGAAATGAGCAAAATATGACAAAAAATGCCTAACTACCTATTTGATCGCCGCGCAAAACATTTGAAGTGATTCTTAACTTGACTCTAGCTAATATTTGAAGCGTAATAATTAATAAAAAAATGATCATACATCAACATAGTGTTATCTATACAAAAGTCGCAATTTTCCAAAGGTTGTTCGAGTAGAAATGACTTTAAGAAGGTCAAATTAACTAACTACCAATTTGATCGATACATGGATTGACAATGCTTAATATTTCAAGATAACTAATAAATAAAAAATTAGGGGACTTCAACAAAGGATTATATATTCAATAGGTATGAGTATTCGGCAATTCGTCAAACAGAAATGAGCATAATATGACAAAAAATCCCAAACTACCGATTTGATCGCCGCGCAAAACATTTGCAGTGATCCTTAACTTGACTCTAGCTATTATTTGAAGCGTAATAATTAATAAAAAAATGATCATACATCAACATAGTGTTATCTATACAAAAGTTGCAATTTTGCTAAGGTTCCTCGTGTAGAAATGACTTTAAAAAGGTCAAATTAACTAACTACCTATTTGATCGATTCATGGATTGACAATGCTTAATATTTCAAGATAACAAATAAATCAAAAATTAGGGTACTTCAACAAAGGATTATATATTCAATAGGTAGGAGTTTTCGGCAATTCGTCATACAGAAATGAGCATAATATGACAAAAAATGCATAACTACCTATTTGATCGCCGCGCAAAACATTTGCTGTGATCCTTAACTTGACTCTAGCTATTATTTGAAGCGTAATAATTAATAAAAAAAATGATCATACATCAACATAGTGTTATCTATACAAAAGTAACAATTTTCCAAATGTTGTTCGAGTAGAAATGACTTTAAGAAGGTCAAATTAACTAACTACCTATTTGATCGATACATGGATTGACAATGCTTAAAATTTCAAGATAACTAATAAATAAAAAATTAGGATACTTCAACAAAGGATAATATATTCAATAGGTGGGAGTTTACGGCAATTCGTCAAACAAAAATGAGCAAAATATGACAAAAAATGCATAACTACCTATTTGATCGCCGAGCAAAACGTTTGCAGTGATCCTTAACTTGACTCAAGCTATTATTTGAAGCGTAATAATTAATAAAAAAATGATCATACATCAACATAGTGTTATCTATGCAAAATTCGCAATTTTCCTAAGGTTCTTCGAGTAGAAACGAATTTAAGAAGGTCAAATTAACAAACCACATATTTGATCGATACATAGGTTGACAACGCTTAATATTTCAAGATAACTAAAAAATAAAAAATTAGGATACTTCAACAAAGGATTATCTATTCAATAGGTAGGAGTTTTCGGCAATTGCTCAAACAGAAATGAGCAAAATATGACAAAAAATGCCTACCTACCTATTTGATCGCCCCGCAAAACATTTGCAGTGATTCTTAGCTTTACTCTAGCTATTATTTGAAGCGTAATAATTAATAAAAAAAAATGATCATACATCAACATAGTGTTATCTATACAAAAGTCGCAATTTTCCTAAGGTTGTTCGAGTAGAAATGACTTTAAGAAGGTCAAATTAACTAACTACCTATTTGATCGATACATGGATTGACAATGCTTAATATTTCAAGATAACTAATAAATAAAAAATTAGGGGTCTTCAACAAAGGATTATATATTCAATAGGTATAAGTATTCGGCAATTCGTCAAACAGAAATGAGCATAATATGAAAAAAAATGCCTAACTACCGATTTGATCGCCGCGCAAAACATTTTGCAGTGATCCTTAACTTGACTATAGCTATTATTTGAAGCGCAATAATTAATAAAAAAATGATCATACATCAACATAGTGTTATCTATACAAAAGTTGCAATTTTGCTAAGGATCCTCGAGTAGAAATGACATTAAGAAGCTCAAATTAACTGACTACCTATTTGATCGATACATGGATTGACAATGCTTAATTTTTCAAGATAACAAATAAATAAAAAATTAGGGTACTTCAACAAAGGATTCTACATTCAATAGGTAGGAATTTTCGGCAATTCGTCATACAGAAATGAGCATAATATAACAAAAAATGCCTAACTACCTATTTGATCGCCGCGCAAAACATTTGCTGTGATCCTTAACTTGACTCTAGCTATTATTTGAAGCGTAATAATTAATAAAAAAATGATCATACATCAACATAGTGTTATCTATACAAAAGTCGCAATTTTCCAAAGGTTGTTCGAGTAGAAATGACTTTAAGAAGGTCAAATTAACTAACTACCTATTTGATCGATACATGGATTGACAATGCTTAAAATTTCAAGATAACTAATAAATAAAAAATTAGGATACTTCAACAAAGGATAATATATTCAATAGGTGGGAGTTTTCGGCAATTCGTCAAACAGAAACGAGCAAAATATGACAAAAAATGCATAACTACCTATTTGATCGCCGCGCAAAACATTTGCAGTGATCGTTAACTTGACTCAAGCTATTATTTGAAGCGTAATAATTAATAAAAAAATGATCATACATCAACATAGTGTTATCTATGCAAAATTCACAATTTTCCTAATGTTCTTCGAGTAGAAATGAATTTAAGAAGGTCAAATTAACTAACTAAATATTTGATCGATACATATATTGAAAACGCTTAATATTTCAAGATAACTAATAAATAAAAAATTAGGATACTTCAACAAAGGATAATATATTCAATGGGTGGGAGTTTTCGGCAATTCGTCAAACAGAAATGATCAGAATATGACAAAAAATGCCTAACTAGCGATTTGATCGCCGCGCAAAACATTTGCAGTGATCCTTAACATGACTCTAGCTATTATTTGAAGCGTAATAATTAATAAAAAAATGATCATACATCAACATAGTGTTATCTATACAAAAGTTGCAATTTTGCTAAGGATCCTCGAGTAGAAATGACATTAAGAAGCTCAAATTAACTGACTACCTATTTGATCGATACATGGATTGACAATGCTTAATTTTTCAAGATAACAAATAAATAAAAAATTAGGGTACTTCAACAAAGGATTCTACATTCAATAGGTAGGAATTTTCGGCAATTCGTCATACAGAAATGAGCATAATATAACAAAAAATGCCTAACTACCTATTTGATCGCCGCGCAAAACATTTGCTGTGATCCTTAACTTGACTCTAGCTATTATTTGAAGCGTAATAATTAATAAAAAAATGATCATACATCAACATAGTGTTATCTATACAAAAGTCGCAATTTTCCAAAGGTTGTTCGAGTAGAAATGACTTTAAGAAGGTCAAATTAACTAACTACCTATTTGATCGATACATGGATTGACAATGCTTAAAATTTCAAGATAACTAATAAATAAAAAATTAGGATACTTCAACAAAGGATAATATATTCAATAGGTGGGAGTTTTCGGCAATTCGTCAAACAGAAACGAGCAAAATATGACAAAAAATGCATAACTACCTATTTGATCGCCGCGCAAAACATTTGCAGTGATCGTTAACTTGACTCAAGCTATTATTTGAAGCGTAATAATTAATAAAAAAATGATCATACATCAACATAGTGTTATCTATGCAAAATTCACAATTTTCCTAATGTTCTTCGAGTAGAAATGAATTTAAGAAGGTCAAATTAACTAACTAAATATTTGATCGATACATATATTGAAAACGCTTAATATTTCAAGATAACTAATAAATAAAAAATTAGGATACTTCAACAAAGGATAATATATTCAATGGGTGGGAGTTTTCGGCAATTCGTCAAACAGAAATGATCAGAATATGACAAAAAATGCCTAACTAGCGATTTGATCGCCGCGCAAAACATTTGCAGTGATCCTTAACATGACTCTAGCTATTATTTGAAGCGTAATAATTAATAAAAAAATGATCATACATCAACATAGTGTTATCTATACAAAAGTTGCAATTTTGCTAAGGTTCCTCGAGTAGAAATGACATTAAGAAGGTCAAATTAACTGACTACCTATTTGATCGATACATGGATTGACAATGCTTAATTTTTCAAGATAACAAATAAATAAAAAATTAGGGTACTTCAACAAAGGATTATACATTCAATAGGTAGGAATTTTCGGCAATTCGTCATACAGAAATGAGCATAATATAACAAAAAATGCCTAACTACCTATTTGATCGCCGCGCAAAACATTTGCTGTGATCCTTAACTTGACTCTAGCTATTATTTAAAGCGTAATAATTAATAAAAAAATGATCATACATCAACATAGTGTTATCTATACAAAAGTCGCAATTTTCCAAAGGTTGTTCGAGTAGAAATGACTTTAAGAAGGTCAAATTAACTAACTACCTATTTGATCGATCCATGGAATGACAATGCTTAATATTTCAAGATAACAAATAAATAAAAAATTAGGGTACTTCAACAAAGGATTATATATTCAATAGGTAGGAGTTTTCGGCAATTGGTCAAACAGAAATGAGCAAAATATGACAAAAAATGCCTAACTACCTATTTGATCGCCGCGCAAAACATTTGAAGTGATCCTTAACATGACTCTAGCTATTATTTGAAGCGTAATAATTAATAAAAAAATGATCATACATCAACATAGTGTTATCTATACAAAAGTTGCAATTTTGCTAAGGTTCCTCGAGTAGAAATGACATTAAGAAGGTCAAATTAACTGACTACCTATTTGATCGATACATGGATTGACAATGCTTAATTTTTCAAGATAACAAATAAATAAAAAATTAGGGTACTTCAACAAAGGATTATACATTCAATAGGTAGGAATTTTCGGCAATTCGTCATACAGAAATGAGCATAATATAACAAAAAATGCCTAACTACCTATTTGATCGCCGCGCAAAACATTTGCTGTGATCCTTAACTTGACTCTAGCTATTATTTAAAGCGTAATAATTAATAAAAAAATGATCATACATCAACATAGTGTTATCTATACAAAAGTCGCAATTTTCCAAAGGTTGTTCGAGTAGAAATGACTTTAAGAAGGTCAAATTAACTAACTACCAATTTGATCGATACATGGATTGACAATGCTTAATATTTCAAGATAACTAATAAATAAAAAATTAGGGGACTTCAACAAAGGATTATATATTCAATAGGTATGAGTATTCGGCAATTCGTCAAACAGAAATGAGCATAATATGACAAAAAATCCCAAACTACCGATTTGATCGCCGCGCAAAACATTTGCAGTAATCCTTAACTTGACTCTAGCTATTATTTGAAGCGTAATAATTAATAAAAAAATGATCATACATCAACATAGTGTTATCTATACAAAAGTTGCAATTTTGCTAAGGTTCCTCGAGTAGAAATGACTTTAAAAAGGTCAAATTAACTAACTACCTATTTGATCGATTCATGGATTGACAATGCTTAATATTTCAAGATAACAAATAAATAAAAAATTAGGGTACTTCAACAAAGGATTATATATTCAATAGGTAGGAGTTTTCGGCAATTCGTCATACAGAAATGAGCATAATATGACAAAAAATGCATAACTACCTATTTGATCGCCGCGCAAAACATTTGCTGTGATCCTTAACTTGACTCTAGCTATTATTTGAAGCGTAATAATTAATAAAAAAAATGATCATACATCAACATAGTGTTATCTATACAAAAGTAACAATTTTCCAAATGTTGTTCGAGTAGAAATGACTTTAAGAAGGTCAAATTAACTAACTACCTATTTGATCGATACATGGATTGACAATGCTTAAAATTTCAAGATAACTAATAAATAAAAAATTAGGATACTTCAACAAAGGATAATATATTCAATAGGTGGGAGTTTACGGCAATTCGTCAAACAAAAATGAGCAAAATATGACAAAAAATGCATAACTACCTATTTGATCGCCGAGCAAAACGTTTGCAGTGATCCTTAACTTGACTCAAGCTATTATTTGAAGCGTAATAATTAATAAAAAAATGATCATACATCAACATAGTGTTATCTATGAAAAATTCGCAATTTTCCTAAGGTTCTTCGAGTAGAAACGAATTTAAGAAGGTCAAATTAACTAACCACATATTTGATCGATACATAGGTTGACAACGCTTAATATTTCAAGATAACTAAAAAATAAAAAATTAGGATACTTCAACAAAGGATAATCTATTCAATAGGTAGGAGTTTTCGGCAATTGCTCAAACAGAAATGAGCAAAATATGACAAAAAATGCCTACCTACCTATTTGATCGCCGCGCAAAACATTTGCAGTGATTCTTAGCTTTACTCTAGCTATTATTTGAAGCGTAATAATTAATAAAAAAAATGATCATACATCAACATAGTGTTATCTATACAAAAGTCGCAATTTTCCTAAGGTTGTTCGAGTAGAAATGACTTTAAGAAGGTCAAATTAACTAACTACCTATTTGATCGATACATGGATTGACAATGCTTAATATTTCAAGATAACTAATAAATAAAAAATTAGGGGTCTTCAACAAAGGATTATATATTCAATAGGTATAAGTATTCGGCAATTCGTCAAACAGAAATGAGCATAATATGAAAAAAAATGCCTAACTACCGATTTGATCGCCGCGCAAAACATTTTGCAGTGATCCTTAACTTGACTCTAGCTATTATTTGAAGCGCAATAATTAATAAAAAAATGATCATACATCAACATAGTGTTATCTATACAAAAGTTGCAATTTTGCTAAGGTTCCTCGAGTAGAAATGACATTAAGAAGCTCAAATTAACTGACTACCTATTTGATCGATACATGGATTGACAATGCTTAATTTTTCAAGATAACAAATAAATAAAAAATTAGGGTACTTCAACAAAGGATTCTACATTCAATAGGTAGGAATTTTCGGCAATTCGTCATACAGAAATGAGCATAATATAACAAAAAATGCCTAACTACCTATTTGATCGCCGCGCAAAACATTTGCTGTGATCCTTAACTTGACTCTAGCTATTATTTGAAGCGTAATAATTAATAAAAAAATGATCATACATCAACATAGTGTTATCTATACAAAAGTCGCAATTTTCCAAATGTTGTTCGAGTAGAAATGACTTTAAGAAGGTCAAATTAACTAACTACCTATTTGATCGATACATGGATTGACAATGCTTAAAATTTCAAGATAACTAATAAATAAAAAATTAGGATACTTCAACAAAGGATAATATATTCAATAGGTGGGAGTTTTCGGCAATTCGTCAAACAGAAACGAGCAAAATATGACAAAAAATGCATAACTACCTATTTGATCGCCGCGCAAAACATTTGCAGTGATCTTAACTTGACTCAAGCTATTATTTGAAGCGTAATAATTAATAAAAAAATGATCATACATCAACATAGTGTTATCTATGCAAAATTCGCAATTTTCCTAAGGTTCTTCGAGTAGAAATGAATTTAAGAAGGTCAAATTAACTAACTACCTATTTGATCGATACATAGATTGACAACGCTTAATATTTCAAGATAACTAATAAATAAAAAATTAGGATACTTCAACAAAGGATTATATATTCAATAGGTATGAGTTTTCGGCAATTGGTCAAACAGAAATGAGCAAAATATGACAAAAAATGCCTAACTACCTATTTGATCGCCGCGCAAAACATTTGCAGTGATTCTTAACTTGACTCTAGCTATTATTTGAAGCGTAATAATTAATAAAAAAATGATCATACATCAACATAGTGTTATCTATACAAAAGTCGCAATTTTCCAAAGGTTGTTCGAGTAGAAATGACTTTAAGAAGGTCAAATTAACTAACTACCTATTTGATCGATACATGGATTGACAATGCTTAAAATTTCAAGATAACTAATAAATAAAAAATTAGGATACTTCAACAAAGGATAATATATTCAATAGGTGGGAGTTTTCGGCAATTCGTCAAACAGAAACGAGCAAAATATGACAAAAAATGCATAACTACCTATTTGATCGCCGCGCAAAACATTTGCAGTGATCTTAACTTGACTCAAGCTATTATTTGAAGCGTAATAATTAATAAAAAAATGATCATACATCAACATAGTGTTATCTATGCAAAATTCGCAATTTTCCTAAGGTTCTTCGAGTAGAAATGAATTTAAGAAGGTCAAATTAACTAACTACCTATTTGATCGATACATAGATTGACAACGCTTAATATTTCAAGATAACTAATAAATAAAAAATTAGGATACTTCAACAAAGGATTATATATTCAATAGGTATGAGTTTTCGGCAATTGGTCAAACAGAAATGAGCAAAATATGACAAAAAATGCATAACTACCTATTTGATCGCCGCGCAAAACATTTGCAGTGATCGTTAACTTGACTCAAGCTATTATTTGAAGCGTAATAATTAATAAAAAAATGATCATACATCAACATAGTGTTATCTATGCAAAATTCACAATTTTCCTAATGTTCTTCGAGTAGAAATGAATTTAAGAAGGTCAAATTAACTAACTAAATATTTGATCGATACATAGATTGAAAACGCTTAATATTTCAAGATAACTAATAAATAAAAAATTAGGATACTTCAACAAAGGATAATATATTCAATGGGTGGGAGTTTTCGGCAATTCGTCAAACAGAAATGATCAGAATATGACAAAAAATGCCTAACTAGCGATTTGATCGCCGCGCAAAACATTTGCAGTGATCCTTAACATGACTCTAGCTATTATTTGAAGCGTAATAATTAATAAAAAAATGATCATACATCAACATAGTGTTATCTATACAAAAGTTGCAATTTTGCTAAGGTTCCTCGAGTAGAAATGACATTAAGAAGGTCAAATTAACTGACTACCTATTTGATCGATACATGGATTGACAATGCTTAATTTTTCAAGATAACAAATAAATAAAAAATTAGGGTACTTCAACAAAGGATTATACATTCAATAGGTAGGAATTTTCGGCAATTCGTCATACAGAAATGAGCATAATATAACAAAAAATGCCTAACTACCTATTTGATCGCCGCGCAAAACATTTGCTGTGATCCTTAACTTGACTCTAGCTATTATTTAAAGCGTAATAATTAATAAAAAAATGATCATACATCAACATAGTGTTATCTATACAAAAGTCGCAATTTTCCAAAGGTTGTTCGAGTAGAAATGACTTTAAGAAGGTCAAATTAACTAACTACCTATTTGATCGATCCATGGAATGACAATGCTTAATATTTCAAGATAACAAATAAATAAAAAATTAGGGTACTTCAACAAAGGATTATATATTCAATAGGTAGGAGTTTTCGGCAATTGGTCAAACAGAAATGAGCAAAATATGACAAAAAATGCCTAACTACCTATTTGATCGCCGCGCAAAACATTTGAAGTGATTCTTAACTTGACTCTAGCTAATATTTGAAGCGTAATAATTAATAAAAAAATGATCATACATCAACATAGTGTTATCTATACAAAAGTCGCAATTTTCCAAAGGTTGTTCGAGTAGAAATGACTTTAAGAAGGTCAAATTAACTAACTACCAATTTGATCGATACATGGATTGACAATGCTTAATATTTCAAGATAACTAATAAATAAAAAATTAGGGGACTTCAACAAAGGATTATATATTCAATAGGTATGAGTATTCGGCAATTCGTCAAACAGAAATGAGCATAATATGACAAAAAATCCCTAACTACCGATTTGATCGCCGCGCAAAACATTTGCAGTGATCCTTAACTTGACTCTAGCTATTATTTGAAGCGTAATAATTAATAAAAAAATGATCATACATCAACATAGTGTTATCTATACAAAAGTTGCAATTTTGCTAAGGTTCCTCGAGTAGAAATGACTTTAAAAAGGTCAAATTAACTAACTACCTATTTGATCGATTCATGGATTGACAATGCTTAATATTTCAAGATAACAAATAAATAAAAAATTAGGGTACTTCAACAAATGATTATATATTCAATAGGTAGGAGTTTTCGGCAATTCGTCATACAGAAATGAGCATAATATGACAAAAAATGCATAACTACCTATTTGATCGCCGCGCAAAACATTTGCGGTGATCCTTAACTTGACTCTAGCTATTATTTGAAGCGTAATAATTAATAAAAAAAATGATCATACATCAACATAGTGTTATCTATACAAAAGTAACAATTTTCCAAATGTTGTTCGAGTAGAAATGACTTTAAGAAGGTCAAATTAACTAACTACCTATTTGATCGATACATGGATTGACAATGCTTAAAATTTCAAGATAACTAATAAATAAAAAATTAGGATACTTCAACAAAGGATAATATATTCAATAGGTGGGAGTTTACGGCAATTCGTCAAACAAAAATGAGCAAAATATGACAAAAAATGCATAACTACCTATTTGATCGCCGAGCAAAACATTTGCAGTGATCCTTAACTTGACTCAAGCTATTATTTGAAGCGTAATAATTAATAAAAAAATGATCATACATCAACATAGTGTTATCTATGCAAAATTCGCAATTTTCCTAAGGTTCTTCGAGTAGAAACGAATTTAAGAAGGACAAATTAACTAACCACATATTTGATCGATACATAGGTTGACAACGCTTAATATTTCAAGATAACTAAAAAATAAAAAATTAGGATACTTCAACAAAGGATTATCTATTCAATAGGTAGGAGTTTTCGGCAATTGCTCAAACAGAAATGAGCAAAATATGACAAAAAATGCCTACCTACCTATTTGATCGCCGCGCAAAACATTTGCAGTGATTCTTAACTTTACTCTAGCTATTATTTGAAGTGTAATAATTAATAAAAAAAAATGATCATACATCAACATAGTGTTATCTATACAAAAGTCGCAATTTTCCAAAGGTTGTTCGAGTAGAAATGACTTTAAGAAGGTCAAATTAACTAACTACCTATTTGATCGATACATGGAATGACAATGCATAATATTTCAAGATAACAAATAAATAAAAAATTAGGGTACTTCAACATAGGATTATATATTCAATAGGTAGGAGTTTTCGGCAATTCGTCATACAGAAATGAGAGTAATATGACAAAAAATGCCTAACTACCTATTTGATCGCCGCGCAAAACATTTGCTGTGATCCTTAACTTGACTCTAGCTATTATTTGAAGCGTAATAATTAATAAAAAAATGATCATACATCAACATAGTGTTATCTATACAAAAGTCGCAATTTTCCTAAGGTTCTTCGAGTAGAAATGAATTTAAGAAGGTCAAATTAACTAACTACCTATTTGATCGATACATGGATTGACAATGCTTAAAATTTCAAGATAACTAATAAATAAAAAATTAGGATACTTCAACAAAGGATAATATATTCAATAGGTGGGAGTTTTCGGCAATTCGTCAAACAGAAACGAGCAAAATATGACAAAAAATGAATAACTACCTATTTGATCGGCGCACAAAACATTTGCAGTGATCGTTAACTTGACTCAAGCTATTCTTTGAAGCGTAATAATTAATAAAAAAATGATCATACATCAACATAGTGTTATCTATGCAAAATTCGCAATTTTCCTAATGTTCTTCGAGTAGAAATGAATTTAAGAAGGTCAAATTAACTAACTACATATTTGATCGATACATAGATTGAAAACGCTTAATATTTCAAGATAACTAATAAATAAAAAATTAGGATACTTCAACAAAGGATAATATATTCAATGGGTGGGAGTTTTCGGCAATTCGTCAAACAGAAATGATCAGAATATGACAAAAAATGCCTAACTAGCGATTTGATCGCCGCGCAAAACATTTGCAGTGATCCTTAACTTGACTCTAGCTATTATTTGAAGCGTAATAATTAATAAAAAAATGATCATACATCAACATAGTGTTATCTATACAAAAGTCGCAATTTTCCAAAGGTTGTTCGAGTAGAAATGACTTTAAGAAGGTCAAATTAACTAACTACCTATTTAATCGATCCATGGAATGACAATGCTTAATATTTCAAGATAACAAATAAATAAAAAATTAGGGTACTTCAACAAAGGATTATATATTCAATAGGTAGGAGTTTTCGGCAATTGGTCAAACAGAAATGAGCAAAATATGACAAAAAATGCCTAACTACCTATTTGATCGCCGCGCAAAACATTTGAAGTGATTCTTAACTTGACTCTAGCTAATATTTGAAGCGTAATAATTAATAAAAAAATGATCATGCATCAACATAGTGTTATCTATACAAAAGTCGCAATTTTCCAAAGGTTGTTCGAGTAGAAATGACTTTAAGAAGGTCAAATTAACTAACTACCAATTTGATCGATACATGGATTGACAATGCTTAATATTTCAAGATAACTAATAAATAAAAAATTAGGGGACTTCAACAAAGGATTATATATTCAATAGGTATGAGTATTCGGCAATTCGTCAAACAGAAATGAGCATAATATGACAAAAAATGCCTAACTACCGATTTGATCGCCGCGCAAAACATTTGCAGTGATCCTTAACTTGACTCTAGCTATTATTTGAAGCGTAATAATTAATAAAAAAATGATCATACATCAACATAGTGTTATCTATACAAAAGTTGCAATTTTGCTAAGGTTCCTCGAGTAGAAATGACATTAAAAAGGTCAAATTAACTAACTACCTATTTGATCGATTCATGGATTGACAATGCTTAATATTTCAAGATAACAAATAAATAAAAAATTAGGGTACTTCAACAAAGGATTATATATTCAATAGGTAGGAGTTTTCGGCAATTCGTCATACAGAAATGAGCATAATATGACAAAAAATGCATAACTACCTATTTGATCGCCGCACAAAACATTTGCTGTGATCCTTAACTTGACTCTAGCTATTATTTGAAGCGTAATAATTAATAAAAAAAATGATCATACATCAACATAGTGTTATCTATACAAAAGTAACAATTTTCCAAAGGTTGTTCGAGTAGAAATGACTTTAAGAAGGTCAAATTAACTAACTACCTATTTGATCGATACATGGATTGACAATGCTTAAAATTTTAAGATAACTAATAAATAAAAAATTAGGATGCTTCAACAAAGGATAATATATTCAATAGGTGGGAGTTTACGGCAATTCGTCAAACAAAAATGAGCAAAATATGACAAAAAATGCATAACTACCTATTTGATCGCCGAGCAAAACATTTGCAGTGATCCTTAACTTGACTCAAGCTATTATTTGAAGCGTAATAATTAAGAAAAAAATGATCATACATCAACATAGTGTTATCTATGCAATTTTCGCAATTTTCCTAAGGTTCTTCGAGTAGAAACGAATTTAAGAAGGTCAAATTAACTAACTACATATTTGATCGATACATAGATTGACAACGCTTAATATTTCAAGATAACTAAAAAATAAAAAATTAGGATACTTCAACAAAGGATTATCTATTCAATAGGTAGGAGTTTTCGGCAATTGCTCAAACAGAAATGAGCAAAATATGACAAAAAATGCCTACCTACCTATTTGATCGCCGCGCAAAACATTTGCAGTGATTCTTAACTTTACTCTAGCTATTATTTGAAGCGTAATAATTAATAAAAAAAAAGATCATACATCAACATAGTGTTATCTATACAAAAGTCGCAATTTTCCTAAGGTTGTTCGAGTAGAAATGACTTTAAGAAGGTCAAATTAACTAACTACCTATTTGATCGATCCATGGAATGACAATGCTTAATATTTCAAGATAACAAATAAATAAAAAATTAGGGTACTTCAACAAAGGATTATATATTCAATAGGTAGGAGTTTTCGGCAATTGGTCAAACAGAAATGAGCAAAATATGACAAAAAATGCCTAACTACCTATTTGATCGCCGCGCAAAACATTTGAAGTGATTCTTAACTTGACTCTAGCTATTATTTGAAGCGTAATAATTAATAAAAAAATGATCATACATCAACATAGTGTTATCTATACAAAAGTCGCAATTTTCCAAAGGTTGTTCGAGTAGAAATGACTTTAAGAAGGTCAAATTAACTAACTACCAATTTGATCGATACATGGATTGACAATGCTTAATATTTCAAGATAACTAATAAATAAAAAATTAGGGGACTTCAACAAAGGATTATATATTCAATAGGTATGAGTATTCGCCAATTCGTCAAACAGAAATGAGCATAATATGACAAAAAATGCCTAACTACCGATTTGATCGCCGCGCAAAACATTTGCAGTGATCCTTAACTTGACTCTAGCTATTATTTGAAGCGTAATAATTAATAAAAAAATGATCATATATCAACATACTGTTATCTATACAAAAGTTGCAATTTTACTAAGGTTCCTCGAGTAGAAATGACTTTAAAAAGGTCAAATTAACTAACTACCTATTTGATCGATTCATGGATTGACAATGCTTAATATTTCAAGATAACAAATAAATAAAAAATTAGGGTACTTCAACAAAGGATTATATATTCAATAGGTAGGAGTTTTCGGCAATTCGTCATACAGAAATGAGCATAATATGACAAAAAATGCATAACTACCTATTTGATCGCCGCACAAAACATTTGCTGTGATCCTTAACTTGACTCTAGCTATTATTTGAAGCGTAATAATTAATAAAAAAATGATCATACATCAACATAGTGTTATCTATACAAAAGTAACAATTTTCCAAAGGTTGTTCGAGTAGAAATGACTTTAAGAAGGTCAAATTAACTAACTACCTATTTGATCGATACATGGATTGACAATGCTTAAAATTTTAAGATAACTAATAAATAAAAAATTAGGATGCTTCAACAAAGGATAATATATTCAATAGGTGGGAGTTTACGGCAATTCGTCAAACAAAAATGAGCAAAATATGACAAAAAATGCATAACTACCTATTTGATCGCCGAGCAAAACATTTGCAGTGATCCTTAACTTGACTCAAGCTATTATTTGAAGCGTAATAATTAATAAAAAAATGATCATACACCAACATAGTGTTATCTATGCAAATTTCGCAATTTTCCTAAGGTTCTTCGAGTAGAAACGAATTTAAGAAGGTCAAATTAACTAACTACATATTTGATCGATACATAGATTGACAACGCTTAATATTTCAAGATAACTAAAAAATAAAAAATTAGGATACTTCAACAAAGGATTATCTATTCAATAGGTAGGAGTTTTCGGCAATTGCTCAAACAGAAATGAGCCAAATATGACAAAAAATGCCTACCTACCTATTTGATCGCCGCGCAAAACATTTGCAGTGATTCTTAACTTTACTCTAGCTATTATTTGAAGCGTAATAATTAATAAAAAAAAAAGATCATACATCAACATAGTGTTATCTATACAAAAGTCGCAATTTTCCTAAGGTTGTTCGAGTAGAAATGACTTTAAGAAGGTCAAATTAACTAACTACCTATTTGATCGATACATGGATTGACAATGCTTAATATTTCAAGATAACTAATAAATAAAAAATTAGGGGTCTTCAACAAAGGATTATATATTCAATAGGTATAAGTATTCGGCAATTCGTCAAACAGAAATGAGCATAATATGACAAAAAATGCCTAACTACCGATTTGATCGCCGCGCAAAACATTTTGCAGTGATCCTTAACTTGACTCTAGCTATTATTTGAAGCGCAATAATTAATAAAAAAATGATCATACATCAACATAGTGTTATCTATACAAAAGTTGCAATTTTGCTAAGGTTCCTCGAGTAGAAATGACATTAAGAAGGTCAAATTAACTGACTACCTATTTGATCGATACATGGATTGACAATGCTTAATTTTTCAAGATAACAAATAAATAAAAAATTAGGGTACTTCAACAAAGGATTATACATTCAATAGGTAGGAATTTTCGGCAATTCGTCATACAGAAATAAGCATAATATAACAAAAAATGCCTAACTACCTATTTGATCGCCGCGCAAAACATTTGCTGTGATCCTTAACTTGACTCTAGCTATTATTTGAAGCGTAATAATTAATAAAAAAATGATCATACATCAACATAGTGTTATCTATACAAAAGTCGCAATTTTCCAAAGGTTGTTCGAGTAGAAATGACTTTAAGAAGGTCAAATTAACTAACTACCTATTTGATCGATCCATGGAATGACAATGCTTAATATTTCAAGATAACAAATAAATAAAAAATTAGGGTACTTCAACAAAGGATTATATATTCAATAGGTAGGAGTTTTCGGCAATTGGTCAAACAGAAATGAGCAAAATATGACAAAAAATGCCTAACTACCTATTTGATCGCCGCGCAAAACATTTGAAGTGATTCTTAACTTGACTCTAGCTATTATTTGAAGCGTAATAATTAATAAAAAAATGATCATACATCAACATAGTGTTATCTATACAAAAGTCGCAATTTTCCAAAGGTTGTTCGAGTAGAAATGACTTTAAGAAGGTCAAATTAACTAACTACCAATTTGATCGATACATGGATTGACAATGCTTAATATTTCAAGATAACTAATAAATAAAAAATTAGGGGACTTCAACAAAGGATTATATATTCAATAGGTATGAGTATTCGGCAATTCGTCAAACAGAAATGAGCATAATATGACAAAAAATGCCTAACTACCGATTTGATCGCCGCGCAAAACATTTGCAGTGATCCTTAACTTGACTCTAGCTATTATTTGAAGCGTAATAATTAATAAAAAAATGATCATACATCAACATAGTGTTATCTATACAAAAGTCGCAATTTTGCTAAGGTTCCTCGAGTAGAAATGACTTTAAAAAGGTCAAATTAACTAACTACCTATTTGATCGATTCATGGATTGACAATGCTTAATATTTCAAGATAACAAATAAATAAAAAATTAGGGTACTTCAACAAAGGATTATATATTCAATAGGTAGGAGTTTTCGGCAATTCGTCATACAGAAATGAGCATAATATGACAAAAAATGCATAACTACCTATTTGATCGCCGCACAAAACATTTGCTGTGATCCTTAACTTGACTCTAGCTATTATTTGAAGCGTAATAATTAATAAAAAAAATGATCATACATCAACATAGTGTTATCTATACAAAAGTAACAATTTTCCAAAGGTTGTTCGAGTAGAAATGACTTTAAGAAGGTCAAATTAACTAACTACCTATTTGATCGATACATGGATTGACAATGCTTAAAATTTTAAGATAACTAATAAATAAAAAATTAGGATGCTTCAACAAAGGATAATATATTCAATAGGTGGGAGTTTACGGCAATTCGTCAAACAAAAATGAGCAAAATATGACAAAAAATGCATAACTACCTATTTGATCGCCGAGCAAAACATTTGCAGTGATCCTTAACTTGACTCAAGCTATTATTTGAAGCGTAATAATTAATAAAAAAATGATCATACACCAACATAGTGTTATCTATGCAAATTTCGCAATTTTCCTAAGGTTCTTCGAGTAGAAACGAATTTAAGAAGGTCAAATTAACTAACTACATATTTGATCGATACATAGATTGACAACGCTTAATATTTCAAGATAACTAAAAAATAAAAAATTAGGATACTTCAACAAAGGATTATCTATTCAATAGGTAGGAGTTTTCGGCAATTGCTCAAACAGAAATGAGCCAAATATGACAAAAAATGCCTACCTACCTATTTGATCGCCGCGCAAAACATTTGCAGTGATTCTTAACTTTACTCTAGCTATTATTTGAAGCGTAATAATTAATAAAAAAAAAAGATCATACATCAACATAGTGTTATCTATACAAAAGTCGCAATTTTCCTAAGGTTGTTCGAGTAGAAATGACTTTAAGAAGGTCAAATTAACTAACTACCTATTTGATCGATACATGGATTGACAATGCTTAATATTTCAAGATAACTAATAAATAAAAAATTAGGGGTCTTCAACAAAGGATTATATATTCAATAGGTATAAGTATTCGGCAATTCGTCAAACAGAAATGAGCATAATATGACAAAAAATGCCTAACTACCGATTTGATCGCCGCGCAAAACATTTTGCAGTGATCCTTAACTTGACTCTAGCTATTATTTGAAGCGCAATAATTAATAAAAAAATGATCATACATCAACATAGTGTTATCTATACAAAAGTTGCAATTTTGCTAAGGTTCCTCGAGTAGAAATGACATTAAGAAGGTCAAATTAACTGACTACCTATTTGATCGATACATGGATTGACAATGCTTAATTTTTCAAGATAACAAATAAATAAAAAATTAGGGTACTTCAACAAAGGATTATACATTCAATAGGTAGGAATTTTCGGCAATTCGTCATACAGAAATAAGCATAATATAACAAAAAATGCCTAACTACCTATTTGATCGCCGCGCAAAACATTTGCTGTGATCCTTAACTTGACTCTAGCTATTATTTGAAGCGTAATAATTAATAAAAAAATGATCATACATCAACATAGTGTTATCTATACAAAAGTCGCAATTTTCCAAAGGTTGTTCGAGTAGAAATGACTTTAAGAAGGTCAAATTAACTAACTACCTATTTGATCGATCCATGGAATGACAATGCTTAATATTTCAAGATAACAAATAAATAAAAAATTAGGGTACTTCAACAAAGGATTATATATTCAATAGGTAGGAGTTTTCGGCAATTGGTCAAACAGAAATGAGCAAAATATGACAAAAAATGCCTAACTACCTATTTGATCGCCGCGCAAAACATTTGAAGTGATTCTTAACTTGACTCTAGCTATTATTTGAAGCGTAATAATTAATAAAAAAATGATCATACATCAACATAGTGTTATCTATACAAAAGTCGCAATTTTCCAAAGGTTGTTCGAGTAGAAATGACTTTAAGAAGGTCAAATTAACTAACTACCAATTTGATCGATACATGGATTGACAATGCTTAATATTTCAAGATAACTAATAAATAAAAAATTAGGGGACTTCAACAAAGGATTATATATTCAATAGGTATGAGTATTCGGCAATTCGTCAAACAGAAATGAGCATAATATGACAAAAAATGCCTAACTACCGATTTGATCGCCGCGCAAAACATTTGCAGTGATCCTTAACTTGACTCTAGCTATTATTTGAAGCGTAATAATTAATAAAAAAATGATCATACATCAACATAGTGTTATCTATACAAAAGTCGCAATTTTGCTAAGGTTCCTCGAGTAGAAATGACTTTAAAAAGGTCAAATTAACTAACTACCTATTTGATCGATTCATGGATTGACAATGCTTAATATTTCAAGATAACAAATAAATAAAAAATTAGGGTACTTCAACAAAGGATTATATATTCAATAGGTAGGAGTTTTCGGCAATTCGTCATACAGAAATGAGCATAATATGACAAAAAATGCATAACTACCTATTTGATCGCCGCACAAAACATTTGCTGTGATCCTTAACTTGACTCTAGCTATTATTTGAAGCGTAATAATTAATAAAAAAAATGATCATACATCAACATAGTGTTATCTATACAAAAGTAACAATTTTCCAAAGGTTGTTCGAGTAGAAATGACTTTAAGAAGGTCAAATTAACTAACTACCTATTTGATCGATACATGGATTGACAATGCTTAAAATTTTAAGATAACTAATAAATAAAAAATTAGGATGCTTCAACAAAGGATAATATATTCAATAGGTGGGAGTTTACGGCAATTCGTCAAACAAAAATGAGCAAAATATGACAAAAAATGCATAACTACCTATTTGATCGCCGAGCAAAACATTTGCAGTGATCCTTAACTTGACTCAAGCTATTATTTGAAGCGTAATAATTAATAAAAAAATGATCATACATCAACATAGTGTTATCTATGCAAATTTCGCAATTTTCCTAAGGTTCTTCGAGTAGAAACGAATTTAAGAAGGTCAAATTAACTAACTACATATTTGATCGATACATAGATTGACAACGCTTAATATTTCAAGATAACTAAAAAATAAAAAATTAGGATACTTCAACAAAGGATTATCTATTCAATAGGTAGGAGTTTTCGGCAATTGCTCAAACAGAAATGAGCAAAATATGACAAAAAATGCCTACCTACCTATTTGATCGCCGCGCAAAACATTTGCAGTGATTCTTAACTTTACTCTAGCTATTATTTGAAGCGTAATAATTAATAAAAAAAAAAGATCATACATCAACATAGTGTTATCTATACAAAAGTCGCAATTTTCCTAAGGTTGTTCGAGTAGAAATGACTTTAAGAAGGTCAAATTAACTAACTACCTATTTGATCGATACATGGATTGACAATGCTTAATATTTCAAGATAACTAATAAATAAAAAATTAGGGGTCTTCAACAAAGGATTATATATTCAATAGGTATAAGTATTAGGCAATTCGTCAAACAGAAATGAGCATAATATGACAAAAAATGCCTAACTACCGATTTGATCGCCGCGCAAAACATTTTGCAGTGATCCTTAACTTGACTCTAACTATTATTTGAAGAGCAATAATTAATAAAAAAATGATCATACATCAACATAGTGTTATCTATACAAAAGTTGCAATTTTGCTAAGGTTCCTCGAGTAGAAATGACATTAAGAAGGTCAAATTAACTGACTACCTATTTGATCGATACATGGATTGACAATGCTTAATTTTTCAAGATAACAAATAAATAAAAAATTAGGGTATTTCAACAAAGGATTATACATTCAATAGGTAGGAATTTTCGGCAATTCGTCATACAGAAATAAGCATAATATAACAAAAATGCCTAACTACCTATTTGATCGCCGCGCAAAACATTTGTTGTGATCCTTAACTTGACTCTAGCTATTTTTTGAAGCGTAATAATTAATAAAAAAATGATCATACATCAACATAGTGTTATCTATACAAAAGTCGCAATTTTCCAAAGGTTGTTCGAGTAGAAATGACTTTAAGAAGGTCAAATTAACTAACTACCTATTTGATCGATCCATGGAATGACAATGCTTAATATTTCAAGATAACAAATAAATAAAAAATTAGGGGTTTTCAACGATTGATAATATATTCAATAGGTGGGAGTTTACGGCAATTCGTCAAACAGAAAAGAGCAAAATATGACAAAAAATGCATAACTACCTATTTGATCGCCGAGCAAAACATTTGCAGTGATCCTTAACTTGACTCAAGCTATTATTTGAAGCGTAATAATTAATAAAAAAATGATCATACATCAACATAGTGTTATCTATGCAAATTTCGCAATTTTCCTAAGGTTCTTCGAGTAGAAACGAATTTAAGAAGGTCAAATTAACTAAAAATTAGGGGTCTTCAACAAAGGATTATATATTCAATAGGTATAAGTATTCGGCAATTCGTCAAACAGAAATGAGCATAATATGACAAAAAATGCCTAACTACCGATTTGATCGCCGCGCAAAACATTTTGCAGTGATCCTTAACTTGACTCTAGCTATTATTTGAAGCGCTATAATTAATAAAAAAATGATCATACATCAACATAGTGTTATCTATTCAAGAAGTTGCAATTTTGCTAAGGTTCATCGAGTAGAAATGACATTAAGAAGGTCAAATTAACTGACTACCTATTTGATCGATACATGGATTGACAATGCTTAATTTTTCAAGATAACAAATAAATAAAAAATTAGGGTACTTCAACAAAGGATTATACATTCAATAGGTAGGAGTTTTCGGCAATTCGTCATACAGAAATGAGCATAATATAACAAAAAATGCCTAACTACCTATTTGATCGCCGCGCAAAACATTTGCTGTGATCCTTAACTTGACTCTAGCTATTATTTGAAGCATAATAATTAATAAAAAAAATGATCATACATCAACATAGTGTTATCTATACAAAAGTCGCAATTTTCCAAAGGTTGTTCGAGTAGAAATGACTTTAAGAAGGTCAAATTAACTAACTACCTATTTGATCGATACATGGAATGACAATGCATAATATTTCAAGATAACAAATAAATAAAAAATTAGGGTACTTCAACAAAGGATTATATATTCAATAGGTAGGAGTTTTCGGCAATTCGTCATACAGAAATGAGCGTAATATGACAAAAAATGCCTAACTACCTATTTGATCGCCGCGCAAAACATTTGCTGTGATCCTTAACTTGACTCTAGCTATTATTTGAAGCGTAATAATTAATAAAAAAATGATCATACATCAACATAGTGTTATCTATACAAAAGTCGCAATTTTCCTAAGGTTCTTCGAGTAGAAATGAATTTAAGAAGGTCAAATTAACTAACTACCTATTTGATCGATACATGGATTGACAATGCTTAAAATTTCAAGATAACTAATAAATAAAAAATTAGGATACTTCAACAAAGGATAATATATTCAATAGGTGGGAGTTTTCGGCAATTCGTCAAACAGAAAAGAGCAAAATATGACAAAAAATGCATAACTACCTATTTGATCGCCGCGCAAAACATTTGCTGTGATCCTTAACTTGACTCTAGCTATTATTTGAAGGGTAATAATTAATAAAAAAATGATCATACATCAACATAGTGTTATCTATACAAAAGTCGCAATTTTCCAAAGGTTGTTCGAGTAGAAATGACTTTAAGAAGGTCAAATTAACTAACTACCTATTTGATCGATACATGGATTGACAATGCTTATAATTTCAAGATAACTAATAAATAAAAAATTAGGATACTTCAACAAAGGATAATATATTCAATAGGTGGGAGTTTTCGGCAATTCGTCAAACAGAAACGAGCAAAATATGACAAAAAATGCATAACTACCTATTTGATCGCCGCGCAAAACATATGCAGTGATCCTTAACTTGACTCAAGCTATTATTTGAAGCGTAATAATTAATAAAAAAATGATCATACATCAACATAGTGTTATCTATGCAAAATTCGCAATTTTCCTAATGTTCTTCGAGTAGAAATGAATTTAAGAAGGTCAAATTAAGTAACAACATATTTGATCGATACATAGATTGACAACGCTTAATATTTCAAGATAACTAATAAATAAAAAATTAGGATACTTCAACAAAGGATAATATATTCAATGGGTGGGAGTTTTCGGCAATTCGTCAAACAGAAATAATCAGAATATGACAAAAAATGCCTAACTAGCGATTTGATCGCCGCGCAAAACATTTGCAGTGATCCTTAACATGACTCTAGCTATTATTTGAAGCGTAATAATTAATAAAAAAATTATCATACATCAACATAGTGTTATCTATACAAAAATTGCAATTTTGCTAAGGTTCCTCGAGTAGAAATGACTTTAAGAAGGTCAAATTAACTAACTAACTATTTGATCGATACATGGATTGACAATGCTTAATATTTCAAGATAACAAATAAATAAAAAATTAGGGTACTTCAACAAAGGATAATATATTCAATAGGTGGGAGTTTTCGGCATTTCGTCATACAGAAATGAGCATAATATGACATAAAAATGCCTAACTACCTATTTGATCGCCGCGCAAAACATTTGTTGTGATCCTTAACTTGACTCTAGCTATTATTTGAAGCGTAATAATTAATAAAAAAATGATCATACATCAACATAGTGTTATCTATACAAAAGTCGCAATTTTCCAAAGGTTGTTCGAGTAGAAATGACTTTAAGAAGGTCAAATTAACTAACTACCTATTTGATCGATACATGGATTGACAATGCTTAAAATTTCAAGATAACTAATAAATAAAAAATTAGGATACTTCAACAAAGGATAATATATTCAATAGGTGGGAGTTTTCGGCAATTCGTCAAACAGAAACGAGCAAAATATGACAAAAAATGCATAACTACCTATTTGATCGCCGCGCAAAACATTTGCAGTGATCTTAACTTGACTCAAGCTATTATTTGAAGCGTAATAATTAATAAAAAAATGATCATACATCAACATAGTGTTATCTATGCAAAATTCGCAATTTTCCTAAGGTTCTTCGAGTAGAAATGAATTTAAGAAGGTCAAATTAACTAACTACATATTTGATCGATACATAGATTGACAACGCTTAATATTTCAAGATAACTAATAAATAAAAAATTAGGATACTTCAACAAAGGATTATATATTCAATAGGTATGAGTTTTCGGCAATTGGTCAAACAGAAATGAGCAAAATATGACAAAAAATGCCTAACTACCTATTTGATCGCCGCGCAAAACATTTGCAGTGATTCTTAACTTGACTCTAGCTATTATTTGAAGCGTAATAATTAATAAAAAAATGATCATACATCAACATAGTGTTATCTATACAAAAGTCGCAATTTTCCAAAGGTTGTTCGAGTAGAAATGACTTTAAGAAGGTCAAATTAACTAACTACCTATTTGATCGATACATGGATTGACAATGCTTAAAATTTCAAGATAACTAATAAATAAAAAATTAGGATACTTCAACAAAGGATAATATATTCAATAGGTGGGAGTTTTCGGCAATTCGTCAAACAGAAACGAGCAAAATATGACAAAAAATGCATAACTACCTATTTGATCGCCGCGCAAAACATTTGCAGTGATCTTAACTTGACTCAAGCTATTATTTGAAGCGTAATAATTAATAAAAAAATGATCATACATCAACATAGTGTTATCTATGCAAAATTCGCAATTTTCCTAAGGTTCTTCGAGTAGAAATGAATTTAAGAAGGTCAAATTAACTAACTACATATTTGATCGATACATAGATTGACAACGCTTAATATTTCAAGATAACTAATAAATAAAAAATTAGGATACTTCAACAAAGGATTATATATTCAATAGGTATGAGTTTTCGGCAATTGGTCAAACAGAAATGAGCAAAATATGACAAAAAATGCCTAACTACCTATTTGATCGCCGCGCAAAACATTTGCAGTGATTCTTAACTTGACTCTAGCTATTATTTGAAGCGTAATAATTAATAAAAAAATGATCATACATCAACATAGTGTTATCTATACAAAAGTCGCAATTTTCCAAAGGTTGTTCGAGTAGAAATGACTTTAAGAAGGTCAAATTAACTAACTACCTATTTGATCGATACATGGATTGACAATGCTTAATATTTCAAGATAACTAATAATTAAAAAATTAGGGGACTTCAACAAAGGATTATATATTCAATAGGTATGAGTATTCGGCAATTCGTCAAACAGAAATGAGCATAATATGACAAAAAATGCCTAACTACCGATTTGATCGCCGCGCAAAACATTTGCAGTGATCCTTAACTTGACTCTAGCTATTATTTGAAGCGTAATAATTAATAAAAAAATGATCATACATCAACATAGTGTTATCTATACAAAAGTTGCAATTTTGCTAAGGTTCCTCGAGTAGAAATGACTTTAAAAAGGTTAAATTAACTAACTACCTATTTGATCGATTCATGGATTGACAATGCTTAATATTTCAAGATAACAAATAAATAAAAAATTAGGGTACTTCAACAAAGGATTATATATTCAATAGGTAGGAGTTTTCGGCAATTCGTCATACAGAAATGAGCATAATATGACAAAAAAATGCCTAACTACCTATTTGATCGCCGCGCAAAACATTTGCTGTGATCCTTAACATGACTCTAGCTATTATTTGAAGCGTAATAATTAATAAAAAAATGATCATACATCAACATAGTGTTATCTATACAAAAGTCGCAATTTTCCAAAGGTTGTTGAGTAGAAATGACATTAAGAAGGTCAAATTAACTAACTACCTATTTGATCGATACATGGATTGACAAGGCTTAAAATTTCAAGATAACTAATAAATAAAAAATTAGGATACTTCAACAAAGGATAATATATTCAATAGGTGGGAGTTTTCGGCAATTCGTCAAACAGAAAAGAGCATAATATGACAAAAAATGCCTAACTACCGATTTGATCGCTGCGCAAAACATTTGCAGTGATCCTTAACTTGACTCTAGCTATTATTTGAAGCGTAATAATTAATAAAAAAATGATCATACATCAACATAGTGTTATCTATACAAAAGTCACAATTTTCCAAAGGTTGTTCGAGTAGAAATGACTTTAAGAAGGTCAAATTAACTAACTACCTATTTGATCGATACATGGATTGACAATGCTTAAAATTTCAAGATAACTAATAAATAAAAAATTAGGATACTTCAACAAAGGATAATATATTCAATAGGTGGGAGTTTTCGGCAATTCGTCAAACAGAAATGAGCAAAATATGACAAAAAATGCCTAACTACCTATTTGATCGCCGCGCAAAACATTTGCAGTGATTCTTAACTTGACTCTAGCTATTATTTGAAGCGTAATAATTAATAAAAAAATGATCATACATCAACATAGTGTTATCTATACAAAAGTCGCAATTTTCCAAAGGTTGTTCGAGTAGAAATGACTTTAAGAAGGTCAAATTAACTAACTACCTATTTGATCGATACATGGATTGACAATGCTTAAAATTTCAAGATAACTAATAAATAAAAAATTAGGATACTTCAACAAAGGATAATATATTCAATAGGTGGGAGTTTTCGGCAATTCGTCAAACAGAAACGAGCAAAATATGACAAAAAATGCATAACTACCTATTTGATCGCCCCGCAAAACATTTGCAGTGATCTTAACTTGACTCAAGCTATTATTTGAAGCGTAATAATTAATAAAAAAATGATCATACATCAACATAGTGTTATCTATGCAAAATTCGCAATTTTCCTAAGGTTCTTCGAGTAGAAATGAATTTAAGAAGGTCAAATTAACTAACTACCTATTTGATCGATACATAGATTGACAACGCTTAATATTTCAAGATAACTAATAAATAAAAAATTAGGATACTTCAACAAAGGATTATATATTCAATAGGTATGAGTTTTCGGCAATTGGTCAAACAGAAATGAGCAAAATATGACAAAAAATGCCTAACTACCTATTTGATCGCCGCGCAAAACATTTGCAGTGATTCTTAACTTGACTCTAGCTATTATTTGAAGCGTAATAATTAATAAAAAAATGATCATACATCAACATAGTGTTATCTATACAAAAGTTGCAATTTTGCTAAGGTTCCTCGAGTAGAAATGACTTTAAAAAGGTTAAATTAACTAACTACCTATTTGATCGATTCATGGATTGACAATGCTTAATATTTCAAGATAACAAATAAATAAAAAATTAGGGTACTTCAACAAAGGATTATATATTCAATAGGTAGGAGTTTTCGGCAATTCGTCATACAGAAATGAGCATAATATGACAAAAAATGCCTAACTACCTATTTGATCGCCGCGCAAAACATTTGCTGTGATCCTTAACATGACTCTAGCTATTATTTGAAGCGTAATAATTAATAAAAAAATGATCATACATCAACATAGTGTTATCTATACAAAAGTCGCAATTTTCCAAAGGTTGTTGAGTAGAAATGACATTAAGAAGGTCAAATTAACTAACTACCTATTTGATCGATACATGGATTGACAAGGCTTAAAATTTCAAGATAACTAATAAATAAAAAATTAGGATACTTCAACAAAGGATAATATATTCAATAGGTGGGAGTTTTCGGCAATTCGTCAAACAGAAAAGAGCATAATATGACAAAAAATGCCTAACTACCGATTTGATCGCTGCGCAAAACATTTGCAGTGATCCTTAACTTGACTCTAGCTATTATTTGAAGCGTAATAATTAATAAAAAAATGATCATACATCAACATAGTGTTATCTATACAAAAGTCACAATTTTCCAAAGGTTGTTCGAGTAGAAATGACTTTAAGAAGGTCAAATTAACTAACTACCTATTTGATCGATACATGGATTGACAATGCTTAAAATTTCAAGATAACTAATAAATAAAAAATTAGGATACTTCAACAAAGGATAATATATTCAATAGGTGGGAGTTTTCGGCAATTCGTCAAACAGAAATGAGCAAAATATGACAAAAAATGCCTAACTACCTATTTGATCGCCGCGCAAAACATTTGCAGTGATTCTTAACTTGACTCTAGCTATTATTTGAAGCGTAATAATTAATAAAAAAATGATCATACATCAACATAGTGTTATCTATACAAAAGTCGCAATTTTCCAAAGGTTGTTCGAGTAGAAATGACTTTAAGAAGGTCAAATTAACTAACTACCTATTTGATCGATACATGGATTGACAATGCTTAAAATTTCAAGATAACTAATAAATAAAAAATTAGGATACTTCAACAAAGGATAATATATTCAATAGGTGGGAGTTTTCGGCAATTCGTCAAACAGAAACGAGCAAAATATGACAAAAAATGCATAACTACCTATTTGATCGCCGCGCAAAACATTTGCAGTGATCTTAACTTGACTCAAGCTATTATTTGAAGCGTAATAATTAATAAAAAAATGATCATACATCAACATAGTGTTATCTATGCAAAATTCGCAATTTTCCTAAGGTTCTTCGAGTAGAAATGAATTTAAGAAGGTCAAATTAACTAACTACCTATTTGATCGATACATAGATTGACAACGCTTAATATTTCAAGATAACTAATAAATAAAAAATTAGGATACTTCAACAAAGGATTATATATTCAATAGGTATGAGTTTTCGGCAATTGGTCAAACAGAAATGAGCAAAATATGACAAAAAATGCCTAACTACCTATTTGATCGCCGCGCAAAACATTTGCAGTGATTCTTAACTTGACTCTAGCTATTATTTGAAGCGTAATAATTAATAAAAAAATGATCATACATCAACATAGTGTTATCTATACAAAAGTCGCAATTTTCCAAAGGTTGTTCGAGTAGAAATGACTTTAAGAAGGTCAAATTAACTAACTACCTATTTGATCGATACATGGATTGACAATGCTTAAAATTTCAAGATAACTAATAAATAAAAAATTAGGATACTTCAACAAAGGATAATATATTCAATAGGTGGGAGTTTTCGGCAATTCGTCAAACAGAAACGAGCAAAATATGACAAAAAATGCATAACTACCTATTTGATCGCCGCGCAAAACATTTGCAGTGATCTTAACTTGACTCAAGCTATTATTTGAAGCGTAATAATTAATAAAAAAATGATCATACATCAACATAGTGTTATCTATGCAAAATTCGCAATTTTCCTAAGGTTCTTCGAGTAGAAATGAATTTAAGAAGGTCAAATTAACTAACTACCTATTTGATCGATACATAGATTGACAACGCTTAATATTTCAAGATAACTAATAAATAAAAAATTAGGATACTTCAACAAAGGATTATATATTCAATAGGTATGAGTTTTCGGCAATTGGTCAAACAGAAATGAGCAAAATATGACAAAAAATGCCTAACTACATATTTGATCGCCGCGCAAAACATTTGCAGTGATTCTTAACTTGACTCTAGCTATTATTTGAAGCGTAATAATTAATAAAAAAATGATCATACATCAACATAGTGTTATCTATACAAAAGTCGCAATTTTCCAAAGGTTGTTCGAGTAGAAATGACTTTAAGAAGGTCAAATTAACTAACTACCTATTTGATCGATACATGGATTGACAATGCTTAATATTTCAAGATAACTAATAATTAAAAAATTAGGGGACTTCAACAAAGGATTATATATTCAATAGGTATGAGTATTCGGCAATTCGTCAAACAGAAATGAGCATAATATGACAAAAAATGCCAAACTACCGATTTGATCGCCGCGCAAAACATTTGCAGTGATCCTTAACTTGACTCTAGCTATTATTTGAAGCGTAATAATTAATAAAAAAATGATCATACATCAACATAGTGTTATCTATACAAAAGTTGCAATTTTGCTAAGGTTCCTCGAGTAGAAATGACTTTAAAAAGGTTAAATTAACTAACTACCTATTTGATCGATTCATGGATTGACAATGCTTAATATTTCAAGATAACAAATAAATAAAAAATTAGGGTACTTCAACAAAGGATTATATATTCAATAGGTAGGAGTTTTCGGCAATTCGTCATACAGAAATGAGCATAATATGACAAAAAATGCCTAACTACCTATTTGATCGCCGCGCAAAACATTTGCTGTGATCCTTAACTTGACTCTAGCTATTATTTGAAGCGTAATAATTAATAAAAAAAATGATCATACATCAACATAGTGTTATCTATACAAAAGTCGCAATTTTCCCAAGGTTGTTGAGTAGAAATGACATTAAGAAGGTCAAATTAACTAACTACCTATTTGATCGATACATGAATTGAAAAGGCTTAAAATTTCAAGATAACTAATAAATAAAAAATTAGGATACTTCAACAAAGGATAATATATTCAATAGGTGGGAGTTTTCGGCAATTCGTCAAACAGAAAAGAGCATAATATGACAAAAAATGCCTAACTACCGATTTGATCGCTGCGCAAAACATTTGCAGTGATCCTTAACTTGACTCTAGCTATTATTTGAAGCGTAATAATTAATAAAAAAATGATCATACATCAACATAGTGTTATCTATACAAAAGTCGCAATTTTCCAAAGGTTGTTCGAGTAGAAATGACTTTAAGAAGGTCAAATTAACTAACTACCTATTTGATCGATACATGGATTGACAATGCTTAAAATTTCAAGATAACTAATAAATAAAAAATTAGGATACTTCAACAAAGGATAATATATTCAATAGGTGGGAGTTTTCGGCAATTCGTCAAACAGAAACGAGCAAAATATGACAAAAAAATGCATAACTACCTATTTGATCACCGCGCAAAACATTTGCAGTGATCCTTAACTTGACTCAAGCTATTATTTGAAGCGTAATAATTAATAAAAAAATGATCATACATCAACATAGTGTTATCTATGCAAAATTCACAATTTTCCTAAGGTTCTTCGAGTAGAAATGAATTTAAGAAGGTCAAATTAACTAACTACATATTTGATCGATACATAGATTGACAACGCTTAATATTTCAAGATAACTAATAAATAAAAAATTAGGATACTTCAACAAAGGATAATATATTCAATAGGTGGGAGTTTTCGGCAATTCGTCAAACAGAAACGAGCAAAATATGACAAAAAATGCATAACTACCTATTTGATCGCCGCGCAAAACATTTGCAGTGATCTTAACTTGACTCAAGCTATTATTTGAAGCGTAATAATTAATAAAAAAATGATCATACATCAACATAGTGTTATCTATGCAAAATTCGCAATTTTCCTAAGGTTCTTCGAGTAGAAATGAATTTAAGAAGGTCAAATTAACTAACTACCTATTTGATCGATACATAGATTGACAACGCTTAATATTTCAAGATAACTAATAAATAAAAAATTAGGATACTTCAACAAAGGATTATATATTCAATAGGTATGAGTTTTCGGCAATTGGTCAAACAGAAATGAGCAAAATATGACAAAAAATGCCTAACTACCTATTTGATCGCCGCGCAAAACATTTGCAGTGATTCTTAACTTGACTCTAGCTATTATTTGAAGCGTAATAATTAATAAAAAAATGATCATACATCAACATAGTGTTATCTATACAAAAGTTGCAATTTTGCTAAGGTTCCTCGAGTAGAAATGACTTTAAAAAGGTTAAATTAACTAACTACCTATTTGATCGATTCATGGATTGACAATGCTTAATATTTCAAGATAACAAATAAATAAAAAATTAGGGTACTTCAACAAAGGATTATATATTCAATAGGTAGGAGGTTTCGGCAATTCGTCATACAGAAATGAGCATAATATGACAAAAAATGCCTAACTACCTATTTGATCGCCGCGCAAAACATTTGCTGTGATCCTTAACATGACTCTAGCTATTATTTGAAGCGTAATAATTAATAAAAAAATGATCATACATCAACATAGTGTTATCTATACAAAAGTCGCAATTTTCCAAAGGTTGTTGAGTAGAAATGACATTAAGAAGGTCAAATTAACTAACTACCTATTTGATCGATACATGGATTGACAAGGCTTAAAATTTCAAGATAACTAATAAATAAAAAATTAGGATACTTCAACAAAGGATAATATATTCAATAGGTGGGAGTTTTCGGCAATTCGTCAAACAGAAAAGAGCATAATATGACAAAAAATGCCTAACTACCGATTTGATCGCTGCGCAAAACATTTGCAGTGATCCTTAACTTGACTCTAGCTATTATTTGAAGCGTAATAATTAATAAAAAAATGATCATACATCAACATAGTGTTATCTATACAAAACTCACAATTTTCCAAAGGTTGTTCGAGTAGAAATGACTTTAAGAAGGTCAAACTAACTAACTACCTATTTGATCGATACATGGATTGACAATGCTTAAAATTTCAAGATAACTAATAAATAAAAAATTAGGATACTTCAACAAAGGATAATATATTCAATAGGTGGGAGTTTTCGGCAATTCGTCAAACAGAAATGAGCAAAATATGACAAAAAATGCCTAACTACCTATTTGATCGCCGCGCAAAACATTTGCAGTGATTCTTAACTTGACTCTAGCTATTATTTGAAGCGTAATAATTAATAAAAAAATGATCATACATCAACATAGTGTTATCTATACAAAAGTCGCAATTTTCCAAAGGTTGTTCGAGTAGAAATGACTTTAAGAAGGTCAAATTAACTAACTACCTATTTGATCGATACATGGATTGACAATGCTTAAAATTTCAAGATAACTAATAAATAAAAAATTAGGATACTTCAACAAAGGATAATATATTCAATAGGTGGGAGTTTTCGGCAATTCGTCAAACAGAAACGAGCAAAATATGACAAAAAATGCATAACTACCTATTTGATCGCCGCGCAAAACATTTGCAGTGATCTTAACTTGACTCAAGCTATTATTTGAAGCGTAATAATTAATAAAAAAATGATCATACATCAACATAGTGTTATCTATGCAAAATTCGCAATTTTCCTAAGGTTCTTCGAGTAGAAATGAATTTAAGAAGGTCAAATTAACTAACTACCTATTTGATCGATACATAGATTGACAACGCTTAATATTTCAAGATAACTAATAAATAAAAAAATAGGATACTTCAACAAAGGATTATATATTCAATAGGTATGAGTTTTCGGCAATTGGTCAAACAGAAATGAGCAAAATATGACAAAAAATGCCTAACTACCTATTTGATCGCCGCGCAAAACATTTGCAGTGATTCTTAACTTGACTCTAGCTATTATTTGAAGCGTAATAATTAATAAAAAAATGATCATACATCAACATAGTGTTATCTATACAAAAGTCGCAATTTTCCAAAGGTTGTTCGAGTAGAAATGACTTTAAGAAGGTCAAATTAACTAACTACCTATTTGATCGATACATGGATTGACAATGCTTAATATTTCAAGATAACTAATAATTAAAAAATTAGGGGACTTCAACAAAGGATTATATATTCAATAGGTATGAGTATTCGGCAATTCGTCAAACAGAAATGAGCATAATATGACAAAAAATGCCAAACTACCGATTTGATCGCCGCGCAAAACATTTGCAGTGATCCTTAACTTGACTCTAGCTATTATTTGAAGCGTAATAATTAATAAAAAAATGATCATACATCAACATAGTGTTATCTATACAAAAGTTGCAATTTTGCTAAGGTTCCTCGAGTAGAAATGACTTTAAAAAGGTTAAATTAACTAACTACCTATTTGATCGATTCATGGATTGACAATGCTTAATATTTCAAGATAACAAATAAATAAAAAATTAGGGTACTTCAACAAAGGATTATATATTCAATAGGTAGGAGTTTTCGGCAATTCGTCATACAGAAATGAGCATAATATGACAAAAAATGCCTAACTACCTATTTGATCGCCGCGCAAAACATTTGCTGTGATCCTTAACTTGACTCTAGCTATTATTTGAAGCGTAATAATTAATAAAAAAAATGATCATACATCAACATAGTGTTATCTATACAAAAGTCGCAATTTTCCAAAGGTTGTTGAGTAGAAATGACATTAAGAAGGTCAAATTAACTAACTACCTATTTGATCGATACATGAATTGAAAAGGCTTAAAATTTCAAGATAACTAATAAATAAAAAATTAGGATACTTCAACAAAGGATAATATATTCAATAGGTGGGAGTTTTCGGCAATTCGTCAAACAGAAAAGAGCATAATATGACAAAAAATGCCTAACTACCGATTTGATCGCTGCGCAAAACATTTGCAGTGATCCTTAACTTGACTCTAGCTATTATTTGAAGCGTAATAATTAATAAAAAAATGATCATACATCAACATAGTGTTATCTATACAAAAGTCGCAATTTTCCAAAGGTTGTTCGAGTAGAAATGACTTTAAGAAGGTCAAATTAACTAACTACCTATTTGATCGATACATGGATTGACAATGCTTAAAATTTCAAGATAACTAATAAATAAAAAATTAGGATACTTCAACAAAGGATAATATATTCAATAGGTGGGAGTTTTCGGCAATTCGTCAAACAGAAACGAGCAAAATATGACAAAAAAATGCATAACTACCTATTTGATCACCGCGCAAAACATTTGCAGTGATCCTTAACTTGACTCAAGCTATTATTTGAAGCGTAATAATTAATAAAAAAATGATCATACATCAACATAGTGTTATCTATGCAAAATTCACAATTTTCCTAAGGTTCTTCGAGTAGAAATGAATTTAAGAAGGTCAAATTAACTAACTACATATTTGATCGATACATAGATTGACAACGCTTAATATTTCAAGATAACTAATAAATAAAAAATTAGGATTCTTCATCAAAGGATAATATATTCAATGGGTGGGAGTTTTCGACAATTCGTCAAACAGAAATGATCAGAATATGACAAAAAATGCCTAACTACCGATTTGATCGCCGCGCAAAACATTTGCAGTGATCCTTAACATGACTCTAGCTATTATTTGACGCGTAATAATTAATAAAAAAATGATCATACATCAACATAGTGTTATCTATACAAAAATTGCAATTTTGTAAGGTTCCTCGAGTAGAAATGACTTTAAGAAGGTCAAATTAACTAACTAACTATTTGATCGATACATGGATTGACAATGCTTAATATTTCAAGATAACAAATAAATAAAAAATTAGAGTACTTCAACAAAGGATTATATATTCAATAGGTAGGAGTTTTCGGCAATTCGTCATACAGAAATGAGCATAATATGACAAAAAATGCCTAACTACCTATTTGATCGCCGCGCAAAACATTTGTTGTGATCCTTAACTTGACTCTAGCTATTATTTGAAGCGTAATAATTAATAAAAAAATGATCATACATCAACATAGTGTTATCTATACAAAAGTCGCAATTTTCCAAAGGTTGTTCGAGTAGAAATGACTTTAAGAAGGTCAAATTAACTAACTACATATTTGATCGATACATAGAATGACAATGCTTAATATTTCAAGATAACAAATAAATAAAAAATTAGGGTACTTCAACAAAGGATAATATATTCAATGGGTGGGAGTTTTCGACAATTCGTCAAACAGAAATGATCAGAATATGACAAAAAATGCCTAACTACCGATTTGATCGCCGCGCAAAACATTTGCAGTGATCCTTAACATGACTCTAGCTATTATTTGAAGCGTAATAATTAATAAAAAAATGATCATACATCAACATAGTGTTATCTATACAAAAATTGCAATTTTGCTAAGGTTCCTCGAGTAGAAATGACTTTAAGAAGGTCAAATTAACTAACTAACTATTTGATCGATACATGGATTGACAATGCTTAATATTTCAAGATAACAAATAAATAAAAAATTAGGGTACTTCAACAAAGGATTATATATTCAATAGGTAGGAGTTTTCGGCAATTCGTCATACAGAAATGAGCATAATATGACAAAAAATGCCTAACTAGCTATTTGATCGCCGCGCAAAACATTTGTTGTGATCCTTAACTTCACTCAAGCTATTATTTGAAGCATAATAATTAATAAAAAAATGATCATACATCAACATAGTGTTATCTATGCAAAATTCGCAATTTTCCTAAGGTTCTTCGAGTAGAAATGAATTTAAGAAGGTCAAATTAACTAACTACATATTTGATCGATACATAGATTGACAACGCTTAAAATTTCAAGATAACTAATAAATAAAAAATTAGGATACTTCAACAAAGGATAATATATTCAATAGGTGGGAGTTTTCGGCAATTCGTCAAACAGAAACGAGCAAAATATGACCAAAAAATGCATAACTACCTATTTGATCGCCGCGCAAAACATTTGCAGTGATCCTTAACTTGACTCAAGCTATTATTTGAAGCGTAATAATTAATAAAAAAATGATCATACATCAACATAGTGTTATCTATGCAAAATTCGCAATTTTCCTAAGGTTCTTCGAGTAGAAATGAATTTAAGAAGGTCAAATTAAGTAACAACATATTTGATCGATACATAGATTGACAACGCTTAATATTTCAAGATAACTAATAAATAAAAAATTAGGATACTTCAACAAAGGATAATATATTCAATGGGTGGGAGTTTTCGACAATTCGTCAATCAGAAATGATCAGAATATGACAAAAAATGCCTAACTACCGATTTGATCGCCGCGCAAAACATTTGCAGTGATCCTTAACATGACTCTAGCTATTATTTGAAGCGTAATAATTAATAAAAAAATGATCATACATCAACATAGTGTTATCTATACAAAAATTGCAATTTTGCTAAGGTTCCTCGAGTAGAAGTGACTTTAAGAAGGTCAAATTAACTAACTAACTATTTGATCGATACATGGATTGACAATGCTTAATATTTCAAGATAACAAATAAATAAAAAATTAGGGTACTTCAACAAAGGATTATATATTCAATAGGTAGGAGTTTTCGGCAATTCGTCATACAGAAATGAGCATAATATGACAAAAAATGCCTAACTACCTATTTGATCGCCGCGCAAAACATTTGTTGTGATCCTTAACTTGACTCAAGCTATTATTTGAAGCGTAATAATTAATAAAAAAATGATCATACATCAACATAGTGTTATCTATGCAAAATTCGCAATTTTCCTAAGGTTCTTCGAGTAGAAATGAATTTAAGAAGGTCAAATTAACTAACTACATATTTGATCGATACATAGATTGACAACGCTTAAAATTTCAAGATAACTAATAAATAAAAAATTAGGATACTTCAACAAAGGATAATATATTCAATAGGTGGGAGTTTTCGGCAATTCGTCAAACAGAAACGAGCAAAATATGACCAAAAATGCATGACTACCTATTTGATCGCCGCGCTAAACATTTGCAGTGATCCTTAACTTGACTCAAGCTATTATTTGAAGCGTAATAATTAATAAAAAAATGATCATACATCAACATAGTGTTATCTATGCAAAATTCGCAATTTTCCTAAGGTTCTTCGAGTAGAAATGAATTTAAGAAGGTCAAATTAACTAACTACATATTTGATCGATACATAGATTGACAACGCTTAATATGTCAAGATAACAAATAAATAAAAAATTAGGATACTTCAACAAAGGATTATATATTCAATAGGTATGAGTTTTCGGCAATTGGTCAAACAGAAATGAGCAAAATATGACAAAAAATGCCTAACTACCTATTTGATCGCCGCGCAAAACATTTGCAGTGATTCTTAACTTGACTCTAGCTATTATTTGAAGCGTAATAATTAATAAAAAAATGATCATACATCAACATAGTGTTATCTATACAAAAGTCGCAATTTTCCAAAGGTTGTTCGAGTAGAAATGACTTTAAGAAGGTCAAATTAACTAACCACCTATTTGATCGATACATGGATTGACAATGCTTAATATTTCAAGATAACTAATAAATAAAAAATTAGGGGACTTCAACAAAGGATTATATATTCAATAGGTGGGAGTTTTCGGCAATTCGTCAAACAGAAATGAGCATAATATGACAAAAAATGCCTAACTACCGATTTGATCGCCGCGCAAAACATTTGCAGTGATCCTTAACTTGACTCTAGCTATTATTTGAAGCGTAATAATTAATAAAAAAAAGATCATACATCAACATAGTGTTATCTATACAAAAGTTGCAATTTTGCTAAGGTTCCTCGAGTAGAAATGACTTTAAAAAGGTCAAATTAACTAACTACCTATTTGATCGATACATGGATTGACAATGCTTAATATTTCAAGATATCAAATAAATAAAAAATTAGGGTACTTCAACAAAGGATTATATATTCAATAGGTAGGAGTTTTCGGCAATTCGTCATACAGAAATGAGCATAATATGACAAAAAATGCCTAACTACCTATTTGATCGCCGCGCAAAACATTTGCTGTGATCCTTAACTTGACTCTAGCTATTATTTGAAGCGTAATAATTAATAAAAAAAAATGATCAGACATCATCATAGTGTTATCTATACAAAAGTCGCAATTTTCCAAAGGTTGTTCGAGTAGAAATGACTTTAAGAAGGTCAAATTAACTAACTACATATTTGATCGATACATAGATTGACAACGCTTAATATTTCAAGATAACTAATAAATAAAAAATTAGGATACTTCAACAAAGGATTATATATTCAATAGGTATGAGTTTTCGGCAATTGGTCAAACAGAAATGAGCAAAATATGACAAAAAATGCCTAACAACCTATTTGATCGCCGCGCAAAACATTTGCAGTGATTCTTAACTTGACTCTAGCTATTATTTGAAGCGTAATAATTAATAAAAAAATGATCATACATCAACATAGTGTTATCTATACAAAAGTCGCAATTTTCCAAAGGTTGTTCGAGTAGAAATGACTTTAAGAAGGTCAAATTAACTAACCACCTATTTGATCGATACATGGATTGACAATGCTTAATATTTCAAGATAACTAATAAATAAAAAATTAGGGGACTTCAACAAAGGATTATATATTCAATAGGTGGGAGTTTTCGGCAATTCGTCATACAGAAATGAGCATAATATGACAAAAAATGCCTAACTACCTATTTGATCGCCGCGCAAAACATTTGATGTGATCCTTAACTTGACTCTAGCTATTATTTGAAGCGTAATAATTAATAAAAAAATGGACATACATCAACATAGTGTTATCTATACAAAAGTCGCAATTTTCCAAAGGTTGTTCGAGTAGAAATGACTTTAAGAAGGTCAAATTAACTAACTACCTATTTGATCGATACATGGATTGACAATGCTTAAAATTTCAAGATAACAAATAAATAAAAAATTAGGGTACTTCAACAAAGGATTATATATTCAATAGGTATGAGTATTCGGCAATTCGTCAAACAGAAATGAGCATAATATGACAAAAAATGCCTAACTACCTATTTGATCGCCGCGCAAAACATTTGTTGTGATCCTTAACTTGACTCTAGCTATTATTTGAAGCGTAATAATTAATAAAAAAATGATCATACATCAACATAGTGTTATCTATACAAAAGTCGCAATTTTCCAAAGGTTGTTCGAGTAGAAATGACTTTAAGAAGGTCAAATTAACTAACTACCTATTTGATCGATACATGGAATGACAATGCTTAATATTTCAAGATAACAAATAAATAAAAAATTAGGGTACTTCAACAAAGGATTATATATTCAATAGGTAGGAGTTTTCGGCAATTCGTCATACAGAAATGAGCGTAATATGACAAAAAATGCCTAACTACCTATTTGATCGCCGCGCAAAACATTTGCTGTGATCCTTAACTTGACTCTAGCTATTATTTGAAGCGTAATAATTAATAAAAAAAATGATCATACATCATCATAGTGTTATCTATACAAAAGTCGCAATTTTCCAAAGGTTGTTCGAGTAGAAATGACTTTAAGAAGGTCAAATTAACTAACTACCTATTTGATCGATACATGGATTGACAATGCTTAATATTTCAAGATAACTAATAAATAAAAAATTAGGGGACTTCAACAAAGGATTATATATTCAATAGGTATGAGTATTCGGCAATTCGTCAAACAGAAATGAGCATAATATGACAAAAAATGCCTAACTACCGATTTGATCGCCGCGCAAAACATTTGCAGTGATCCTTAACTTGACTCTAGCTATTATTTGAAGCGTAATAATTAATAAAAAAATGATCACACATCAACATAGTGTTATCTATACAAAAGTTGCAATTTTGCTAAGGTTCCTCGAGTAGAAATGACTTTAAAAAGGTCAAATTAACTAACTACCTATTTGATCGATTCATGGATTGACAATGCTTAATATTTCAAGATAACAAATAAATAAAAAATTAGGGTACTTCAACAAAGGATTATATATTCAATAGGTAGGAGTTTTCGGCAATTCGTCATACAGAAATGAGCATAATATGACAAAAAATACCTAACTACCTATTTGATCGCCACGCAAAACATTTGTTGTGATCCTTAACTTGACTCTAGCTATTATTTGAAGCGTAATAATTAATAAAAAAATGAACATACATCAACATAGTGTTATCTATACAAAAGTCGCAATTTTCCAAAGGTTGTTCGAGTATAAATGACTTTAAGAAGGTCAAATTAACTAACTACCTATTTGATCGATACATGGATTGACAATGCTTAAAATTTCAAGATAACTAATAAATAAAAAATTAGGATTCTTCAACAAAGGATAATATATTCAATGGGTGGGAGTTTTCGACAATTCGTCAAACAGAAATGATCAGAATATGACAAAAAATGCCTAACTACCGATTTGATCGCCGCGCAAAACATTTGCAGTGATCCTTAACATGACTCTAGCTATTATTTGAAGCGTAATAATTAATAAAAAATGATCATACATCAACATAGTGTTATCTATACAAAAATTGCAATTTTGTAAGGTTCCTCGAGTAGAAATGACTTTAAGAAAGTCAAATTAACTAACTAACTATTTGATCGATACATGGATTGACAATGCTTAATATTTCAAGATAACAAATAAATAAAAAATTAGGGTACTTCAACAAAGGATTATATATTCAATAGGTAGGAGTTTTCGGCAATTCGTCATACAGAAATGAGCATAATATGACAAAAAATACCTAACTACCTATTTGATCGCCACGCAAAACATTTGTTGTGATCCTTAACTTGACTCTAGCTATTATTTGAAGCGTAATAATTAATAAAAAAATGAGCATACATCAACATAGTGTTATCTATACAAAAGTCGCAATTTTCCAAAGGTTGTTCGAGTAGAAATGACTTTAAGAATGTCAAATTAACTAACTACCTATTTGATCGATACATGGAATGACAATGCTTAATATTTCAAGATAACAAATAAATAAAAAATTAGGGTACTTCAACAAAGGATTATATATTCAATAGGTAGGAGTTTTCGGCAATTCGTCATACAGAAATGAGCGTAATATGACAAAAAATGCCTAACTACCTGTTTGATCGCCGCGCAAAACATTTGTTGTGATCCTTAACTTGACTCTAGCTATTATTTGAAGCGTAATAATTAATAAAAAAATGATCATACATCAACATAGTGTTATCTATACAAAAGTCGCAATTTTCCAAAGGTTGTTCGAGTAGAAATGACTTTAAGAAGGTCAAATTAACTAACTACCTATTTGATCGATACATGGATTGACAATGCTTAAAATTTCAAGATAACTAATAAATAAAAAATTAGGATACTTCAACAAAGGATAATATATTCAATAGGTCGGAGTTTTCGGCAATTCGTCAAACAGAAACGAGCAAAATATGACAAAAAATGCATAACTACCTATTTGATCGCCGCGCAAAACATTTGCAGTGATCCTTAACTTGACTCAAGCTATTATTTGAAGCGTAATAATTAATAAAAAAATGATCATACATCAACATAGTGTTATCTATGCAAAATTCGCAATTTTCCTAAGGTTCTTCGAGTAGAAATGAATTTAAGAAGGTCAAATTAAGTAACTACATATTTGATCGATACATAGATTGACAACGCTTAATATTTCAAGATAACTAATAAATAAAAAATTAGGATACTTCAACAAAGGATAATATATTCAATGGGTGGGAGTTTTCGACAATTCGTCAAACAGAAATGATCAGAATATGACAAAAAATGCCTAACTACCGATTTGATCGCCGCGCAAAACATTTGCAGTGATCCTTAACATGACTCTAGCTATTATTTGAAGCGTAATAATTAATAAAAAAATGATCATACATCAACATAGTGTTATCTATACAAAAATTGCAATTTTGCTAAGGTTCCTCGAGTAGAAATGACTTTAAGAAGGTCAAATTAACTAACTACCTATTTGATCGATACATGGATTGACAATGCTTAAAATTTCAAGATAACTAATAAATAAAAAATTAGGATACTTCAACAAAGGATAATATATTCAATAGGTCGGAGTTTTCGGCAATTCGTCAAACAGAAACGAGCAAAATATGACAAAAAATGCATAACTACCTATTTGATCGCCGCGCAAAACATTTGCAGTGATCCTTAACTTGACTCAAGCTATTATTTGAAGCGTAATAATTAATAAAAAAATGATCATACATCAACATAGTGTTATCTATGCAAAATTCGCAATTTTCCTAAGGTTCTTCGAGTAGAAATGAATTTAAGAAGGTCAAATTAAGTAACTACATATTTGATCGATACATAGATTGACAACGCTTAATATTTCAAGATAACTAATAAATAAAAAATTAGGATACTTCAACAAAGGATAATATATTCAATGGGTGGGAGTTTTCGACAATTCGTCAAACAGAAATGATCAGAATATGACAAAAAATGCCTAACTACCGATTTGATCGCCGCGCAAAACATTTGCAGTGATCCTTAACATGACTCTAGCTATTATTTGAAGCGTAATAATTAATAAAAAAATGATCATACATCAACATAGTGTTATCTATACAAAAATTGCAATTTTGCTAAGGTTCCTCGAGTAGAAATGACTTTAAGAAGGTCAAATTAACTAACTAACTATTTGATCGATACATGGATTGACAATGCTTAATATTTCAAGATAACAAATAAATAAAAAATTAGGGTACTTCAACAAAGGATTATATATTCAATAGGTAGGAGTTTTCGGCAATTCGTCATACAGAAATGAGCATAATATGACAAAAAATGCCTAACTACCTATTTGATCGCCGCGCAAAACATTTGTTGTGATCCTTAACTTGACTCAAGCTATTATTTGAAGCGTAATAATTAATAAAAAAATGATCATACATCAACATAGTGTTATCTATGCAAAATTCGCAATTTTCCTAAGGTTCTTCGAGTAGAAATGAATTTAAGAAGGTCAAATTAACTAACTACATATTTGATCGATACATAGATTGACAACGCTTAAAATTTCAAGATAACTAATAAATAAAAAATTAGGATACTTCAACAAAGGATAATATATTCAATAGGTGGGAGTTTTCGGCAATTCGTTAAACAGAAACGAGCAAAATATGACCAAAAATGCATAACTACCTATTTGATCGCCGCGCTAAACATTTGCAGTGATCCTTAACTTGACTCAAGCTATTATTTGAAGCGTAATAATTAATAAAAAAATGATCATACATCAACATAGTGTTATCTATGCAAAATTCGCAATTTTCCTAAGGTTCTTCGAGTAGAAATGAATTTAAGAAGGTCAAATTAACTAACTACATATTTGATCGATACATAGATTGACAACGCTTAATATTTCAAGATAACTAATAAATAAAAAATTAGGATACTTCAACAAAGGATTATATATTCAATAGGTATGAGTTTTCGGCAATTGGTCAAACAGAAATGAGCAAAATATGACAAAAAATGCCTAACTACCTATTTGATCGCCGCGCAAAACATTTGCAGTGATTCTTAACTTGACTCTAGCTATTATTTGAAGCGTAATAATTAATAAAAAAATGATCATACATCAACATAGTGTTATCTATACAAAAGTCGCAATTTTCCAAAGGTTGTTCGAGTAGAAATGACTTTAAGAAGGTCAAATTAACTAACCACCTATTTGATCGATACATGGATTGACAATGCTTAATATTTCAAGATAACTAATAAATAAAAAATTAGGGGACTTCAACAAAGGATTACATATTCAATAGGTATGAGTATTCGGCAATTCGTCAAACAGAAATGAGCATAATATGACAAAAAATGCCTAACTACCTATTTGATCGCCGCGCAAAACATTTGATGTGATCCTTAACTTGACTCTAGCTATTATTTGAAGCGTAATAATTAATAAAAAAATGATCATACATCAACATAGTGTTATCTATACAAAAGTCGCAATTTTCCAAAGGTTGTTCAGTAGAAATGACATTAAGAAGGTCAAATTAACTAACTACCTATTTGATCGATACATGGATTGACAATGCTTAAAATTTCAAGATAACTAATAAATAAAAAATTAGGATACTTCAACAAAGGATAATATATTCAATAGGTGGGAGTTTTCGGCAATTCGTCAAACAGAAAAGAGCATAATATGACAAAAAATGCCTAACTACCGATTTGATCGCCGCGCAAAACATTTGCAGTGATCCTTAACTTGACTCTAGCTATTATTTGAAGCGTAATAATTAATAAAAAAATGATCATACATCAACATAGTGTTATCTATACAAAATTTGCAATTTTGCTAAGGTTCCTCGAGTAGAAATGACTTTAAAAAGTTCAAATTAACTAACTACCTATTTGATCGATACATGGATTGACAATGCTTAATATTTCAAGATAACAAATAAATAAAAAATTAGGGTACTTCAACAAAGGATTATATATTCAATAGGTAGGAGTTTTCGGCAATTCGTCATACAGAAATGAGCATAATATGACAAAAAATGCCTAACTACCTATTTGATCGCCGCGCAAAACATTTGTTGTGATCCTTAACTTGACTCTAGCTATTATTTGAAGCGTAATAATTAATAAAAAAATGATCATACATCAACATAGTGTTATCTATACAAAAGTCGCAATTTTCCAAAGGTTGTTCGAGTAGAAATGACTTTAAGAAGGTCAAATTAACTAACTACCTATTTGATCGATACATGGAATGACAATGCTTAATATTTCAAGATAACAAATAAATAAAAAATTAGGGTACTTCAACAAAGGATTATATATTCAATAGGTAGGAGTTTTCGGCAATTCGTCATACAGAAATGAGCGTAATATGACAAAAAATGCCTAACTACCTATTTGATCGCCGCGCAAAACATTTGCTGTGATCCTTAACTTGACTCTAGCTATTATTTGAAGCGTAATAATTAATAAAAAAATGATCATACATCAACATAGTGTTATCTATACAAAAGTCGCAATTTTCCAAAGGTTGTTCGAGTAGAAATGACTTTAAGAAGGTCAAATTAACTAACTACCTATTTGATCGATACATGGAATGACAATGCTTAATATTTCAAGATAACAAATAACTAAAAAATTAGGGTACTTCAACAAAGGATTATATATTCAATAGGTAGGAGTTTTCGGCAATTCGTCATACAGAAATGAGCGTAATATGACAAAAAATGCCTAACTACCTATTTGATCGCCACGCAAAATATTTGCTGTGATCCTTAACTTGACTCTAGCTATTATTTGAAGCGTAATAATTAATAAAAAAATGATCATACATCAACATAGTGTTATCTATACAAAAGTCGCAATTTTCCAAAGGTTGTTCGAGTAGAAATGACTTTAAGAATGTCAAATTAACTAACTACCTATTTGATCGATACATGGAATGACAATGCTTAATATTTCAAGATAACAAATAAATAAAAAATTAGGGTACTTCAACAAAGGATTATATATTAAATAGGTAAGAGTTTTCGGCAATTCGTCATACAGAAATGAGCGTAATATGACAAAAAATGCCTAACTACCTGTTTGATCGCCGCGCAAAACATTTGTTGTGATCCTTAACTTGACTCTAGCTATTATTTGAAGCGTAATAATTAATAAAAAAATGATCATACATCAACATAGTGTTATCTATACAAAAGTCGCAATTTTCCAAATGTTGTTCGAGTAGAAATGACTTTAAGAAGGTCAAATTAACTAACTACCTATTTGATCGATACATGGATTGACAATGCTTAAAATTTCAAGATAACTAATAAATAAAATATTAGGATACTTCAACAAAGGATAATATATTCAATAGGTGGGAGTTTTCGGCAATTCGTCAAACAGAAACGAGCAAAATATGACAAAAAATGCATAACTACCTATTTGATCGCCGCGCAAAACATTTGCAGTGATCCTTAACTTGACTCAAGCTATTATTTGAAGCGTAATAATTAATAAAAAAATGATCATACATCAACATAGTGTTATCTATGCAAAATTCGCAATTTTCCTAAGGTTCTTCGAGTAGAAATGAATTTAAGAAGGTCAAATTAACTAACTACATATTTGATCGATACATAGATTGACAACGCTTAATATTTCAAGATAACTAATAAATAAAAAATTAGGATACTTCAACAAAGGATAATATATTCAATGGGTGGGAGTTTTCGACAATTCGTCAAACAGAAATGATCAGAATATGACAAAAAATGCCTAACTACCGATTTGATCGCCGCGCAAAACATTTGCAGTGATCCTTAACATGACTCTAGCTATTATTTGAAGCGTAATAATTAATAAAAAAATGATCATACATCAACATAGTGTTATCTATACAAAAATTGCAATTTTGCTAAGGTTCCTCGAGTAGAAATGACTTTAAGAAGGTCAAATTAACTAACTAACTATTTGATCGATACATGGATTGACAATGCTTAATATTTCAAGATAACAAATAAATAAAAAATTAGGGTACTTCAACAAAGGATTATATATTCAATAGGTAGGAGTTTTCGGCAATTCGTCATACAGAAATGAGCATAATATGACAAAAAATGCCTAACTACCTATTTGATCGCCGCGCAAAACATTTGTTGTGATCCTTAACTTGACTCAAGCTATTATTTGAAGCGTAATAATTAATTAAAAAATGATCATACATCAACATGGTGTTATCTATGCAAAATTCGCAATTTTCCTAAGGTTCTTCGAGTAGAAATGAATTTAAGAAGGTCAAATTAACTAACTACATATTTGATCGATACATAGATTGACAACGCTTAAAATTTCAAGATAACTAATAAATAAAAAATTAGGATACTTCAACAAAGGATAATATATTCAATAGGTGGGAGTTTTCGGCAATTCGTCAAACAGAAACGAGCAAAATATGACCAAAAATGCATAACTACCTATTTGATCGCCGCGCTAAACATTTGCAGTGATCCTTAACTTGACTCAAGCTATTATTTGAAGCGTAATAATTAATAAAAAAATGATCATACATCAACATAGTGTTATCTATGCAAAATTCGCAATTTTCCTAAGGTTGTTCGAGTAGAAATGAATTTAAGAAGGTCAAATTAACTAACTACATATTTGATCGATACATAGATTGACAACGCTAAATATTTCAAGATAACTAATAAATAAAAAATTAGGATACTTCAACAAAGGATTATATATTCAATAGGTATGAGTTTTCGGCAATTGGTCAAACAGAAATGAGCAAAATATGACAAAAAATGCCTAACTACCTATTTGATCGCCGCGCAAAACATTTGCAGTGATTCTTAACTTGACTCTAGCTATTATTTGAAGCGTAATAATTAATAAAAAAATGATCATACATCAACATAGTGTTATCTATACAAAAGTCGCAATTTTCCAAAGGTTGTTCGAGTAGAAATGACTTTAAGAAGGTCAAATTAACTAACCACCTATTTGATCGATACATGGATTGACAATGCTTAATATTTCAAGATAACTAATAAATAAAAAATTAGGGGACTTCAACAAAGGATTATATATTCAATAGGTATGAGTATTCGGCAATTCGTCAAACAGAAAAGAGCATAATATGACAAAAAATGCCTAACTACCTATTTGATCGCCGCGCAAAACATTTGCTGTGATCCTTAACTTGACTCTAGCTATTATTTGAAGCGTAATAATTAATAAAAAAATGATCATACATCAACATAGTGTTATCTATACAAAAGTCGCAATTTTCCAAAGGTTGTTCAGTAGAAATGACATTAAGAAGGTCAAATTAACTAACTACCTATTTGATCGATACATGGATTGACAATGCTTAAAATTTCAAGATAACTAATAAATAAAAAATTAGGATACTTCAACAAAGGATAATATATTCAATAGGTGGGAGTTTTCGGCAATTCGTCAAACAGAAATGAGCATAATAGGACAAAAAATGCCTAACTACCGATTTGATCGCCGCGCAAAACATTTGCAGTGATCCTTAACTTGACTCTAGCTATTATTTGAAGCGTAATAATTAATAAAAAAAAAGATCATACATCAACATAGTGTTATCTATACAAAAGTTGCAATTTTGCTAAGGTTCCTCGAGTAGAAATGACTTTAAAAAGGTCAAATTAACTAACTACCTATTTGATCGATACATGGATTGACAATGCTTAATATTTCAAGATAACAAATAAATAAAAAATTAGGGTACTTCAACAAAGGATTATATATTCAATAGGTAGGAGTTTTCGGCAATTCGTCATACAGAAATGAGCATAATATGACAAAAAATGCCTAACTACCTATTTGATCGCCGCGCAAAACATTTGCTGTGATCCTTAACTTGACTCTAGCTATTATTTGAAGCGTAATAATTAATAAAAAAATGATCATACATCAACATAGTGTTATCTATACAAAAGTCGCAATTTTCCAAAGGTTGTTCGAGTAGAAATGACTTTAAGAAGGTCAAATTAACTAACTACCTATTCGATCGATACATGGAATGACAATGCTTAATATTTCAAGATAACAAATAAATAAAAAATTAGGGTACTTCAACAAAGGATTATATATTAAATAGGTAGGAGTTTTCGGCAATTCGTCATACAGAAATGAGCGTAATATGACAAAAAATGCCTAACTACCTGTTTGATCGCCGCGCAAAACATTTGTTGTGATCCTTAACTTGACTCTAGCTATTATTTGAAGCGTAATAATTAATAAAAAAATGATCATACATCAACATAGTGTTATCTATACAAAAGTCGCAATTTTCCAAAGGTTGTTCGAGTAGAAATGACTTTAAGAAGGTCAAATTAACTAACTACCTATTTGATCGATACATGGATTGACAATGCTTAAAATTTCAAGATAACTAATAAATAAAAAATTAGGATACTTCAACAAAGGATAATATATTCAATATGTCGGAGTTTTCGGCAATTCGTCAAACAGAAACGAGCAAAATATGACAAAAAATGCATAACTACCTATTTGATCGCCGCGCAAAACATTTGCAGTGATCCTTAACTTGACTCAAGCTATTATTTGAAGCGTAATAATTAATAAAAAAATGATCATACATCAACATAGTGTTATCTATGCAAAATTCGCAATTTTCCTAAGGTTTTTCGAGTAGAAATGAATTTAAGAAGGTCAAATTAACAAACTACATATTTGATCGATACATAGATTGACAACGCTTAATATTTCAAGATAACTAATAAATAAAAAATTAGGATACTTCAACAAAGGATAATATATTCAATGGGTGGGAGTTTTCGACAATTCGTCAAACAGAAATGATCAGAATATGACAAAAAATGCCTAACTACCGATTTGATCGCCGCGCAAAACATTTGCAGTGATCCTTAACATGACTCTAGCTATTATTTGAAGCGTAATAATTAATAAAAAAATGATCATACATCAACATAGTGTTATCTATACAAAAATTGCAATTTTGCTAAGTTTCCTCGAGTAGAAATGACTTTAAGAAGGTCAAATTAACTAACTAACTATTTGATCGATACATGGATTGACAATGCTTAATATTTCAAGATAACAAATAAATAAAAAATTAGGGTACTTCAACAAAGGATTATATATTCAATAGGTAGGAGTTTTCGGCAATTCGTCATACAGAAATGAGCATAATATGACAAAAAATGCCTAACTACCTATTTGATCGCCGCGCAAAACATTTGTTGTGATCCTTAACTTGACTCAAGCTATTATTTGAAGCGTAATAATTAATAAAAAAATGATCATACATCAACATAGTGTTATCTATGCAAAATTCGCAATTTTCCTAAGGTTCTTCGAGTAGAAATGAATTTAAAAAGGTCAAATTAACTAACTACATATTTGATCGATACATAGATTGACAACGCTTAAAATTTCAAGATAACTAACAAATAAAAAATTAGGATACTTCAACAAAGGATAATATATTCAATAGGTGGGAGTTTTCGGCAATTCGTCAAACAGAAACGAGCAAAATATGACCAAAAATGCATAACTACCTATTTGATCGCCGCGCTAAACATTTGCAGTGATCCTTAACTTGACTCAAGCTATTATTTGAAGCGTAATAATTAATAAAAAAATGATCATACATCAACACAGTGTTATCTATGCAAAATTCGCAATTTTCCTAAGGTTGTTCGAGTAGAAATGAATTTAAGAAGGTCAAATTAACTAACTACATATTTGATCGATACATAGATTGACAACGCTTAATATTTCAAGATAACTAATAAATAAAAAATTAGGATACTTCAACAAAGGATTATATATTCAATAGGTATGAGTTTTCGGCAATTGGTCAAACAGAAATGAGCAAAATATGACAAAAAATGCCTAACTACCTATTTGATCGCCGCGCAAAACATTTGCAGTGATTCTTAACTTGACTCTAGCTATTATTTGAAGCGTAATAATTAATAAAAAAATGATCATACATCAACATAGTGTTATCTATACAAAAGTCGCAATTTTCCAAAGGTTGTTCGAGTAGAAATGACTTTAAGAAGGTCAAATTAACTAACCACCTATTTGATCGATACATGGATTGACAATGCTTAATATTTCAAGATAACTAATAAATAAAAAATTAGGGGACTTCAACAAAGGATTATATATTCAATAGGTATGAGTATTCGGCAATTCGTCAAACAGAAAAGAGCATAATATGACAAAAAATGCCTAACTACCTATTTGATCGCCGCGCAAAACATTTGCTGTGATCCTTAACTTGACTCTAGCTATTATTTGAAGCGTAATAATTAATAAAAAAATGATCATACATCAACATAGTGTTATCTATACAAAAGTCGCAATTTTCCAAAGGTTGTTCAGTAGAAATGACATTAAGAAGGTCAAATTAACTAACTACCTATTTGATCGATACATGGATTGACAATGCTTAAAATTTCAAGATAACTAATAAATAAAAAATTAGGATACTTCAACAAAGGATAATATATTCAATAGGTGGGAGTTTTCGGCAATTCGTCAAACAGAAATGAGCATAATATGACAAAAAATGCCTAACTACCGATTTGATCGCCGCGCAAAACATTTGCAGTGATCCTTAACTTGACTCTAGCTATTATTTGAAGCGTAATAATTAATAAAAAAAAGATCATACATCAACATAGTGTTATCTATACAAAAGTTGCAATTTTGCTAAGGTTCCTCGAGTAGAAATGACTTTAAAAAGGTCAAATTAACTAACTACCTATTTGATCGATACATGGATTGACAATGCTTAATATTTCAAGATAACAAATAAATAAAAAATTAGGGTACTTCAACAAAGGATTATATATTCAATAGGTAGGAGTTTTCGGCAATTCGTCATACAGAAATGAGCATAATATGACAAAAAATGCCTAACTACCTATTTGATCGCCGCGCAAAACATTTGCTGTGATCCTTAACTTGACTCTAGCTATTATTTGAAGCGTAATAATTAATAAAAAAAATGATCATACATCAACATAGTGTTATCTATACAAAAGTCGCAATTTTCCAAAGGTTGTTCGAGTAGAAATGACTTTAAGAAGGTCAAATTAACTAACTACCTATTCGATCGATACATGGATTGACAATGCTTAATATTTCAAGATAACTAATAAATAAAAAATTAGGGTACTTCAACAAAGGATTATATATTCAATAGGTATGAGTATTCGGCAATTCGTCAAACAGAAATGAGCATAATATGACAAAAAATGCCTAAGTACCGATTTGATCGCCGCGCAAAACATTTGCAGTGATCCTTAACTTGACTCTAGCTATTATTTGAAGCGTAATAATTAATAAAAAAATGATCACACATCAACATAGTGTTATCTATACAAAAGTTGCAATTTTGCTAAAGTTCCTCGAGTAGAAATGACTTTAAAAAGGTCAAATTAACTAACTACCTATTTGATCGATTCATGGATTGACAATGCTTAATATTTCAAGATAACAAATAAATAAAAAATTAGGGTACTTCAACAAAGGATTATATATTCAATAGGTAGGAGTTTTCGGCAATTCGTCATACAGAAATGAGCATAATATGACAAAAAATGCCTAACTACCTATTTGATCGCCGCGCAAAACATTTGCTGTGATCCTTAACTTGACTCTAGCTATTATTTGAAGCGTAATAATTAATAAAAAAATGAACATACATCAACATAGTGTTATCTATACAAAAGTCGCAATTTTCCAAAGGTTGTTCGAGTAGAAATGACTTTAAGAAGGTCAAATTAACTAACTACCTATTTGATCGATACATGGATTGACAATGCTTGAAATTTCAAGATAACTAATAAATACAAAATTAGGATACTTCAACAAAGGATAATATATTCAATAGGTTGGAGTTTTCGGCAATTCGTCAAACAGAAACGAGCAAAATATGACAAAAAATGCATAACTACCTCTTTGATCGCCGCGCAAAACATTTGCAGTGATCCTTAACTTGACTCAAGCTATTATTTGAAGCGTAATAATTAATAAAAAAATGATCATACATCAACATAGTGTTATCTATGCAAAATTCGCAATTTTCCTAAGGTTCTTCGAGTAGAAATGAATTTAAGAAGGTCAAATTAACTAACTACATATTTGATCGATACATAGATTGACAACACTTAATATTTCAAGATAACTAATAAATAAAAAATTAGGATACTTCAACAAAGGATAATATATTCAATAGGTGGGAGTTTTCGGCAATTCGTCAAACAGAAATGAGCATAATATGACAAAAAATGCCTAACTACCGATTTGATCGCCGCGCAAAACATTTGCAGTGATCCTTAACTTGACTCTAGCTATTATTTGAAGCGTAATAATTAATAAAAAAATGATCATACATCAACATAGTGTTATCTATACAAAAGTTGCAATTTTGCTAAGGTTCCTCGAGTAGAAATGAGTTTAAAAAGGTCAAATTAACTAACTACCTATTTGATCGATTCATGGATTGACAATGCTTAATATTTCAAGATAACAAATAAATAAAAAATTAGGGTACTTCAACAAAGGATTATATATTCAAAAGGTGGGAGTTTTCGGCAATTCGTCATACAGAAATGAGCATAATATGACAAAAAATGCCGAACTACCTATTTGATCGCCGCGCAAAACATTTGCTGTGATCCTTAACTTGACTCTAGCTATTATTTGAAGCGTAATAATTAATAAAAAAATGATCATACATCAACATAGTGTTATCTATACAAAAGTCGCAATTTTCCAAAGGTTGTTTGAGTAGAAATGACTTTAAGCAGGTCAAATTAACTAACTACCTATTTGATCGATACATGGATTGACAATGCTTAAAATTTCAAGATAACTAATAAATAAAAAATTAGGATACTTCAACAAAGGATAATATATTCAATAGGTGGGAGTTTTCGGCAATTCGTCAAACAGAAATGAGCATAATATGACAAAAAATGCCTAACTACCGATTTGATCGCCGCGCAAAACATTTGCAGTGATCCTTAAATTGACTCTAGCTATTATTTCAAGCGTAATAATTAATAAAAAAATGATCATACATCAACATAGTGTTATCTATACAAAAGTTGCAATTTTGCTGAGGTTCCTCGAGTAGAAATGACTTTAAAAAGGTCAAATTAACTAACTACCTATTTGATCGATACATGGATTGACAATGCTTAATATTTCAAGATAACAAATAAATAAAAAATTAGGGTACTTCAACAAAGGATTATATATTCAATAGGTAGGAGTTTTCGGCAATTCGTCATACAGAAATGAGCATAATATGACAAAAAATGCCTAACTACCTATTTGATCGCCGCGCAAAACATTTGCTGTGATCCTTAACTTGACTCTAGCTATTATTTGAAGCGTAATAATTAATAAAAAAAATGATCATACATCAACATAGTGTTATCTATACAAAAGTCGCAATTTTCCAAAGGTTGTTCGAGTAGAAATGACTTTAAGAAGGTCAAATTAACTAACTACCTATTCGATCGATACATGGATTGACAATGCTTAATATTTCAAGATAACTAATAAATAAAAAATTAGGGTACTTCAACAAAGGATTATATATTCAATAGGTATGAGTATTCGGCAATTCGTCAAACAGAAATGAGCATAATATGACAAAAAATGCCTAAGTACCGATTTGATCGCCGCGCAAAACATTTGCAGTGATCCTTAACTTGACTCTAGCTATTATTTGAAGCGTAATAATTAATAAAAAAATGATCACACATCAACATAGTGTTATCTATACAAAAGTTGCAATTTTGCTAAGGTTCCTCGAGTAGAAATGACTTTAAAAAGGTCAAATTAACTAACTACCTATTTGATCGATTCATGGATTGACAATGCTTAATATTTCAAGATAACAAATAAATAAAAAATTAGGGTACTTCAACAAAGGATTATATATTCAATAGGTAGGAGTTTTCGGCAATTCGTCATACAGAAATGAGCATAATATGACAAAAAATGCCTAACTACCTATTTGATCGCCGCGCAAAACATTTGCTGTGATCCTTAACTTGACTCTAGCTATTATTTGAAGCGTAATAATTAATAAAAAAATGAACATACATCAACATAGTGTTATCTATACAAAAGTCGCAATTTTCCAAAGGTTGTTCGAGTAGAAATGACTTTAAGAAGGTCAAATTAACTAACTACCTATTTGATCGATACATGGATTGACAATGCTTGAAATTTCAAGATAACTAATAAATACAAAATTAGGATACTTCAACAAAGGATAATATATTCAATAGGTTGGAGTTTTCGGCAATTCGTCAAACAGAAACGAGCAAAATATGACAAAAAATGCATAACTACCTCTTTGATCGCCGCGCAAAACATTTGCAGTGATCCTTAACTTGACTCAAGCTATTATTTGAAGCGTAATAATTAATAAAAAAATGATCATACATCAACATAGTGTTATCTATGCAAAATTCGCAATTTTCCTAAGGTTCTTCGAGTAGAAATGAATTTAAGAAGGTCAAATTAACTAACTACATATTTGATCGATACATAGATTGACAACACTTAATATTTCAAGATAACTAATAAATAAAAAATTAGGATACTTCAACAAAGGATAATATATTCAATAGGTGGGAGTTTTCGGCAATTCGTCAAACAGAAATGAGCATAATATGACAAAAAATGCCTAACTACCGATTTGATCGCCGCGCAAAACATTTGCAGTGATCCTTAACTTGACTCTAGCTATTATTTGAAGCGTAATAATTAATAAAAAAATGATCATACATCAACATAGTGTTATCTATACAAAAGTTGCAATTTTGCTAAGGTTCCTCGAGTAGAAATGAGTTTAAAAAGGTCAAATTAACTAACTACCTATTTGATCGATTCATGGATTGACAATGCTTAATATTTCAAGATAACAAATAAATAAAAAATTAGGGTACTTCAACAAAGGATTATATATTCAAAAGGTGGGAGTTTTCGGCAATTCGTCATACAGAAATGAGCATAATATGACAAAAAATGCCGAACTACCTATTTGATCGCCGCGCAAAACATTTGCTGTGATCCTTAACTTGACTCTAGCTATTATTTGAAGCGTAATAATTAATAAAAAAATGATCATACATCAACATAGTGTTATCTATACAAAAGTCGCAATTTTCCAAAGGTTGTTTGAGTAGAAATGACTTTAAGCAGGTCAAATTAACTAACTACCTATTTGATCGATACATGGATTGACAATGCTTAAAATTTCAAGATAACTAATAAATAAAAAATTAGGATACTTCAATAAAGGATAATATATTCAATAGGTGGGAGTTTTCGGCAATTCGTCAAACAGAAATGAGCATAATATGACAAAAAATGCCTAACTACCGATTTGATCGCCGCGCAAAACATTTGCAGTGATCCTTAAATTGACTCTAGCTATTATTTCAAGCGTAATAATTAATAAAAAAATGATCATACATCAACATAGTGTTATCTATACAAAAGTTGCAATTTTGCTGAGGTTCCTCGAGTAGAAATGACTTTAAAAAGGTCAAATTAACTAACTACCTATTTGATCGATTCATGGATTGACAATGCTTAATATTTCAAGATAACAAATAAATAAAAAATTAGGGTACTTCAACAAAGGATTATATATTCAAAAGGTAGGAGTTTTCGGCAATTCGTCATACAGAAATGAGCATAATATGACAAAAAATGCCTAACTACCTATTTGATCGCCGCGCAAAACATTTGCTGTGATCCTTAACTTGACTCTAGCTATTATTTGAAGCGTAATAATTAATAAAAAAATGATCATACATCAACATAGTGTTATCTATACAAAAGTCGCAATTTTCCAAAGGTTGTTTGAGTAGAAATGACTTTAAGCAGGTCAAATTAACTAACTACCTATTTGATCGATACATGGATTGACAATGCTTAAAATTTCAAGATAACTAATAAATAAAAAATTAGGATACTTCAATAAAGGATAATATATTCAATAGGTGGGAGTTTTCGGCAATTCGTCAAACAGAAATGAGCATAATATGACAAAAAATGCCTAACTACCGATTTGATCGCCGCGCAAAACATTTGCAGTGATCCTTAACTTGACTCTAGCTATTATTTGAAGTGTAATAATTAATAAAAAAATGATCACACATCAACATAGTGTTATCTATACAAAAGTTGCAATTTTGCTAAGGTTCCTCGAGTAGAAATGACTTTAAAAAGGTCAAATTAACTAACTACCTATTTGATCGATTCATGGATTGACAATGCTTAATATTTCAAGATAACAAATAAATAAAAAATTAGGGTACTTCAACAAAGGATTATATATTCAATAGGTAGGAGTTTTCGGCAATTCGTCATACAGAAATGAGCATAATATGACAAAAAATGCCTAACTACCTATTTGATCGCCGCGCAAAACATTTGGTGTGATCCTTAACTTGACTCTAGCTATTATTTGAAGCGTAATAATTAATAAAAAAATGAACATACATCAACATAGTGTTATCTATACAAAAGTCGCAATTTTCCAAAGGTTGTTCGAGTAGAAATGACTTTAAGAAGGTCAAATTAACTAACTACCTATTTGATCGATACATGGATTGACAATGCTTGAAATTTCAAGATAACTAATAAATACAAAATTAGGATACTTCAACAAAGGATAATATATTCAATAGGTTGGAGTTTTCGGCAATTCGTCAAACAGAAACGAGCAAAATATGACAAAAAATGCATAACTACCTCTTTGATCGCCGCGCAAAACATTTGCAGTGATCCTTAACTTGACTCAAGCTATTATTTGAAGCGTAATAATTAATAAAAAAATGATCATACATCAACATAGTGTTATCTATGCAAAATTCGCAATTTTCCTAAGGTTCCTCGAGTAGAAATGAATTTAAGAAGGTCAAATTAACTAACTACATATTTGATCGATACATAGATTGACAACACTTAATATTTCAAGATAACTAATAAATAAAAAATTAGGATACTTCAACAAAGGATAATATATTCAATAGGTGGGAGTTTTCGGCAATTCGTCAAACAGAAATGAGCATAATATGACAAAAAATGCCTAACTACCGATTTGATCGCCGCGCAAAACATTTGCAGTGATCCTTAACTTGACTCTAGCTATTATTTGAAGCGTAATAATTAATAAAAAAATGATCATACATCAACATAGTGTTATCTATACAAAAGTTGCAATTTTGCTAAGGTTCCTCGAGTAGAAATGAGTTTAAAAAGGTCAAATTAACTAACTACCTATTTGATCGATTCATGGATTGACAATGCTTAATATTTCAAGATAACAAATAAATAAAAAATTAGGGTACTTCAACAAAGGATTATATATTCAAAAGGTGGGAGTTTTCGGCAATTCGTCATACAGAAATGAGCATAATATGACAAAAAATGCCGAACTACCTATTTGATCGCCGCGCAAAACATTTGCTGTGATCCTTAACTTGACTCTAGCTATTATTTGAAGCGTAATAATTAATAAAAAAATGATCATACATCAACATAGTGTTATCTATACAAAAGTCGCAATTTTCCAAAGGTTGTTTGAGTAGAAATGACTTTAAGCAGGTCAAATTAACTAACTACCTATTTGATCGATACATGGATTGACAATGCTTAAAATTTCAAAATAACTAATAAATAAAAAATTAGGATACTTCAATAAAGGATAATATATTCAATAGGTGGGAGTTTTCGGCAATTCGTCAAACAGAAATGAGCATAATATGACAAAAAATGCCTAACTACCGATTTGATCGCCGCGCAAAACATTTGCAGTGATCCTTAAATTGACTCTAGCTATTATTTCAAGCGTAATAATTAATAAAAAAATGATCATACATCAACATAGTGTTATCTATACAAAAGTTGCAATTTTGCTAAGGTTCCTCGAGTAGAAATGACTTTAAAAAGGTCAAATTAACTAACTACCTATTTGATCGATTCATGGATTGACAATGCTTAATATTTCAAGATAACAAATAAATAAAAAATTAGGGTACTTCAACAAAGGATTATATATTCAAAAGGTAGGAGTTTTCGGCAATTCGTCATACAGAAATGAGCATAATATGACAAAAAATGCCTAACTACCTATTTGATCGCCGCGCAAAACATTTGCTGTGATCCTTAACTTGACTCTAGCTATTATTTGAAGCGTAATAATTAATAAAAAAATGATCATACATCAACATAGTGTTATCTATACAAAAGTCGCAATTTTCCAAAGGTTGTTTGAGTAGAAATGACTTTAAGCAGGTCAAATTAACTAACTACCTATTTGATCGATACATGGATTGACAATGCTTAAAATTTCAAGATAACTAATAAATAAAAAATTAGGATACTTCAATAAAGGATAATATATTCAATAGGTGGGAGTTTTCGGCAATTCGTCAAACAGAAATGAGCATAATATGACAAAAAATGCCTAACTACCGATTTGATCGCCGCGCAAAACATTTGCAGTGATCCTTAACTTGACTCTAGCTATTATTTGAAGTGTAATAATTAATAAAAAAATGATCACACATCAACATAGTGTTATCTATACAAAAGTTGCAATTTTGCTAAGGTTCCTCGAGTAGAAATGACTTTAAAAAGGTCAAATTAACTAACTACCTATTTGATCGATTCATGGATTGACAATGCTTAATATTTCAAGATAACAAATAAATAAAAAATTAGGGTACTTCAACAAAGGATTATATATTCAATAGGTAGGAGTTTTCGGCAATTCGTCATACAGAAATGAGCATAATATGACAAAAAATGCCTAACTACCTATTTGATCGCCGCGCAAAACATTTGGTGTGATCCTTAACTTGACTCTAGCTATTATTTGAAGCGTAATAATTAATAAAAAAATGAACATACATCAACATAGTGTTATCTATACAAAAGTCGCAATTTTCCAAAGGTTGTTCGAGTAGAAATGACTTTAAGAAGGTCAAATTAACTAACTACCTATTCGATCGATACATGGATTGACAATGCTTAATATTTCAAGATAACTAATAAATAAAAAATTAGGGTACTTCAACAAAGGATTATATATTCAATAGGTATGAGTATTCGGCAATTCGTCAAACAGAAATGAGCATAATATGACTCTAGCTATTTGATCGCCGCGCAAAACATTTGCAGTGATCCTTAACTTGACTCAAGCTATTATTTGAAGCGTAATAATTAATAAAAAAATGATCATACATCAACATGGTGTTATCTATGCAAAATTCGCAATTTTCCTAAGGTTCTTCGAGTAGAAATGAATTTAAGAAGGTCAAATTAACTAACTACATATTTGATCGATACATAGATTGACAACACTTAATATTTCAAGATAACTAATAAATAAAAAATTAGGATACTTCAACAAAGGATATTATATTCAATAGGTGGGAGTATTCGGCAATTCGTCAAACAGAAATGAGCATAATATGACAAAAAATGCCTAACTACCGATTTGATCGCCGCGCAAAACATTTGCAGTGATCCTTAACTTGACTCTAGCTATTATTTGAAGCGTAATAATTAATAAAAAAATGATCATACATCAACATAGTGTTATCTATACAAAAGTTGCAATTTTGCTAAGGTTCCTCGAGTAGAAATGACTTTAAAAAGGTCAAATTAACTAACTACCTATTTGATCGATTCATGGATTGACAATGCTTAATATTTCAAGATAACAAATAAATAAAAAATTAGGGTACTTCAACAAAGGATTATATATTCAAAAGGTGGGAGTTTTCGGCAATTCGTCATACAGAAATGAGCATAATATGACAAAAAATGCCGAACTACCTATTTGATCGCCGCGCAAAACATTTGCTGTGATCCTTAACTTGACTCTAGCTATTATTTGAAGCGTAATAATTAATAAAAAAATGATCATACATCAACATAGTGTTATCTATACAAAAGTCGCAATTTTCCAAAGGTTGTTTGAGTAGAAATGACTTTAAGCAGGTCAAATTAACTAACTACCTATTTGATCGATACATGGATTGACAATGCTTAAAATTTCAAGATAACTAATAAATAAAAAATTAGGATACTTCAATAAAGGATAATATATTCAATAGGTGGGAGTTTTCGGCAATTCGTCAAACAGAAATGAGCATAATATGACAAAAAATGCCTAACTACCGATTTGATCGCCGCGCAAAACATTTGCAGTGATCCTTAACTTGACTCTAGCTATTATTTGAAGCGTAATAATTAATAAAAAAATGATCATACATCAACATAGTGTTATCTATACAAAAGTTGCAATTTTGCTAAGGTTCCTCGAGTAGAAATGACTTTAAAAAGGTCAAATTAACTAACTACCTATTTGATCGATTCATGGATTGACAATGCTTAATATTTCAAGATAACAAATAAATAAAAAATTAGGGTACTTCAACAAAGGATTATATATTCAAAAGGTAGGAGTTTTCGGCAATTCGTCATACAGAAATGAGCATAATATGACAAAAAATGCCTAACTACCTATTTGATCGCCGCGCAAAACATTTGCTGTGATCCTTAACTTGACTCTAGCTATTATTTGAAGCGTAATAATTAATAAAAAAATGATCATACATCAACATAGTGTTATCTATACAAAAGTCGCAATTTTCCAAAGGTTGTTTGAGTAGAAATGACTTTAAGCAGGTCAAATTAACTAACTACCTATTTGATCGATACATGGATTGACAATGCTTAAAATTTCAAGATAACTAATAAATAAAAAATTAGGATACTTCAATAAAGGATAATATATTCAATAGGTGGGAGTTTTCGGCAATTCGTCAAACAGAAATGAGCATAATATGACAAAAAATGCCTAACTACCGATTTGATCGCCGCGCAAAACATTTGCAGTGATCCTTAACTTGACTCTAGCTATTATTTGAAGTGTAATAATTAATAAAAAAATGATCACACATCAACATAGTGTTATCTATACAAAAGTTGCAATTTTGCTGAGGTTCCTCGAGTAGAAATGACTTTAAAAAGGTCAAATTAACTAACTACCTATTTGATCGATTCATGGATTGACAATGCTTAATATTTCAAGATAACAAATAAATAAAAAATTAGGGTACTTCAACAAAGGATTATATATTCAATAGGTAGGAGTTTTCGGCAATTCGTCATACAGAAATGAGCATAATATGACAAAAAATGCCTAACTACCTATTTGATCGCCGCGCAAAACATTTGGTGTGATCCTTAACTTGACTCTAGCTATTATTTGAAGCGTAATAATTAATAAAAAAATGAACATACATCAACATAGTGTTATCTATACAAAAGTCGCAATTTTCCAAAGGTTGTTCGAGTAGAAATGACTTTAAGAATGTCAAATTAACTAACTACCTATTTGATCGATACATGGATTGACAATGCTTAAAATTTCAAGATAACTAATAAATAAAAAATTAGGATACTTCAACAAAGGATAATATATTCAATAGGTGGGAGTTTTCGGCAATTCGTTAAACAGAAACGAGAAAAATATGACAAAAAATGCATAACTACCTCTTTGATCGCCGCGCAAAACATTTGCAGTGATCCTTAACTTGACTCAAGCTATTATTTGAAGCGTAATAATTAATAAAAAAATGATCATACATCAACATAGTGTTATCTATGCAAAATTCGCAATTTTCCTAAGGTTCTTCGAGTAGAAATGAATTTAAGAAGGTCAAATTAACTAACTACATAATTGATCGATACATAGATTGACAACACTTAATATTTCAAGATAACTAATAAATAAAAAATTAGGATACTTCAACAAAGGATAATATATTCAATAGGTGGGAGTTTTCGGCAATTCGTCAAACAGAAATGAGCATAATATGACAAAAAATGCCTAACTACCGATTTGATCGCCGCGCAAAACATTTGCAGTGATCCTTAACTTGACTCTAGCTATTATTTGAAGCGTAATAATTAATAAAAAAATGATCATACATCAACATAGTGTTATCTATACAAAAGTTGCAATTTTGCTAAGGTTCCTCGAGTAGAAATGACTTTAAAAAGGTCGAATTAACTAACTACCTATTTGATCGATTCATGGATTGACAATGCTTAATATTTCAAGATAACAAATAAATAAAAAATTAGGGTACTTCAACAAAGGATTATATATTCAAAAGGTAGGAGTTTTCGGCAATTCGTCATACAGAAATGAGCATAATATGACACAAAATGCCTAACTACCTATTTGATCGCCGCGCAAAACATTTGCTGTGATCCTTAACTTGACTCTAGCTATTATTTGAAGCGTAATAATTAATAAAAAAATGATCATACATCAACATAGTGTTATCTATACAAAAGTCGCAATTTTCCAAAGGTTGTTTGAGTAGAAATGACTTTAAGCAGGTCAAATTAACTAACTACCTATTTGATCGATACATGGATTGACAATGCTTAAAATTTCAAGATAACAAATAAATAAAAAATTTGGATACTTCAATAAAGGATAATATATTCAATAGGTGGGAGTTTTCGGCAATTCGTCAAACAGAAATGAGCATAATATGACAAAAAATGCCTAACTACCGATTTGATCGCCGCGCAAAACATTTGCAGTGATCCTTAACTTGACTATAGATATTATTTGAAGCGTAATAATTAATAAAAAAATGATCATACATCAACATAGTGTTATCTATACAAAAGTTGCAATTTTGCTAAGGTTCCTCGAGTAGAAATGACTTTAAAAAGGTCAAATTAACTAACTACCTATTTGATCGATTCATGGATTGACAATGCTTAATATTTCAAGACAACAAATAAATAAAAAATTAGGGTACTTCAACAAAGGATTATATATTCAAAAGGTAGGAGTTTTCGGCAATTCGTCATACAGAAATGAGCATAATATGACAAAAAATGCCTAACTACCTATTTGATCGCCGCGCAAAACATTTGGTGTGATCCTTAACTTGACTCTAGCTATTATTTGAAGCGTAATAATTAATAAAAAAAATGATCATACATCAACATAGTGTTATCTATACAAAAGTCGCAATTTTCCAAAGGTTGTTTGAGTAGAAATGACTTTAAGCAGGTCAAATTAACTAACTACCTATTTGATCGATACATGGATTGACAATGCTTAAAATTTCAAGATAACTAATAAATAAAAAATTTGGATACTTCAATAAAGGATAATATATTCAATAGGTGGGAGTTTTCGGCAATTCGTCAAACAGAAATGAGCATAATATGACAAAAAATGCCTAACTACCGATTTGATCGCCGCGCAAAACATTTGCAGTGATCCTTAACTTGACTCTAGCTATTATTTGAAGCGTAATAATTAATAAAAAAATGATCACACATCAACATAGTGTTATCTATACAAAAGTTGCAATTTTGCTAAGGTTCCTCGAGTAGAAATGACTTTAAAAAGGTCAAATTAACTAACTACCTATTTGATCGATTCATGGATTGACAATGCTTAATATTTCAAGATAACAAATAAATAAAAAATTGGGGTACTTCAACAAAGGATTATATATTCAAAAGGTAGGAGTTTTCGGCAATTCGTCATACAGAAATGAGCATAATATGACACAAAATGCCTAACTACCTATTTGATCGCCGCGCAAAACATTTGCAGTGATCCTTAACTTGACTCGAGCTATTATTTGAAGCGTAATAATTAATAAAAAAATGATCATACATCAACATAGTGTTATCTATGCAAAATTCGCAATTTTCCTAAGGTTCTTCGAGTAGAAATGAATTTAAGAAGGTCAAATTAACTAACTACATATTTGATCGATACATAGATTGACAACACTTAATATTTCAAGATAACTAATAAATAAAAAATTAGGATACTTCAACAAAGGATAATATATTCAATAGGTGGGAGTTTTCGGCAATTCGTCAAACAGAAATGAGCATAATATGACAAAAAATGCCTAACTACCGATTTGATCGCCGCGCAAAACATTTGCAGTGATCCTTAACTTGACTCTAGCTATTATTTGAAGCGTAATAATTAATAAAAAAATGATCATACATCAACATAGTGTTATCTATACAAAAGTTGCAATTTTGCTAAGGTTCCTCGAGTAGAAATGACTTTAAAAAGGTCGAATTAACTAACTACCTATTTGATCGATTCATGGATTGACAATGCTTAATATTTCAAGATAACAAATAAATAAAAAATTAGGGTACTTCAACAAAGGATTATATATTCAAAAGGTAGGAGTTTTCGGCAATTCGTCATACAGAAATGAGCATAATATGACAAAAAATGCCTAACTACCTATTTGATCGCCGCGCAAAACATTTGCTGTGATCCTTAACTTGACTCTAGCTATTATTTGAAGCGTAATAATTAATAAAAAAATGAACATACATCAACATAGTGTTATCTATACAAAAGTCGCAATTTTCCAAAGGTTGTTCGAGTAGAAATGACTTTAAGAAGGTCAAATTAACTAACTACCTATTTGATCGATACATGGATTGACAATGCTTAAAATTTCAAGATAACTAATAAATAAAAAATTAGGATACTTCAACAAAGGATAATATATTCAATAGGTGGGAGTTTTCAGCAATTCGTCAAACAGAAACGAGCAAAATATGACAAAAAATGCATAACTACCTCTTTGATCGCCGCGCAAAACATTTGCAGTGATCCTTAACTTGACTCGAGCTATTATTTGAAGCGTAATAATTAATAAAAAAATGATCATACATCAACATAGTGTTATCTATGCAAAATTCGCAATTTTCCTAAGGTTCTTCGAGTAGAAATGAATTTAAGAAGGTCAAATTAACTAACTACATATTTGATCGATACATAGATTGACAACACTTAATATTTCAAGATAACTAATAAATAAAAAATTAGGATACTTCAACAAAGGATAATATATTCAATAGGTGGGAGTTTTCGGCAATTCGTCAAACAGAAATGAGCATAATATGACAAAAAATGCCTAACTACCGATTTGATCGCTGCGCAAAACATTTGCAGTGATCCTTAACTTGACTCTAGCTATTATTTGAAGCGTAATAATTAATAAAAAAATGATCATACATCAACATAGTGTTATCTATACAAAAGTTGCAATTTTGCTAAGGTTCCTCGAGTAGAAATGACTTTAAAAAGGTCAAATTAACTAACTACCTATTTGATCGATTCATGGATTGACAATGCTTAATATTTCAAGATAACAAATAAATAAAAAATTAGGGTACTTCAACAAAGGATTATATATTCAAAAGGTAGGAGTTTTCGGCAATTCGTCATACAGAAATGAGCATAATATGACAAAAAATGCCTAACTACCTATTTGATCGCCGCGCAAAACATTTGGTGTGATCCTTAACTTGACTCTAGCTATTATTTGAAGCGTAATAATTAATAAAAAAAATGATCATACATCAACATAGTGTTATCTATACAAAAGTCGCAATTTTCCAAAGGTTGTTTGAGTAGAAATGACTTTAAGCAGGTCAAATTAACTAACTACCTATTTGATCGATACATGGATTGACAATGCTTAAAATTTCAAGATAACTAATAAATAAAAAATTAGGATACTTCAATAAAGGATAATATATTCAATAGGTGGGAGTTTTCGGCAATTCGTCAAACAGAAATGAGCATAATATGACAAAAAATGCCTAACTACCGATTTGATCGCCGCGCAAAACATTTGCAGTGATCCTTAACTTGACTCTAGCTATTATTTGAAGCGTAATAATTAATAAAAAAATGATCACACATCAACATAGTGTTATCTATACAAAAGTTGCAATTTTGCTAAGGTTCCTCGAGTAGAAATGACTTTAAAAAGGTCAAATTAACTAACTACCTATTTGATCGATTCATGGATTGACAATGCTTAATATTTCAAGATAACAAATAAATAAAAAATTAGGGTACTTCAACAAAGGATTATATATTCAAAAGGTAGGAGTTTTCGGCAATTCGTCATACAGAAATGAGCATAATATGACACAAAATGCCTAACTACCTATTTGATCGCCGCGCAAAACATTTGCTGTGATCCTTAACTTGACTCTAGCTATTATTTGAAGCGTAATAATTAATAAAAAAATGAACATACATCAACATAGTGTTATCTATACAAAAGTCGCAATTTTCCAAAGGTTGTTCGAGTAGAAATGACTTTAAGAAGGTCAAATTAACTAACTACCTATTTGATCGATACATGGATTGACAATGCTTAAAATTTCAAGATAACTAATAAATAAAAAATTAGGATACTTCAACAAAGGATAATATATTCAATAGGTGGGAGTTTTCAGCAATTCGTCAAACAGAAACGAGCAAAATATGACAAAAAATGCATAACTACCTCTTTGATCGCCGCGCAAAACATTTGCAGTGATCCTTAACTTGACTCGAGCTATTATTTGAAGCGTAATAATTAATAAAAAAATGATCATACATCAACATAGTGTTATATATGCAAAATTCGCAATTTTCCTAAGGTTCTTCGAGTAGAAATGAATTTAAGAAGGTCAAATTAACTAACTACATATTTGATCGATACATAGATTGACAACACTTAATATTTCAAGATAACTAATAAATAAAAAATTAGGATACTTCAACAAAGGATAATATATTCAATAGGTGGGAGTTTTCGGCAATTCGTCAAACAGAAATGAGCATAATATGACAAAAAATGCCTAACTACCGATTTGATCGCCGCGCAAAACATTTGCAGTGATCCTTAACTTGACTCTAGCTATTATTTGAAGCGTAATAATTAATAAAAAAATGATCATACATCAACATAGTGTTATCTATACAAAAGTTGCAATTTTGCTAAGGTTCCTCGAGTAGAAATGACTTTAAAAAGGTCAAATTAACTAACTACCTATTTGATCGATTCATGGATTGACAATGCTTAATATTTCAAGATAACAAATAAATAAAAAATTAGGGTACTTCAACAAAGGATTATATATTCAAAAGGTAGGAGTTTTCGGCAATTCGTCATACAGAAATGAGCATAATATGACAAAAAATGCCTAACTACCTATTTGATCGCCGCGCAAAACATTTGGTGTGATCCTTAACTTGACTCTAGCTATTATTTGAAGCGTAATAATTAATAAAAAAAATGATCATACATCAACATAGTGTTATCTATACAAAAGTCGCAATTTTCCAAAGGTTGTTTGAGTAGAAATGACTTTAAGCAGGTCAAATTAACTAACTACCTATTTGATCGATACATGGATTGACAATGCTTAAAATTTCAAGATAACTAATAAATAAAAAATTAGGATACTTCAATAAAGGATAATATATTCAATAGGTGGGAGTTTTCGGCAATTCGTCAAACAGAAATGAGCATAATATGACAAAAAATGCCTAACTACCGATTTGATCGCCGCGCAAAACATTTGCAGTGATCCTTAACTTGACTCTAGCTATTATTTGAAGCGTAATAATTAATAAAAAAATGATCACACATCAACATAGTGTTATCTATACAAAAGTTGCAATTTTGCTAAGGTTCCTCGAGTAGAAATGACTTTAAAAAGGTCAAATTAACTAACTACCTATTTGATCGATTCATGGATTGACAATGCTTAATATTTCAAGATAACAAATAAATAAAAAATTAGGGTACTTCAACAAAGGATTATATATTCAAAAGGTAGGAGTTTTCGGCAATTCGTCATACAGAAATGAGCATAATATGACACAAAATGCCTAACTACCTATTTGATCGCCGCGCAAAACATTTGCTGTGATCCTTAACTTGACTCTAGCTATTATTTGAAGCGTAATAATTAATAAAAAAATGATCATACATCAACATAGTGTTATCTATACAAAAGTCGCAATTTTCCAAAGGTTGTTTGAGTAGAAATGACTTTAAGCAGGTCAAATTAACTAACTACCTATTTGATCGATACATGGATTGACAATGCTTAAAATTTCAAGATAACTAATAAATAAAAAATTTGGATACTTCAATAAAGGATAATATATTCAATAGGTGGGAGTTTTCGGCAATTCGTCAAACAGAAATGAGCATAATATGACAAAAAATGCCTAACTACCGATTTGATCGCCGCGCAAAACATTTGCAGTGATCCTTAACTTGACTCTAGCTATTATTTGAAGCGTAATAATTAATAAAAAAATGATCATACATCAACATAGTGTTATCTATACAAAAGTTGCAATTTTGCTAAGGTTCCTCGAGTAGAAATGACTTTAAAAAGGTCAAATTAACTAACTACCTATTTGATCGATTCATGGATTGACAATGCTGAATATTTCAAGATAACAAATAAATAAAAAATTAGGGTACTTCAACAAAGGATTATATATTCAAAAGGTAGGAGTTTTCGGCAATTCGTCATACAGAAATGAGCATAATATGACAAAAAATGCCTAACTACCTATTTGATCGCCGCGCAAAACATTTGGTGTGATCCTTAACTTGACTCTAGCTATTATTTGAAGCGTAATAATTAATAAAAAAAATGATCATACATCAACATAGTGTTATCTATACAAAAGTCGCAATTTTCCAAAGGTTGTTTGAGTAGAAATGACTTTAAGCAGGTCAAATTAACTAACTACCTATTTGATCGATACATGGATTGACAATGCTTAAAATTTCAAGATAACTAATAAATAAAAAATTAGGATACTTCAATAAAGGATAATATATTCAATAGGTGGGAGTTTTCGGCAATTCGTCAAACAGAAATGAGCATAATATGACAAAAAATGCCTAACTACCGATTTGATCGCCGCGCAAAACATTTGCAGTGATCCTTAACTTGACTCTAGCTATTATTTGAAGCGTAATAATTAATAAAAAAATGATCACACATCAACATAGTGTTATCTATACAAAAGTTGCAATTTTGCTAAGGTTCCTCGAGTAGAAATGACTTTAAAAAGGTCAAATTAACTAACTACCTATTTGATCGATTCATGGATTGACAATGCTTAATATTTCAAGATAACAAATAAATAAAAAATTAGGGTACTTCAACAAAGGATTATATATTCAATAGGTAGGAGTTTTCGGCAATTCGTCATACAGAAATGAGCATAATATGACAAAAAATGCCTAACTACCTATTTGATCGCCGCGCAAAACATTTGCTGTGATCCTTAACTTGACTCTAGCTATTATTTGAAGCGTAATAATTAATAAAAAAATGAACATACATCAACATAGTGTTATCTATACAAAAGTCGCAATTTTCCAAAGGTTGTTCGAGTAGAAATGACTTTAAGAAGGTCAAATTAACTAACTACCTATTTGATCGATACATGGATTGACAATGCTTAAAATTTCAAGATAACTAATAAATAAAAAATTAGGATACTTCAACAAAGGATAATATATTCAATAGGTGGGAGTTTTCAGCAATTCGTCAAACAGAAACGAGCAAAATATGACAAAAAATGCATAACTACCTCTTTGATCGCCGCGCAAAACATTTGCAGTGATCCTTAACTTGACTCGAGCTATTATTTGAAGCGTAATAATTAATAAAAAAATGATCATACATCAACATAGTGTTATCTATGCAAAATTCGCAATTTTCCTAAGGTTCTTCGAGTAGAAATGAATTTAAGAAGGTCAAATTAACTAACTACATATTTGATCGATACATAGATTGACAACACTTAATATTTCAAGATAACTAATAAATAAAAAATTAGGATACTTCAACAAAGGATAATATATTCAATAGGTGGGAGTTTTCGGCAATTCGTCAAACAGAAATGAGCATAATATGACAAAAAATGCCTAACTACCGATTTGATCGCCGCGCAAAACATTTGCAGTGATCCTTAACTTGACTCTAGCTATTATTTGAAGCGTAATAATTAATAAAAAAATGATCATACATCAACATAGTGTTATCTATACAAAAGTTGCAATTTTGCTAAGGTTCCTCGAGTAGAAATGACTTTAAAAAGGTCGAATTAACTAACTACCTATTTGATCGATTCATGGATTGACAATGCTTAATATTTCAAGATAACAAATAAATAAAAAATTAGGGTACTTCAACAAAGGATTATATATTCAAAAGGTAGGAGTTTTCGGCAATTCGTCATACAGAAATGAGCATAATATGACAAAAAATGCCTAACTACCTATTTGATCGCCGCGCAAAACATTTGCTGTGATCCTTAACTTGACTCTAGCTATTATTTGAAGCGTAATAATTAATAAAAAAATGATCATACATCAACATAGTGTTATCTATACAAAAGTCGCAATTTTCCAAAGGTTGTTTGAGTAGAAATGACTTTAAGCAGGTCAAATTAACTAACTACCTATTTGATCGATACATGGATTGACAATGCTTAAAATTTCAAGATAACTAATAAATAAAAAATTAGGATACTTCAATAAAGGATAATATATTCAATAGGTGGGAGTTTTCGGCAATTCGTCAAACAGAAATGAGCATAATATGACAAAAAATGCCAAACTACCGATTTGATCGCCGCGCAAAACATTTGCAGTGATCCTTAACTTGACTCTAGCTATTATTTGAAGCGTAATAATTAATAAAAAAATGATCATACATCAACATAGTGTTATCTATACAAAAGTTGTAATTTTGCTAAGGTTCCTCGAGTAGAAATGACTTTAAAAAGGTCAAATTAACTAACTACCTATTTGATCGATTCATGGATTGACAATGCTTAATATTTCAAGATAACAAATAAATAAAAAATTAGGGTACTTCAACAAAGGATTATATATTCAAAAGGTAGGAGTTTTCGGCAATTCGTCATACAGAAATGAGCATAATATGACAAAAAATGCCTAACTACCTATTTGATCGCCGCGCAAAACATTTGCTGTGATCCTTAACTTGACTCTAGCTATTATTTGAAGCGTAATAATTAATAAAAAAATGATCATACATCAACATAGTGTTATCTATACAAAAGTCGCAATTTTCCAAAGGTTGTTTGAGTAGAAATGACTTTAAGCAGGTCAAATTAACTAACTACCTATTTGATCGATACATGGATTGACAATGCTTAAAATTTCAAGATAACTAATAAATAAAAAATTAGGATACTTCAATAAAGGATAATATATTCAATAGGTGGGAGTTTTCGGCAATTCGTCAAACAGAAATGAGCATAATATGACAAAAAATGCCTAACTACCGATTTGATCGCCGCGCAAAACATTTGCAGTGATCCTTAACTTGACTCTAGCTATTATTTGAAGCGTAATAATTAATAAAAAAATGATCACACATCAACATAGTGTTATCTATACAAAAGTTGCAATTTTGCTAAGGTTCCTCGAGTAGAAATGACTTTAAAAAGGTCAAATTAACTAACTACCTATTTGATCGATTCATGGATTGACAATGCTTAATATTTCAAGATAACAAATAAATAAAAAATTAGGGTACTTCAACAAAGGATTATATATTCAATAGGTAGGAGTTTTCGGCAATTCGTCATACAGAAATGAGCATAATATGACAAAAAATGCCTAACTACCTATTTGATCGCCGCGCAAAACATTTGCTGTGATCCTTAACTTGACTCTAGCTATTATTTGAAGCGTAATAATTAATAAAAAAATGAACATACATCAACATAGTGTTATCTATACAAAAGTCGCAATTTTCCAAAGGTTGTTCGAGTAGAAATGACTTTAAGAAGGTCAAATTAACTAACTACCTATTTGATCGATACATGGATTGACAATGCTTAAAATTTCAAGATAACTAATAAATAAAAAATTAGGATACTTCAACAAAGGATAATATATTCAATAGGTGGGAGTTTTCAGCAATTCGTCAAACAGAAACGAGCAAAATATGACAAAAAATGCATAACTACCTCTTTGATCGCCGCGCAAAACATTTGCAGTGATCCTTAACTTGACTCGAGCTATTATTTGAAGCGTAATAATTAATAAAAAAATGATCATACATCAACATAGTGTTATCTATGCAAAATTCGCAATTTTCCTATGATTCTTCGAGTAGAAATGAATTTAAGAAGGTCAAATTAACTAACTACTTATTTGATCGATACATAGATTGACAACACTTAATATTTCAAGATAACTAATAAATAAAAAATTAGGATACTTCAACAAAGGATAATATATTCAATAGGTGGGAGTTTTCGGCAATTCGTCAAACAGAAATGAGCATAATATGACAAAAAATGCCTAACTACCGATTTGATCGCCGCGCAAAACATTTGCAGTGATCCTTAACTTGACTCTAGCTATTATTTGAAGCGTAATAATTAGTAAAAAAATGATCATACATCAACATAGTGTTATCTATACAAAAGTTGCAATTTTGCTAAGGTTCCTCGAGTAGAAATGACTTTAAAAAGGTCAAATTAACTAACTACCTATTTGATCGATTCATGTATTGACAATGCTTAATATTTCAAGATAACAAATAAATAAAAAATTAGGGTACTTCAACAAAGGATTATATATTCAAAAGGTAGGAGTTTTCGGCAATTCGTCATACAGAAATGAGCATAATACGACAAAAAATGCCTAACTACCTATTTGATCGCCGCGCAAAACATTTGCTGTGATCCTTAACTTGACTCTAGCTATTATTTGAAGCGTAATAATTAATAAAAAAATGATCATACATCAACATAGTGTTATCTATACAAAAGTCACAATTTTCCAAAGGTTGTTCGAGTAGAAATGACTTTAAGAAGGTCAAATTAACTAACTACCTATTTGATCGATACATGAATTGACAATGCTTAATATTTCAAGATAACTAATAAATAAAAAATTAGGGGACTTCAACAAAGGATTATATATTCAATAGGTATGAGTATTCGGCAATTCGTCAAACAGAAATGAGCATAATATGACAAAAAATGCCTAGCTACCGATTTGATCGCCGCGCAAAACATTTGCAGTGATCCTTAACTTGACTCTAGCTATTATTTGAAGCGTAATAATTAATAAAAAAATGATCATACATCAACATAGTGTTATCTATACAAAAGTTGCAATTTTGCTAAGGTTCCTCGAGTAGAAATGACTTTAAAAAGGTCAAATTAACTAACTACCTATTTGATCGATTCATGGATTGACAATGCTTAATATTTCAAGATAACAAATATATAAAAAATTAGGGTACTTCAACAAAGGATTATATATTCAAAAGGTAGGAGTTTTCGGCAATTCTTCATACAGAAATGAGCATAATATGACAAAAAATGCCTAACTACCTATTTGATCGCCGCGCAAAACATTTGCTGTGATCCTTAACTTGACTCTAGCTATTATTTGAAGCGTAATAATTAATAAAAAAATGATCATACATCAACATAGTGTTATCTATACAAAAGTCGCAATTTTCCAAAGGTTGTTTGAGTAGAAATGGCTTTAAGAAGGTCAAATTAACTAACTACCTATTTGATCGATACATGGATTGACAATGCTTAAAATTTCAAGATAACTAATAAATAAAAAATTAGGATAGTTCAACAAAGGATAATATATTCAATAGGTGGGAGTTTTCGGCAATTCGTCAAACAGAAATGAGCATAATATGACAAAAAATGCCTAAGTACCGATTTGATCGCCGCGCAAAACATTTGCAGTGATCCTTAACTTGAATCTAGCTATTATTTGAAGCGTAATAATTAATAAAAAAATTATCATACATCAACATAGTGTTATCTATACAAAAGTTGCAATTTTGCTAAGGTTCCTCGAGTAGAAATGACTTTAAGAAGGTCAAATTAACTAACTACCTATTTGATCGATACATGGATTGACAATGCATTATATTTCAAGATAACAAATAAATAAAAAATTATGGTACTTCAACAAAGGATTATATATTCAATAGGTAGGAGTTTTCGGCAATTCGTCATACAGAAATGAGCATAATATGACAAAAAATGCCTAACTACCTATTTGATCGCCGCGCAAAACATTTGCTGTGATCCTTAACTTGACTCTAGCTATTATTTGAAGCGCAATAATTAATAAAAAAATGATCATACATCAACATAGTGTTATCTATACAAAAGTCACAATTTTCCAAAGGTTGTTCGAGTAGAAATGACTTTAAGCAGGTCAAATTAACTAACTACCTATTTGATCGATACATGGATTGACAATGCTTAAAATTTCAAGATAACTAATAAATAAAAAATTAAGATACTTCAACAAAGGATAATATATTCAATAGGTGGGAGTTTACGGCAATTCGTCAAACAAAAATGAGCAAAATATGACAAACAATGCCTAACTACCTATTTGATCGCCGCGCAAAACATTTGCTGTGATCCTTAACTTGACTCTAGCTATTATTTGAAGCGTAATAATTAATAAAAAAATGATCATACATCAACATAGTGTTATCTATACAAAAGTCGCAATTTTCCAAAGGTTGTTTGAGTAGAAATGACTTTAAGTAGGTCAAATTAACTAACTACCTATTTGATCGATACATGGATTGACAATGCTTAAAATTTCAAGATAACTAATAAATAAAAAATTAGGATACTTCAATAAAGGATAATATATTCAATAGGTGGGAGTTTTCGGCAATTCGTCAAACAGAAATGAGCATAATATGACAAAAAATGCCAAACTACTGATTTGATCGCCGCGCAAAACATTTGCAGTGATCCTTAACTTGACTCTAGCTATTATTTGAAGCGTAATAATTAATAAAAAAATGATCATACATCAACATAGTGTTATCTATACAAAAGTTGTAATTTTGCTAAGGTTCCTCGAGTAGAAATGACTTTAAAAAGGTCAAATTAACTAACTACCTATTTGATCGATTCATGGATTGACAATGCTTAATATTTCAAGATAACAAATAAATAAAAAATTAGGGTACTTCAACAAAGGATTATATATTCAAAAGGTAGGAGTTTTCGGCAATTCGTCATACAGAAATGAGCATAATATGACAAAAAATGCCTAACTACCTATTTGATCGCCGCGCAAAACATTTGCTGTGATCCTTAACTTGACTCTAGCTATTATTTGAAGCGTAATAATTAATAAAAAAATGATCATACATCAACATAGTGTTATCTATACAAAAGTCGCAATTTTCCAAAGGTTGTTTGAGTAGAAATGACTTTAAGCAGGTCAAATTAACTAACTACCTATTTGATCGATACAGGGATTGACAATGCTTAAAATTTCAAGATAACTAATAAATAAAAAATTAGGATACTTCAATAAAGGATAATATATTCAATAGGTGGGAGTTTTCGGCAATTCGTCAAACAGAAATGAGCATAATATGACAAAAAATGCCTAACTACCGATTTGATCGCCGCACAAAACATTTGCAGTGATCCTTAACTTGACTCTAGCTATTATTTGAAGCGTAATAATTAATAAAAAAATGATCACACATCAACATAGTGTTATCTATACAAAAGTTGCAATTTTGCTAAAGTTCCTCGAGTAGAAATGACTTTAAAAAGGTCAAATTAACTAACTACCTATTTGATCGATTCATGGATTGACAATGCTTAATATTTCAAGATAACAAATAAATAAAAAATTAGGGTACTTCAACAAAGGATTATATATTCAATAGGTAGGAGTTTTCGGCAATTCGTCATACAGAAATGAGCATAATATGACAAAAAATGCCTAACTACCTATTTGATCGCCGCGCAAAACATTTGCTGTGATCCTTAACTTGACTCTAGCTATTATTTGAAGCGTAATAATTAATAAAAAAATGAACATACATCAACATAGTGTTATCTATACAAAAGTCGCAATTTTCCAAAGGTTGTTCGAGTAGAAATGACTTTAAGAAGGTCAAATTAACTAACTACCTATTTGATCGATACATGGATTGACAATGCTTAAAATTTCAAGATAACTAATAAATAAAAAATTAGGATACTTCAACAAAGGATAATATATTCAATAGGTGGGAGTTTTCAGCAATTCGTCAAACAGAAACGAGCAAAATATGACAAAAAATGCATAACTACCTCTTTGATCGCCGCGCAAAACATTTGCAGTGATCCTTAACTTGACTCAAGCTATTATTTGAAGCGTAATAATTAATAAAAAAATGATCATACATCAACATAGTGTTATCTATGCAAAATTCGCAATTTTCCTATGATTCTTCGAGTAGAAATGAATTTAAGAAGGTCAAATTAACTAACTACATATTTGATCGATACATAGATTGACAACACTTAATATTTCAAGATAACTAATAAATAAAAAATTAGGATACTTCAACAAAGGATAATATATTCAATAGGTGGGAGTTTTCGGCAATTCGTCAAACAGAAATGAGCATAATATGACAAAAAATGCCTAAGTACCGATTTGATCGCCGCGCAAAACATTTGCAGTGATCCTTAACTTGACTCTAGCTATTATTTGAAGCGTAATAATTAGTAAAAAAATGATCATACATCAACATAGTGTTATCTATACAAAAGTTGCAATTTTGCTAAGGTTCCTTGAGTAGAAATGACTTTAAAAAGGTCAAATTAACTAACTACCTATTTGATCGATTCATGTATTGACAATGCTTAATATTTCAAGATAACAAATAAATAAAAAATTAGGGTACTTCAACAAAGGATTATATATTCAAAAGGTAGGAGTTTTCGGCAATTCGTCATACAGAAATGAGCATAATATGACAAAAAATGCCTAACTACCTATTTGATCGCCGCGCAAAACATTTGCTGTGATCCTTAACTTGACTCTAGCTATTATTTGAAGCGTAATAATTAATAAAAAAATGAACATACATCAACATAGTGTTATCTATACAAAAGTCGCAATTTTCCAAAGGTTGTTCGAGTAGAAATGACTTTAAGAAGGTCAAATTAACTAACTACCTATTTGATCGATACATAGATTGACAATGCTTAAAATTTCAAGATAACTAATAAATAAAAAATTAGGATACTTCAACAAAGGATAATATATTCAATAGGTGGGAGTTTTCGGCAATTCGTCAAACAGAAACGAGCAAAATATGACAAAAAATGCTTAACTACCTCTTTGATCGCCGCGCAAAACATTTGCAATGATCCTTAACTTGACTCGAGCTATTATTTGAAGCGTAATAATTAATAAAAAAATGATCATACATCAACATAGTGTTATCTATGCAAAAGTTGCAATTTTGCTAAGGTTCCTCGAGTAGAAATGACTTTAAAAAGGTCAAATTAACTAACTACCTATTTGATCGATTCATGGATTGACAATGCTTAATATTTCAAGATAACAAATAAATAAAAAATTAGGGTACTTCAACAAAGGATTATATATTCAAAAGGTAGGAGTTTTCGGCAATTCGTCATACAGAAATGAGCATAATATGACAAAAAATGCCTAACTACCTATTTGATCGCCGCGCAAAACATTTGCTGTGATCCTTAACTTGACTTTAGCTATTATTTGAAGCGTAATAATTAATAAAAAAATGATCATACATCAACATAGTGTTATCTATACAAAAGTCACAATTTTCCAAAGGTTGTTCGAGTAGAAATGACTTTAAGAAGGTCAAATTAACTAACTACCTATTTGATCGATACATGGATTGACAATGCTTAAAATTTCAAGATAACTAATAAATAAAAAATTAAGATACTTCAACAAAGGATAATATATTCAATAGGTGGGAGTTTACGGCAATTCGTCAAACAAAAATGAGCAAAATATGACAAACAATGCCTAACTACCTATTTGATCGCCGCGCAAAACATTTGCAGTGATTCTTAACTTGACTCTAGCTATTATTTGAAGCGTAATAATTAATAAAAAAATGATCATACATCAACATAGTGTTATCTATACAAAAGTCACAATTTTCCAAAGGTTGTTCGAGTAGAAATGACTTTAAGAAGGTCAAATTAACTAACTACCTATTTGATCGATACATGAATTGACAATGCTTAATATTTCAAGATAACTAATAAATAAAAAATTAGGGGACTTCAACAAAGGATTATATATTCAATAGGTATGAGTATTCGGCAATTCGTCAAACAGAAATGAGCATAATATGACAAAAAATGCCTAGCTACCGATTTGATCGCCGCGCAAAACATTTGCAGTGATCCTTAACTTGACTCTAGCTATTATTTGAAGCGTAATAATTAATAAAAAAATGATCATACATCAACATAGTGTTATCTATACAAAAGTTGCAATTTTGCTAAGGTTCCTCGAGTAGAAATGACTTTAAAAAGGTCAAATTAACTAACTACCTATTTGATCGATTCATGGATTGACAATGCTTAATATTTCAAGATAACAAATATATAAAAAAATTAGGGTACTTCAACAAAGGATTATATATTCAAAAGGTAGGAGTTTTCGGCAATTCGTCATACAGAAATGAGCATAATATGACAAAAAATGCCTAACTACCTATTTGATCGCCGCGCAAAACATTTGCTGTGATCCTTAACTTGACTCTAGCTATTATTTGAAGCGTAATAATTAATAAAAAAATGATCATACATCAACATAGTGTTATCTATACAAAAGTCGCAATTTTCCAAAGGTTGTTTGAGTAGAAATGGCTTTAAGAAGGTCAAATTAACTAACTACCTATTTGATCGATACATGGATTGACAATGCTTAAAATTTCAAGATAACTAATAAATAAAAAATTAGGATAGTTCAACAAAGGATAATATATTCAATAGGTGGGAGTTTTCGGCAATTCGTCAAACAGAAATGAGCATAATATGACAAAAAATGCCTAAGTACCGATTTGATCGCCGCGCAAAACATTTGCAGTGATCCTTAACTTGACTCTAGCTATTATTTGAAGCGTAATAATTAATAAAAAAATTATCATACATCAACATAGTGTTATCTATACAAAAGTTGCAATTTTGCTAAGGTTCCTCGAGTAGAAATGACTTTAAGAAGGTCAAATTAACTAACTACCTATTTGATCGATACATGGATTGACAATGCATTATATTTCAAGATAACAAATAAATAAAAAATTATGGTACTTCAACAAAGGATTATATATTCAATAGGTAGGAGTTTTCGGCAATTCGTCATACAGAAATGAGCATAATATGACAAAAAATGCCTAACTACCTATTTGATCGCCGCGCAAAACATTTGCTGTGATCCTTAACTTGACTCTAGCTATTATTTGAAGCGTAATAATTAATAAAAAAATGATCATACATCAACATAGTGTTATCTATACAAAAGTCGCAATTTTCCAAAGGTTGTTTGAGTAGAAATGGCTTTAAGAAGGTCAAATTAACTAACTACCTATTTGATCGATACATGGATTGACAATGCTTAAAATTTCAAGATAACTAATAAATAAAAAATTAGGATAGTTCAACAAAGGATAATATATTCAATAGGTGGGAGTTTTCGGCAATTCGTCAAACAGAAATGAGCATAATATGACAAAAAATGCCTAAGTACCGATTTGATCGCCGCGCAAAACATTTGCAGTGATCCTTAACTTGACTCTAGCTATTATTTGAAGCGTAATAATTAATAAAAAAATTATCATACATCAACATAGTGTTATCTATACAAAAGTTGCAATTTTGCTAAGGTTCCTCGAGTAGAAATGACTTTAAGAAGGTCAAATTAACTAACTACCTATTTGATCGATACATGGATTGACAATGCATTATATTTCATGATAACAAATAAATAAAAAATTATGGTACTTCAACAAAGGATTATATATTCAATAGGTAGGAGTTTTCGGCAATTCGTCATACAGAAATGAGCATAATATGACAAAAAATGCCTAACTACCTATTTGATCGCCGCGCAAAACATTTGCTGTGATCCTTAACTTGACTCTAGCTATTATTTGAAGCGCAATAATTAATAAAAAAATGATCATACATCAACATAGTGTTATCTATACAAAAGTCACAATTTTCCAAAGGTTGTTCGAGTAGAAATGACTTTAAGAAGGTCAAATTAACTAACTACCTATTTGATCGATACATGGATTGACAATGCTTAAAATTTCAAGATAACTAATAAATAAAAAATTAAGATACTTCAACAAAGGATAATATATTCAATAGGTGGGAGTTTACGGCAATTCGTCAAACAAAAATGAGCAAAATATGACAAACAATGCCTAACTACCTATTTGATCGCCGCGCAAAACATTTGCAGTGATTCTTAACTTGACTCTAGCTATTATTTGAAGCGTAATAATTAATAAAAAAATGATCATACATCAACATAGTGTTATCTATACAAAAGTCACAATTTTCCAAAGGTTGTTCGAGTAGAAATGACTTTAAGAAGGTCAAATTAACTAACTACCTATTTGATCGATACATGAATTGACAATGCTTAATATTTCAAGATAACTAATAAATAAAAAATTAGGGGACTTCAACAAAGGATTATATATTCAATAGGTATGAGTATTCGGCAATTCGTCAAACAGAAATGAGCATAATATGACAAAAAATGCCTAGCTACCGATTTGATCGCCGCGCAAAACATTTGCAGTGATCCTTAACTTGACTCTAGCTATTATTTGAAGCGTAATAATTAATAAAAAAATGATCATACATCAACATAGTGTTATCTATACAAAAGTTGCAATTTTGCTAAGGTTCCTCGAGTAGAAATGACTTTAAAAAGGTCAAATTAACTAACTACCTATTTGATCGATTCATGGATTGACAATGCTTAATATTTCAAGATAACAAATATATAAAAAAATTAGGGTACTTCAACAAAGGATTATATATTCAAAAGGTAGGAGTTTTCGGCAATTCGTCATACAGAAATGAGCATAATATGACAAAAAATGCCTAACTACCTATTTGATCGCCGCGCAAAACATTTGCTGTGATCCTTAACTTGACTCTAGCTATTATTTGAAGCGTAATAATTAATAAAAAAATGATCATACATCAACATAGTGTTATCTATACAAAAGTCGCAATTTTCCAAAGGTTGTTTGAGTAGAAATGGCTTTAAGAAGGTCAAATTAACTAACTACCTATTTGATCGATACATGGATTGACAATGCTTAAAATTTCAAGATAACTAATAAATAAAAAATTAGGATAGTTCAACAAAGGATAATATATTCAATAGGTGGGAGTTTTCGGCAATTCGTCAAACAGAAATGAGCATAATATGACAAAAAATGCCTAAGTACCGATTTGATCGCCGCGCAAAACATTTGCAGTGATCCTTAACTTGACTCTAGCTATTATTTGAAGCGTAATAATTAATAAAAAAATTATCATACATCAACATAGTGTTATCTATACAAAAGTTGCAATTTTGCTAAGGTTCCTCGAGTAGAAATGACTTTAAGAAGGTCAAATTAACTAACTACCTATTTGATCGATACATGGATTGACAATGCATTATATTTCAAGATAACAAATAAATAAAAAATTATGGTACTTCAACAAAGGATTATATATTCAATAGGTAGGAGTTTTCGGCAATTCGTCATACAGAAATGAGCATAATATGACAAAAAATGCCTAACTACCTATTTGATCGCCGCGCAAAACATTTGCTGTGATCCTTAACTTGACTCTAGCTATTATTTGAAGCGTAATAATTAATAAAAAAATGATCATACATCAACATAGTGTTATCTATACAAAAGTCGCAATTTTCCAAAGGTTGTTTGAGTAGAAATGGCTTTAAGAAGGTCAAATTAACTAACTACCTATTTGATCGATACATGGATTGACAATGCTTAAAATTTCAAGATAACTAATAAATAAAAAATTAGGATAGTTCAACAAAGGATAATATATTCAATAGGTGGGAGTTTTCGGCAATTCGTCAAACAGAAATGAGCATAATATGACAAAAAATGCCTAAGTACCGATTTGATCGCCGCGCAAAACATTTGCAGTGATCCTTAACTTGACTCTAGCTATTATTTGAAGCGTAATAATTAATAAAAAAATTATCATACATCAACATAGTGTTATCTATACAAAAGTTGCAATTTTGCTAAGGTTCCTCGAGTAGAAATGACTTTAAGAAGGTCAAATTAACTAACTACCTATTTGATCGATACATGGATTGACAATGCATTATATTTCATGATAACAAATAAATAAAAAATTATGGTACTTCAACAAAGGATTATATATTCAATAGGTAGGAGTTTTCGGCAATTCGTCATACAGAAATGAGCATAATATGACAAAAAATGCCTAACTACCTATTTGATCGCCGCGCAAAACATTTGCTGTGATCCTTAACTTGACTCTAGCTATTATTTGAAGCGCAATAATTAATAAAAAAATGATCATACATCAACATAGTGTTATCTATACAAAAGTCACAATTTTCCAAAGGTTGTTCGAGTAGAAATGACTTTAAGCAGGTCAAATTAACTAACTACCTATTTGATCGATACATGGATTGACAATGCTTAAAATTTCAAGATAATAAATAAATAAAAAATTAAGATACTTCAACAAAGGATAATATATTCAATAGGTGGGAGTTTACGGCAATTCGTCAAACAAAAATGAGCAAAATATGACAAACAATGCCTAACTACCTATTTGATCGCCGCGCAAAACATTTGCAGTGATTCTTAATTGACTCTAGCTATTATTTGAAGCGTAATAATTAATAAAAAAATGATCATACATCAACATAGTGTTATCTATACAAAAGTCACAATTTTCCAAAGGTTGTTCGAGTAGAAATGACTTTAAGAAGGTCAAATTAACTAACTACCTATTTGATCGATACATGAATTGACAATGCTTAATATTTCAAGATAACTAATAAATAAAAAATTAGGGGACTTCAACAAAGGATTATATATTCAATAGGTATGAGTATTCGGCAATTCGTCAAACAGAAATGAGCATAATATGACAAAAAATGCCTAGCTACCGATTTGATCGCCGCGCAAAACATTTGCAGTGATCCTTAACTTGACTCTAGCTATTATTTGAAGCGTAATAATTAATAAAAAAATGATCATACATCAACATAGTGTTATCTATACAAAAGTTGCAATTTTGCTAAGGTTCCTCGAGTAGAAATGAATTTAAGAAGGTCAAATTAACTAACTACCTATTTGATCGATACATGGATTGACAATGCTTAATATTTCAAGATAACAAATAAATAAAAAATTAGGGTACTTCAACAAAGGATTATATATTCAATAGGTAGGAGTTTTCGGCAATTCGTCATACAGAAATGAGCATAATATGACAAAAAATGCCTAACTACCTATTTGATCGCCGCGCAAAACATTTGCTGTGATCCTTAACTTGACTCTAGCTATTATTTGAAGCGTAATAATTAATAAAAAAATGATCATACATCAACATAGTGTTATCTATACAAAAGTCGCAATTTTCCAAAGGTTGTTCGAGTAGAAATGACTTTAAGAAGGTCAAATTAACTAACTACCTATTTGATCGATACATGGATTGACAATGCTTAAAATTTCAAGATAACTAATAAATAAAAAATTAGGATACTTCAACAAAGGATAATATATTCAATAGGTGGGAGTTTACGGCAATTCGTCAAACAAAAATGAGCAAAATATGACAAAAAATGCCTAACTACCGATTTGATCGCCGCGCAAAACATTTGCAGTGATTCTTAACTTGACTCTAGCTATTATTTGAAGCGTAATAATTAATAAAAAAATGATCATACATCAACATAGTGTTATCTATACAAAAGTCGCAATTTTCCAAAGGTTGTTCGAGTAGAAATGACTTTAAGAAGGTCAAATTAACTAACTACCTATTTGATCGATTCATGGATTGACAATGCTTAATATTTCAAGATAACAAATAAATAAAAAATTAGGGTACTTCAACAAAGGATTATATATTCAAAAGGTAGGAGTTTTCGGCAATTCAGCAAACAGAAATGAGCATAATATGACAAAAAATGCCTAACTACCTATTTGATCGCCGCGCAAAACATTTGCTGTGATCCTTAACTTGACTCTAGCTATTATTTGAAGCGTAATAATTAATAAAAAAATGATCATACATCAACATAGTGTTATCTATACAAAAGTTGCAATTTTGCTAAGGTTCCTCGAGTAGAAATGACTTTAATAAGGTCAAATTAACTAACTACCTATTTGATCGATACATGGATTGACAATGCTTAAAATTTCAAGATAACTAATAAATAAAAAATTAGGATACTTCAACAAAGGATAATATATTCAATAGGTGGGAGTTTTCGGCAATTCGTCAAACAGAAATGAGCATAATATGACAAAAAATGCCTAACTACCGATTTGATCGCCACGCAAAACATTTGCAGTGATCCTTAACTTGACTCTAGCTATTATTTGAAGCGTAATAATTAATAAAAAAATGATCATACATCAACATAGTGTTATCTATACAAAAGTCACAATTTTCCAAAGGTTGTTCGAGTAGAAATGACTTTAAGCAGGTCAAATTAACTAACTACCTATTTGATCGATACATGGATTGACAATGCTTAAAATTTCAAGATAACTAGTAAATAAAAAATTAAGATACTTCAACAAAGGATAATATATTCAATAGGTGGGAGTTTACGGCAATTCGTCAAACAAAAATGAGCAAAATATGACAAAAAATGCCTAACTACCGATTTGATCGCCGCGCAAAACATTTGCAGTGATCCTTAACTTGACTCTAGCTATTATTTGAAGCGTAATAATTAATAAAAAAATGATCATACATCAACATAGTGTTATCTATACAAAAGTCACAATTTTCCAAAGGTTGTTCGAGTAGAAATGACTTTAAGAAGGTCAAATTAACTAACTACCTATTTGATCGATACATGAATTGACAATGCTTAATATTTCAAGATAACTAATAAATAAAAAATTAGGGGACTTCAACAAAGGATTATATATTCAATAGGTATGAGTATTCGGCAATTCGTCAAACAGAAATGAGCATAATATGACAAAAAATGCCTAGCTACCGATTTGATCGCCGCGCAAAACATTTGCAGTGATCCTTAACTTGACTCTAGCTATTATTTGAAGCGTAATAATTAATAAAAAAAAAGATCATACATCAACATAGTGTTATCTATACAAAAGTTGCAATTTTGCTAAGGTTCCTCGAGTAGAAATGACTTTAAAAAGGTCAAATTAACTAACTACCTATTTGATCGATTCATGGATTGACAATGCTTAATATTTCAAGATAACAAATATATAAAAAATTAGGGTACTTCAACAAAGGATTATATATTCAAAAGGTAGGAGTTTTCGGCAATTCGTCATACAGAAATGAGCATAATATGACAAAAAATGCCTAACTACCTATTTGATCGCCGCGCAAAACATTTGCTGTGATCCTTAACTTGACTCTAGCTATTATTTGAAGCGTAATAATTAATAAAAAAATGATCATACATCAACATAGTGTTATCTATACAAAAGTCGCAATTTTCCAAAGGTTGTTTGAGTAGAAATGACTTTAAGAAGGTCAAATTAACTAACTACCTATTTGATCGATACATGGATTGACAATGCTTAAAATTTAGAGATAACTAATAAATAAAAAATTAGGATACTTCAACAAAGGATAATATATTCAATAGGTGGGAGTTTTCGGCAATTCGTCAAACAAAAATGAGCATAATATGACAAAAAATGCCTAACTACCGATTTGATCGCCGCGCAAAACATTTGCAGTGATCCTTAACTTGACTCTAGCTATTATTTGAAGCGTAATAATTAATAAAAAAATGATCACACATCAACATAGTGTTATCTATACAAAAGTTGCAATTTTGCTAAGGTTTTTCGAGTAGAAATGACTTTAAAAAGGTCAAATTAACTAACTACCTATTTGATCGATTCATGGATTGACAATGCTTAATATTTCAAGATAACAAATAAATAAAAAATTAGGGTACTTCAACAAAGGATTATATATTCAAAAGGTAGGAGTTTTCGGCAATTCAGCATACAGAAATGAGCATAATATGACAAAAAATGCCTAACTACCTATTTGATCGCCGCGCAAAACATTTGCTGTGATCCTTAACTTGACTCTAGCTATTATTTGAAGCGTAATAATTAATAAAAAAATGATCATACATCAACATAGTGTTATCTATACAAAAGTCGCAATTTTCCAAAGGTTGTTTGAGTAGAAATGACTTTAAGAAGGTCAAATTAACTAACTACCTATTTGATCGATACATGGATTGACAATGCTTAAAATTTCAAGATAACTAATAAATAAAAAATTAGGATACTTCAACAAAGGATAATATATTCAATAGGTGGGAGTTTTCGGCAATTCGTCAAACAGAAATGAGCATAATATGACAAAAAATGCCTAACTACCGATTTGATCGCCGCGCAAAACATTTGCAGTGATCCTTAACTTGACTCTAGCTATTATTTGAAGCGTAATAATTAATAAAAAAATGATCATACATCAACATAGTGTTATCTATACAAAAGTTGCAATTTTGCTAAGGTTCCTCGAGTAGAAATGACTTTAAAAAGGTCAAATTAACTAACTACCTATTTGATCGATTCATGGATTGACAATGCTTAATATTTCAAGATAACAAATAAATAAAAAATTAGGGTACTTCAACAAAGGATTATATATTCAAAAGGTAGGAGTTTTCGGCAATTCGTCATACAGAAATGAGCATAATATGACAAAAAATGCCTAACTACCTATTTGATCGCCGCGCAAAACATTTGCTGTGATCATTAACTTGACTCTAGCTATTATTTGAAGCGTAATAATTAATAAAAAAATGATCATACATCAACATAGTGTTATCTATACAAAAGTCGCAATTTTCCAAAGGTTGTTTGAGTAGAAATGACTTTAAGAAGGTCAAATTAACTAACTACCTATTTGATCGATACATGGATTGACAATGCTTAAAATTTCAAGATAACTAATAAATAAAAAATTAGGATACTTCAACAAAGGATAATATATTCAATAGGTGGGTGTTTACGGCAATTCGTCAAACAAAAATGAGCAAAATATGACAAAAAATGCATAACTACCTATTTGATCGCCGCGCAAAACATTTGCAGTGATCCTTAACTTGACTCAAGCTATTATTTGAAGCGTAATAATTAATAAAAAAATGATCATACATCAACATAGTGTTATCTATACAAAAGTCGCAATTTTCCAACGGTTGTTCGAGTTGAAATGACTTTAAGAAGGTCAAATTAACTAACTACCTATTTGATCGATACATGGATTGACAATGCTTAAAATTTCAAGATAACTAATAAATAAAAAATTAGGATACTTCAACAAAGGATAATATATTCAATAGGTGGGAGTTTACGGCAATTCGTCAAACAAAAATGAGCAAAATATGACAAAAAATGCATAACTACCTATTTGATCGCCGCGCAAAACATTTGCAGTGATCCTTAACTTGACTCAAGCTATTATTTGAAGCGTAATAATTAATAAAAAAATGATCATACATCAACATAGTGTTATCTTTGCAAAATTCGCAATTTTCCTAAGGTTCTTCGAGTAGAAACGAATTTAAGAATGTCAAATTAACTAACTACATATTTGATCGATACATAGATTGACAACGCTTAATATTTCCAGATAACTAAAAAATAAAAAATTAGGATACTTCAACAAAGGATTATATATTCAAAAGGTAGGAGTTTTCGGCAATTCGTCATACAGAAATGAGCATAATATGACAAAAAATGCCTAACTACCTATTTGATCGCCGCGCAAAACATTTGCTGTGATCATTAACTTGACTCTAGCTATTATTTGAAGCGTAATAATTAATAAAAAAATGATCCTACATCAACATAGTGTTATCTATACAAAAGTCGCAATTTTCCAAAGATTGTTTGAGTAGAAATGACTTTAAGAAGGTCAAATTAACTAACTACCTATTTGATCGATACATGGATTGACAATGCTTAAAATTTCAAGATAACTAATAAATAAAAAATTAGGGTACTTCAACAAAGGATTATATATTCAATAGGTAGGAGTTTTCGGCAATTCGTCATACAGAAATGAGCATAATATGACAAAAAATGCCTAACTACCTATTTGATCGCCGCGCAAAACATTTGCTGTGATCCTTAACTTGACTCTAGCTATTATTTGAAGCGTAATAATTAATAAAAAAATGATCATACATCAACATAGTGTTATCTATACAAAAGTCGCAATTTTGCAAAGGTTGTTCGAGTAGAAATGACTTTAAGAAGGTCAAATTAACTAACTACCTATTTGATCGATACATGGATTGACAATGCTTAAAATTTCAAGATAACTAATAAATAAAAAATTAGGATACTTCAACAAAGGATAATATATTCAATAGGTGGGAGTTTACGGCAATTCGTCAAACAAAAATGAGCAAAATATGACAAAAAATGCATAACTACCTATTTGATCGCCGCGCAAAACATTTGCAGTGATCCTTAACTTGACTCAAGCTATTATTTGAAGCGTAATAATTAATAAAAAAAATGATCATACATCAACATAGTGTTATCTTTGCAAAATTCGCAATTTTCCTAAGGTTCTTCGAGTAGAAACGAATTTAAGAATGTCAAATTAACTAACTACATATTTGATCGATACATAGATTGACAACGCTTAATATTTCAAGATAACTAAAAAATAAAAAATTAGGATACTTCAACAAAGGATTATATATTCAATAGGTAGGAGTTTTCGGCAATTCGTCAAACAGAAATGAGCATAATATGACAAAAAATGCCTAACTACCGATTTGATCGCCGCGCAAAACATTTGCAGTGATCCTTAACTTGACTCTAGCTATTATTTGAAGCGTAATAATTAATAAAAAAATGATCATACATCAACATAGTGTTATCTATACAAAAGTTGCAATTTTGCTAAGGTTCCTCGAGTAGAAATGACTTTAAAAAGGTCAAATTAACTAACTACCTATTTGATCGATTCATGGATTGACAATGCTTAATATTTCAAGATAACAAATAAATAAAAAATTAGGGTACTTCAACAAAGGATTATATATTCAAAAGGTAGGAGTTTTCGGCAATTCGTCATACAGAAATGAGCATAATATGACAAAAAATGCCTAACTACCTATTTGATCGCCGCGCAAAACATTTGCTGTGATCATTAACTTGACTCTAGCTATTATTTGAAGCGTAATAATTAATAAAAAAATGATCCTACATCAACATAGTGTTATCTATACAAAAGTCGCAATTTTCCAAAGATTGTTTGAGTAGAAATGACTTTAAGAAGGTCAAATTAACTAACTACCTATTTGATCGATACATGGATTGACAATGCTTAAAATTTCAAGATAACTAATAAATAAAAAATTAGGATACTTCAACAAAGGATAATATATTCAATAGGTGGGAGTTTTCGGCAATTCGTCAAACAGAAATGAGCATAATATGACAAAAAATGCCTAACTACTGATTTGATCGCCGCGCAAAACATTTGCAGTGATCCTTAACTTGACTCTAGCTATTATTTGAAGCGTAATAATTAATAAAAAAATGATCATACATCAACATAGTGTTATCTATACAAAAGTTGCAATTTTGCTAAGGTTCCTCGAGTAGAAATGAATTTAAGAAGGTCAAATTAACTAACTACCTATTTGATCGATACATGGATTGACAATGCTTAATATTTCAAGATAAAAAATAAATAAAAAATTAGGGTACTTCAACAAAGGATTATATATTCAATAGGTAGGAGTTTTCGGCAATTCGTCATACAGAAATGAGCATAATATGACAAAAAATGCCTAACTACCTATTTGATCGCCGCGCAAAACATTTGCTGTGATCCTTAACTTGACTCTAGCTATTATTTGAAGCGTAATAATTAATAAAAAAATGATCATACATCAACATAGTGTTATCTATACAAAAGTCGCAATTTTCCAAAGGTTGTTCGAGTAGAAATGACTTTAAGAAGGTCAAATTAACTAACTACCTATTTGATCGATACATGGATTGACAATGCTTAAAATTTCAAGATAACTAATAAATAAAAAATTAGGATACTTCAACAAAGGATAATATATTCAATAGGTGGGAGTTTACGGCAATTCGTCAAACAAAAATGAGCAAAATATGACAAAAAATGCCTAACTACCTATTTGATCGCCGCGCAAAACATTTGCAGTGATTCTTAACTTGACTCTAGCAATTATTTGAAGCGTAATAATTAATAAAAAAATGATCATACATCAACATAGTGTTATCTATACAAAAGTCGCAATTTTCCAAAGGTTGTTCGAGTAGAAATGACTTTAAGAAGGTCAAATTAACTAACTACCTATTTGATCGATACATGGATTGACAATGCTTAATATTTCAAGATAACTAATAAATAAAAAATTAGGGGACTTCAACAAAGGATTATATATTCAATAGGTATGAGTATTCGGCAATTCGTCAAACAGAAATGAGAATAATATGACAAAAAATGCCTAGCTACCGATTTGATCGCCGCGCAAAACATTTGCAGTGATCCTTAACTTGACTCTAGCTATTATTTGAAGCGTAATAATTAATAAAAAAATGATCATACATCAACATAGTGTTATCTATACAAAAGTTGCAATTTTGCTAAGGTTCCTCGAGTAGAAATGACTTTAAAAAGGTCAAATTAACTAACTACCTATTTGATCGATTCATGGATTGACAATGCTTAATATTTCAAGATAACAAATATATAAAAAATTAGGGTACTTCAACAAAGGATTATATATTCAAAAGGTAGGAGTTTTCGGCAATTCGTCATACAGAAATGATCATAATATGACAAAAAATGCCTAACTACCTATTTGATCGCCGCGCAAAACATTTGCTGTGATCCTTAACTTGACTCTAGCTTTTATTTGAAGCGTAATAATTAATAAAAAAATGATCATACATCAACATAGTGTTATCTATACAAAAGTCGCAATTTTCCAAAGGTTGTTTGAGTAGAAATGACTTTAAGAAGGTCAAATTAACTAACTACCTATTTGATCGATACATGGATTGACAATGCTTAAAATTTCAAGATAACTAATAAATAAAAAATTAGGATACTTCAACAAAGGATAATATATTCAATAGCTGGGAGTTTTCGGCAATTCGTCAAACAGAAATGAGCATAATATGACAAAAAATGCCTAACTACCGATTTGATCGCCGCGCAAAACATTTGCAGTGATCCTTAACTTGACTCTAGCTATTATTTGAAGCGTAATAATTAATAAAAAAATGATCATACATCAACATAGTGTTATCTATACAAAAGTTGCAATTTTGCTAAGGTTACTCGAGTAGAAATGACTTTAAAAAGGTCAAATTAACTAACTACCTATTTGATCGATTCATGGATTGACAATGCTTAATATTTCAAGATAACAAATAAATAAAAAATTAGGGTACTTCAACAAAGGATTATATATTCAAAAGGTAGGAGTTTTCGGCAATTCGTCATACAGAAATGAGCATAATATAACAAAAAATGCCTAACTACCTATTTGATCGCCGCGCAAAACATTTGCTGTGATCCTTAACTTGACTCTAGCTATTATTTGAAGCGTAATAATTAATAAAAAAATGATCATACATCAACATAGTGTTATCTATACAAAAGTCGCAATTTTCCAAAGGTTGTTTGAGTAGAAATGACTTTAAGAAGGTCAAATTAACTAACTACCTATTTGATCGATACATGGATTGACAATGCTTAAAATTTCAAGATAACTAATAAATAAAAAATTAGGATACTTCAACAAAGGATAATATATTCAATAGGTGGGAGTTTACGGCAATTCGTCAAACAAAAATGAGCAAAATATGACAAAAAATGCATAACTACCTATTTGATCGCCGCGCAAAACATTTGCAGTGATCCTTAACTTGACTCAAGCTATTATTTGAAGCGTAATAATTAATAAAAAAATGATCATACATCAACATAGTGATATCTATGCAAAATTCGCAATTTTCCTAAGGTTCTTCGAGTAGAAACGAATTTAAGAAGGTCAAATTAACTAACTACATATTAGATCGATACATAGATTGACAACGCTTAATATTTCAAGATAACTAAAAAATAAAAAATTAGGGGACTTCAACAAAGGATTATATATTCAATAGGTATGAGTATTCGGCAATTGGTCAATGCTTAATATTTCAAGATAACAAATAAATAAAAAATTAGGGTACTTCAACAAAGGATTATATATTCAATAGGTAGGAGTTTTCGGCAATTGGTCAAACAGAAATGAGCAAAATATGAGAAAAAATGCCTGCCTACCTTTTTGATCGCCGCGCAAAACATTTGCAGTGATTCTTAACTTTACTCTAGCTATTATTTGAAGCGTAATAATTAATAAAAAAATGATCATACATCAACATAGTGTTATCTATACAAAAGTTGCAATTTTGCTAAGGTTCCTCGAGTAGAAATGAGTTTAAGAAGGTCAAATTAACTAACTACCCATTTGATCGATACATGGATTGACAATGCTTAATATTTCAAGATAACAAATAAATAAAAAATTAGGGTACTTCAACAAAGGATTATATATTCAATAGGTAGGAGTTTTCGGCAATTCGTCATACAGAAATGAGCATAATATGACAAAAAATGCCTAACTACCTATTTGATCGCCGCGCAAAACATTTGCTGTGATCCTTAACTTGACTCTAGCTATTATTTGAAGCGTAATAATTAATAAAAAAATGATCATACATCAACATAGTGTTATCTATACAAAATTCGCAATTTTCCTAAGGTTCTTCGAGTAGAAATGAATTTAAGAAGGTCAAATTAACTAACTACATATTTGATCGATACATAGATTGACAACGCTTAATATTTCAAGATAACTAATAAATAAAAAATTAGGATACTTCAACAAATGATTATATATTCAATAGGTAGGAGCTTTCGGCAATTGGTCAAACAGAAATGAGCAAAATATGACAAAAAATGCCTAACTACCTATTTGATCGCCGCGCAAAATATTTGCAGTGATCCTTAACTTTACTGTAGCTATTATTTGAAGCGTAATAATTAATAAAAAAAAGATCATACATCAACATTGCGTTATCTATACAAAGGTCGCAATTTTCCAAAGGTTGTTCGAGTAGAAATGACTTTAAGAAGGTCAAATTAACTAACTACCTATTTGATCGATACATGGATTGACAATCCTTAATATTTCAAGATAACTAATAATTAAAAAATTAGGGTACTACAACAATGGATTATATATTCAATAGGTAGGAGTTTTCGGCAATTCGTCAGACAGAAATGAGCATATTATGACTAAAAATGCCTAACTACCTATTTGATCGCCGCACAAAACATTTGCAGTGATCCATAACTTGACTCGAGCTATTATATGAATCGTAATAATTAATAAAAAAAATGATCATACATCAACATCGTGTTATCTATACAAAAGTCGCAATTTTGCTAAGGTTCTTCGAGTAGAAAAGACCTTAAGAAGGTCAAATTAACTAACAACCTATTTGATCGATACATGTATTGACAATGCCTAATATTTCAAAGGATTATATATTCAATAGGTATGAGTATTCGGCAATTCGTGAAACAGAAATGAGCATAATATGACAAAAAATGCCTAACTACCTATTTGATCGCCGCGCAAAACATTTGCAGTGATCCTTAACTTTACTCTAGCTATTATTTGAAGCGTAATAATTAATAAAAAAATGATCATACATCAACATTGTATTATCTATACAAAAGTCGCAATTTTCCTAGGGTTGGTCGAGTAGAAATGACTTTAAGAAAGTCAAATTAACTAACTACATATTTGATTGATACATAGATTGACAACGCTTAATATTTCAAGATAACTAATAAATAAAAAATTAGGATACTTCAACAATGGATTATATATTCAATAGGTAGGAGGTTTCGGCAATTGGTCAAACAGAAATGAGCAAAATATGACAAAAAAAGCCTAACTACCTATTTGATCACCGCGCAAAACATTTGCAGTGATCCTTAACTTTACTCTAGCTATTATTTGAAGCGTAATAATTAATAAAAAAATGATCATACATCAACATTGTATTATCTATACAAAAGTCGCAATTTTCCTAAGGTTGTTCGAGTAGAAATGACTTTAAGAAGGTCAAATTAACTAACTACCTATTTGATCGATACATGGATTGACAATGCTTAATATTTCAAGATAACGAATAAATAAAAAATTAGGGTACTTCAACAAAGGATTATATATTCAATAGGTAGGAGTTTTCGGCAATTCGTCATACAGAAATGAGTATAATATGACAAAAAATGCCTAACTACCTATTTGATCGCCGCGCAAAACATTTGCTGTGATCCTTAACTTGACTCTAGCTATTATTTGAAGCGAAATAATTAATAAAAAAATGATCATACATCAACATAGTGTTATCTATACAAAAGTCGCAATTTTCCAAAGGTTGTTCGAGTAGAAATGACTTTAAGAAGGTCAAATTAACTAACTACCTATTTGATCGATACATGGATTGACAATTCTTAAAATTTCAAGATAACTAATAAATAAAAAATTAGGATACTTCAACAAAGGATAATATATTCAATAGGTGGGAGTTTACGGCAATTCGTCAAACAAAAATGAGCAAAATATGACAAAAAATGCATAACTACCTATTTGATCGCCGCGCAAAACATTTGCAGTGATCCTTAACTTGACTCAAGCTATTATTTGAAGCGTAATAATTAATAAAAAAATGATCATACATCAACATAGTGTTATCTATGCAAAATTCGCAATTTTCCTAATGTTCTTCGAGTAGAAACGAATTTAAGAAGGTCAAATTAACTAACTACATATTTGATCGATACATAGATTGACAACGCTTAATATTTCAAGATAACTAAAAAATAAAAAATTAGGATACTTCAACAAAGGATTATATATTCAATAGTTAGGAGTTTTCGGCAATTGGTCAAACAGAAATGAGCAAAATATGACAAAAAATGCCTACCTACCTATTTGATCGCCGCGCAAAACATTTGCAGTGATTCTTAACTTTACTCTAGCTATTATTTGAAGCGTAATAATTAATAAAAAAATGATCATACATCAACATAGTGTTATCTATACAAAAGTTGCAATTTTGCTAAGGTTCCTCGAGTAGAAATGACTTTAACAAGGTCAAATTAACTAACTACCTATTTGATCGATACATGGATTGACAATGCTTAAAATTTCAAGATAACAAATAAATAAAAAATTAGGGTACTTCAACAAAGGATTATATATTCAATAGGTAGGAGTTTTCGGCAATTCGTAATACAGAAATGAGCATAATATGACAAAAAATGCCTAACTACCTATTTGATCGCCGCGCAAAACATTTGCTGTGATCCATAACTTGACTCTAGCTATTATTTGAACCGTAATAATTAATAAAAAAATGATCATACATCAACATAGTGTTATCTATACAAAAGTCGCAATTTTCCAAAGGTTGTTTGAGTAGAAATGACTTTAAGAAGGTCAAATTAACTAACTACCTATTTGATCGATACATGGATTGACAATGCTTAAAATTTCAAGATAACTAATAAATAAAAAATTAGCATACTTCAACAAAGGATAATATATTTAATAGCTGGGAGTTTTCGGCAATTCGTCAAACAGAAATGAGCATAATATGACAAAAAATGCCTAACTACCGATTTGATCGCCGCGCAAAACATTTGCAGTGATCCTTAACTTGACTCTAGCTATTATTTGAAGCGTAATAATTAATAAAAAAATGATCATACATCAACATAGTGTTATCTATACAAAAGTTGCAATTTTGCTAAGGTTACTCGAGTAGAAATGACTTTAAAAAGGTCAAATTAACTAACTACCAATTTGATCGATTCATGGATTGACAATGCTTAATATTTCAAGATAACAAATAAATAAAAAATTAGGGTACTTCAACAAAGGATTATATATTCAAAAGGTAGGAGTTTTCGGCAATTCGTCATACAGAAATGAGCATAATATGACAAAAAATGCCTAACTACCTATTTGATCGCCGCGCAAAACATTTGCTGTGATCCTTAACTTGACTCTAGCTATTATTTGAAGCGTAATAATTAATAAAAAAATGATCATACATCAACATAGTGTTATCTATACAAAAGTCGCAATTTTCCAAAGGTTGTTTGAGTAGAAATGACTTTAAGAAGGTCAAATTAACTAACTACCTATTTGATCGATACATGGATTGACAATGCTTAAAATTTCAAGATAACTAATAAATAAAAAATTAGGATACTTCAACAAAGGATAATATATTCAATAGGTGGGAGTTTACGGCAATTCGTCAAACAAAAATGAGCAAAATATGACAAAAAATGCATAACTACCTATTTGATCGCCGCGCAAAACATTTGCAGTGATCCTTAACTTGACTCAAGCTATTATTTGAAGCGTAATAATTAATAAAAAAATGATCATACATCAACATAGTGATATCTATGCAAAATTCGCAATTTTCCTAAGGTTCTTCGAGTAGAAACGAATTTAAGAAGGTCAAATTAACTAACTACATATTAGATCGATACATAGATTGACAACGCTTAATATTTCAAGATAACTAAAAAATAAAAAATTAGGATACTTCAACAAAGGATTATATATTCAATAGGTAGGAGTTTTCGGCAATTGGTCAAACAGAAATGAGCAAAATATGACAAAAAATGCCTGCCTACCTTTTTGATCGCCGCGCAAAACATTTGCAGTGATTCTTAACTTTACTCTAGCTATTATTTGAAGCGTAATAATTAATAAAAAAATGATCATACATCAACATAGTGTTATCTATACAAAAGTTGCAATTTTGCTAAGGTTCCTCGAGTAGAAATGAGTTTAAGAAGGTCAAACTAACTAACTACCCATTTGATCGATACATGGATTGACAATGCTTAATATTTCAAGATAACAAATAAATAAAAAATTAGGGTACTTCAACAACGGATTATATATTCAATAGGTAGGAGTTTTCGGCAATTCGTCATACAGAAATGAGCATAATATGACAAAAAATGCCTAACTACCTATTTGATCGCCGCGCAAAACATTTGCTGTGATCCTTAACTTTACTCTAGCTATTATTTGAAGCGTAATAATTAATAAAAAAATGATCATACATCAACATTGTATTATCTATACAAAAGTCGCAATTTTCCTAGGGTTGGTCGAGTAGAAATGACTTTAAGAATGTCAAATTAACTAACTACATATTTGATTGATACATAGCTTGACAACGCTTAATATTTCAAGATAACTAATAAATAAAAAATTAGGATACTTCAACAATGGATTATATATTCAATAGGTAGGAGGTTTCGGCAATTGGTCAAACAGAAATGAACAAAATATGACAAAAAATGCCTAACTACCTATTTGATCACCGCGCAAAACATTTGCAGTGATCCTTAACTTTACTCTAGCTATTATTTGAAGCGTAATAATTAATAAAAAAATGATCATACATCAACATTGTATTATCTATACAAAAGTCGCAATTTTCCTAAGGTTGTTCGAGTAGAAATGACTTTAAGAAGGTCAAATTAACTAACTACCTATTTGATCGATACATGGATTGACAATGCTTAATATTTCAAGATAACAAATAAATAAAAAATTAGGGTACTTCAACAAAGGATTATATATTCAATAGGTAGGAGTTTTCGGCAATTCGTCATACAGAAATGAGCATAATATGACAAAAAATGCCTAACTACCTATTTGATCGCCGCGCAAAACATTTGCTGTGATCCTTAACTTGACTCTAGCTATTATTTGAAGCGAAATAATTAATAAAAAAATGATCATACATCAACATAGTGTTATCTATACAAAAGTCGCAATTTTCCAAAGGTTGTTCGAGTAGAAATGACTTTAAGAAGGTCAAATTAACTAACTACCTATTTGATCGATACATGGATTGACAATGCTTAAAATTTCAAGATAACTAATAAATAAAAAATTAGGATACTTCAACAAAGGATAATATATTCAATAGGTGGGAGTTTACGGCAATTCGTCAAACAAAAATGAGCAAAATATGACAAAAAATGCATAACTACCTATTTGATCGCCGCGCAAAACATTTGCAGTGATCCTTAACTTGACTCAAGCTATTATTTGAAGCGTAATAATTAATAAAAAAATGATCATACATCAACATAGTGATATCTATGCAAAATTCGCAATTTTCCTAAGGTTCTTCGAGTAGAAACGAATTTAAGAAGGTCAAATTAACTAACTACATATTAGATCGATACATAGATTGACAACGCTTAATATTTCAAGATAACTAAAAAATAAAAAATTAGGATACTTCAACAAAGGATTATATATTCAATAGGTAGGAGTTTTCGGCAATTGGTCAAACAGAAATGAGCAAAATATGACAAAAAATGCCTGCCTACCTTTTTGATCGCCGCGCAAAACATTTGCAGTGATTCTTAACTTTACTCTAGCTATTATTTGAAGCGTAATAATTAATAAAAAAATGATCATACATCAACATAGTGTTATCTATACAAAAGTTGCAATTTTGCTAAGGTTCCTCGAGTAGAAATGAGTTTAAGAAGGTCAAATTAACTAACTACCCATTTGATCGATACATGGATTGACAATGCTTAATATTTCAAGATAACAAATAAATAAAAAATTAGGGTACTTCAACAAAGGATTATATATTCAATAGGTAGGAGTTTTCGGCAATTCGTCATACAGAAATGAGCATAATATGACAAAAAATGCCTAACTACCTATTTGATCGCCGCGCAAAACATTTGCTGTGATCCTTAACTTGACTCTAGCTATTATTTGAAGCGTAATAATTAATAAAAAAATGATCATACATCAACATAGTGTTATCTATACAAAATTCGCAATTTTCCTAAGGTTCTTCGAGTAGAAATGAATTTAAGAAGGTCAAATTAACTAACTACATATTTGATCGATACATAGATTGACAACGCTTAATATTTCAAGATAACTAATAAATAAAAAATTAGGATACTTCAACAAATGATTATATATTCAATAGGTAGGAGCTTTCGGCAATTGGTCAAACAGAAATGAGCAAAATATGACAAAAAATGCCTAACTACCTATTTGATCGCCGCGCAAAATATTTGCAGTGATCCTTAACTTTACTGTAGCTATTATTTGAAGCGTAATAATTAATAAAAAAAAGATCATACATCAACATTGCGTTATCTAAACAAAGGTCGCAATTTTCCAAAGGTTGTTCGAGTAGAAATGACTTTAAGAAGGTCAAATTAACTAACTACCTATTTGATCGATACATGGATTGACAATCCTTAATATTTCAAGATAACTAATAATTAAAAAATTAGGGTACTACTACAATGGATTATATATTCAATAGGTAGGAGTTTTCGGCAATTCGTCAGACAGAAATGAGCATATTATGACTAAAAATGCCTAACTACCTATTTGATCGCCGCACAAAACATTTGCAGTGATCCATAACTTGACTCGAGCTATTATATGAATCGTAATAATTAATAAAAAAAATGATCATACATCAACATCGTGTTATCTATACAAAAGTCGCAATTTTGCTAAGGTTCTTCGAGTAGAAAAGACCTTAAGAAGGTCAAATTAACTAACAACCTATTTGATCGATACATGTATTGACAATGCCTAATATTTCAAGAAAATTAATAAATAAATAATTAGGGTACTGCAACAAAGGATTATATATTCAATAGGTGGGAGTTTTCGGCAATTGGTCAAATAGAAATTAGCAAAATATGACAAAAAATGCCTAACTACCTATTTGATCGCCGCGCAAAACATTTACAGTGATCCTTAACTTGACACTAGCTATTATTTGAAGCGTAATAATTAATAAAAAAATAATCATACATCAACATAGTGTTATCTATACAAAAGTCGCAATTTTCCAATGGTTGTTCGAGTAGAAATGACTTTAAAAAGGTCGAATTAACTAACTACATATTTGATCGATACATGGATTGACAATGCTTAATATTTCAAGGTAACTAATTAATAAAAAATTAGGGGACTTCAACAAAGGATTATATATTCAATAGGTATGAGTATTCGGCAATTCGTGAAACAGAAATGAGCATAATATGACAAAAAATGCCTAACTACCTATTTGATCGCCGCGCAAAACATTTGCAGTGATCCTTAACTTTACTCTAGCTATTATTTGAAGCGTAATAATTAATAAAAAAATGATCATACATCAACATTGTATTATCTATACAAAAGTCGCAATTTTCCTAGGGTTGGTCGAGTAGAAATGACTTTAAGAATGTCAAATTAACTAACTACATATTTGATTGATACATAGATTGACAACGCTTAATATTTCAAGATAACTAATAAATAAAAAATTAGGATACTTCAACAATGGATTATATATTCAATAGGTAGGAGGTTTCGGCAATTGGTCAAACAGAAATGAGCAAAATATGACAAAAAATGCCTAACTACCTATTTGATCACCGCGCAAAACATTTGCAGTGATCCTTAACTTTACTCTAGCTATTATTTGAAGCGTAATAATTAATAAAAAAATGATCATACATCAACATTGTATTATCTATACAAAAGTCGCAATTTTCCTAAGGTTGTTCGAGTAGAAATGACTTTAAGAAGGTCAAATTAACTAACTACCTATTTGATCGATACATGGATTGACAATGCTTAATATTTCAAGATAACAAATAAATAAAAAATTAGGGTACTTCAACAAAGGATTATATATTCAATAGGTAGGAGTTTTCGGCAATTCGTCATACAGAAATGAGCATAATATGACAAAAAATGCCTAACTACCTATTTGATCGCCGCGCAAAACATTTGCTGTGATCCTTAACTTGACTCTAGCTATTATTTGAAGCGAAATAATTAATAAAAAAATGATCATACATCAACATAGTGTTATCTATACAAAAGTCGCAATTTTCCAAAGGTTGTTCGAGTAGAAATGACTTTAAGAAGGTCAAATTAACTAACTACCTATTTGATCGATACATGGATTGACAATGCTTAAAATTTCAAGATAACTAATAAATAAAAAATTAGGATACTTCAACAAAGGATAATATATTCAATAGGTGGGAGTTTACGGCAATTCGTCAAACAAAAATGAGCAAAATATGACAAAAAATGCATAACTACCTATTTGATCGCCGCGCAAAACATTTGCAGTGATCCTTAACTTGACTCAAGCTATTATTTGAAGCGTAATAATTAATAAAAAAATGATCATACATCAACATAGTGATATCTATGCAAAATTCGCAATTTTCCTAAGGTTCTTCGAGTAGAAACGAATTTAAGAAGGTCAAATTAACTAACTACATATTAGATCGATACATAGATTGACAACGCTTAATATTTCAAGATAACTAATAAATAAAAAATTAGGATACTTCAACAAATGATTATATATTCAATAGGTAGGAGCTTTCGGCAATTGGTCAAACAGAAATGAGCAAAATATGACAAAAAATGCCTAACTACCTATTTGATCGCCGCGCAAAATATTTGCAGTGATCCTTAACTTTACTGTAGCTATTATTTGAAGCGTAATAATTAATAAAAAAAAGATCATACATCAACATTGCGTTATCTATACAAAGGTCGCAATTTTCCAAAGGTTGTTCGAGTAGAAATGACTTTAAGAAGGTCAAATTAACTAACTACCTATTTGATCGATACATGGATTGACAATCCTTAATATTTCAAGATAACTAATAATTAAAAAATTAGGGTACTACAACAATGGATTATATATTCAATAGGTAGGAGTTTTCGGCAATTCGTCAGACAGAAATGAGCATATTATGACTAAAAATGCCTAACTACCTATTTGATCGCCGCACAAAACATTTGTAGTGATCCATAACTTGACTCGAGCTATTATATGAATCGTAATAATTAATAAAAAAAATGATCATACATCAACATCGTGTTATCTATACAAAAGTCGCAATTTTGCTAAGGTTCTTCGAGTAGAAAAGACCTTAAGAAGGTCAAATTAACTAACAACCTATTTGATCGATACATGTATTGACAATGCCTAATATTTCAAGAAAATTAATAAATAAATAATTAGGGTACTGCAACAAAGGATTATATATTCAATAGGTGGGAGTTTTCGGCAATTGGTCAAATAGAAATTAGCAAAATATGACAAAAAATGCCTAACTACCTATTTGATCGCCGCGCAAAACATTTACAGTGATCCTTAACTTGACACTAGCTATTATTTGAAGCGTAATAATTAATAAAAAAATAATCATACATCAACATAGTGTTATCTATACAAAAGTCGCAATTTTCCAATGGTTGTTCGAGTAGAAATGACTTTAAAAAGGTCGAATTAACTAACTACATATTTGATCGATACATGGATTGACAATGCTTAATATTTCAAGGTAACTAATTAATAAAAAATTAGGGGATTTCAACAAAGGATTATATATTCAATAGGTATGAGTATTCGGCAATTCGTGAAACAGAAATGAGCATAATATGACAAAAAATGCCTAACTACCTATTTGATCGCCGCGCAAAACATTTGCAGTGATCCTTAACTTTACTCTAGCTATTATTTGAAGCGTAATAATTAATAAAAAAATGATCATACATCAACATTGTATTATCTATACAAAAGTCGCAATTTTCCTAGGGTTGGTCGAGTAGAAATGACTTTAAGAATGTCAAATTAACTAACTACATATTTGATTGATACATAGATTGACAACGCTTAATATTTCAAGATAACTAATAAATAAAAAATTAGGATACTTCAACAATGGATTATATATTCAATAGGTAGGAGGTTTCGGCAATTGGTCAAACAGAAATGAGCAAAATATGACAAAAAATGCCTAACTACCTATTTGATCACCGCGCAAAACATTTGCAGTGATCCTTAACTTTACTCTAGCTATTATTTGAAGCGTAATAATTAATAAAAAAATGATCATACATCAACATTGTATTATCTATACAAAAGTCGCAATTTTCCTAAGGTTGTTCGAGTAGAAATGACTTTAAGAAGGTCAAATTAACTAACTACCTATTTGATCGATACATGGATTGACAATCCTTAATATTTCAAGATAACTAATAATTAAAAAATTAGGGTACTACAACAATGGATTATATATTCAATAGGTAGGAGTTTTCGGCAATTCGTCAGACAGAAATGAGCATATTATGACTAAAAATGCCTAACTACCTATTTGATCGCCGCACAAAACATTTGCAGTGATCCATAACTTGACTCGAGCTATTATATGAATCGTAATAATTAATAAAAAAAATGATCATACATCAACATCGTGTTATCTATACAAAAGTCGCAATTTTGCTAAGGTTCTTCCAGTAGAAAAGACCTTAAGAAGGTCAAATTAACTAACAACCTATTTGATCGATACATGTATTGACAATGCCTAATATTTCAAGAAAATTAATAAATAAATAATTAGGGTACTGCAACAAAGGATTATATATTCAATAGGTGGGAGTTTTCGGCAATTGGTCAAATAGAAATTAGCAAAATATGACAAAAAATGCCTAACTACCTATTTGATCGCCGCGCAAAACATTTACAGTGATCCTTAACTTGACACTAGCTATTATTTGAAGCGTAATAATTAATAAAAAAATAATCATACATCAACATAGTGTTATCTATACAAAAGTCGCAATTTTCCAATGGTTGTTCGAGTAGAAATGACTTTAAAAAGGTCGAATTAACTAACTACATATTTGATCGATACATGGATTGACAATGCTTAATATTTCAAGGTAACTAATTAATAAAAAATTAGGGGATTTCAACAAAGGATTATATATTCAATAGGTATGAGTATTCGGCAATTCGTGAAACAGAAATGAGCATAATATGACAAAAAATGCCTAACTACCTATTTGATCGCCGCGCAAAACATTTGCAGTGATCCTTAACTTTACTCTAGCTATTATTTGAAGCGTAATAATTAATAAAAAAATGATCATACATCAACATTGTATTATCTATACAAAAGTCGCAATTTTCCTAGGGTTGGTCGAGTAGAAATGACTTTAAGAATGTCAAATTAACTAACTACATATTTGATTGATACATAGATTGACAACGCTTAATATTTCAAGATAACTAATAAATAAAAAATTAGGATACTTCAACAATGGATTATATATTCAATAGGTAGGAGGTTTCGGCAATTGGTCAAACAGAAATGAGCAAAATATGACAAAAAATGCCTAACTACCTATTTGATCACCGCGCAAAACATTTGCAGTGATCCTTAACTTTACTCTAGCTATTATTTGAAGCGTAATAATTAATAAAAAAATGATCATACATCAACATTGTATTATCTATACAAAAGTCGCAATTTTCCTAAGGTTGTTCGAGTAGAAATGACTTTAAGAAGGTCAAATTAACTAACTACCTATTTGATCGATACATGGATTGACAATGCTTAATATTTCAAGATAACAAATAAATAAAAAATTAGGGTACTTCAACAAAGGATTATATATTCAATAGGTAGGAGTTTTCGGCAATTCGTCATACAGAAATGAGCATAATATGACAAAAAATGCCTAACTACCTATTTGATCGCCGCGCAAAACATTTGCTGTGATCCTTAACTTGACTCTAGCTATTATTTGAAGCGAAATAATTAATAAAAAAATGATCATACATCAACATAGTGTTATCTATACAAAAGTCGCAATTTTCCAAAGGTTGTTCGAGTAGAAATGACTTTAAGAAGGTCAAATTAACTAACTACCTATTGGATCGATACATGGATTGACAATGCTTAAAATTTCAAGATAACTAATAAATAAAAAATTAGGATACTTCAACAAAGGATAATATATTCAATAGGTGGGAGTTTACGGCAATTCGTCAAACAAAAATGAGCAAAATATGACAAAAAATGCATAACTACCTATTTGATCGCCGCGCAAAACATTTGCAGTGATCCTTAACTTGACTCAAGCTATTATTTGAAGCGTAATAATTAATAAAAAAATGATCATACATCAACATAGTGATATCTATGCAAAATTCGCAATTTTCCTAAGGTTCTTCGAGTAGAAACGAATTTAAGAAGGTCAAATTAACTAACTACATATTAGATCGATACATAGATTGACAACGCTTAATATTTCAAGATAACTAAAAAATAAAAAATTAGGATACTTCAACAAAGGATTATATATTCAATAGGTAGGAGTTTTCGGCAATTGGTCAAACAGAAATGAGCAAAATATGACAAAAAATGCCTGCCTACCTTTTTGATCGCCGCGCAAAACATTTGCAGTGATTCTTAACTTTACTCTAGCTATTATTTGAAGCGTAATAATTAATAAAAAAATGATCATACATCAACATAGTGTTATCTATACAAAAGTTGCAATTTTGCTAAGGTTCCTCGAGTAGAAATGAGTTTAAGAAGGTCAAATTAACTAACTACCCATTTGATCGATACATGGATTGACAATGCTTAATATTTCAAGATAACAAATAAATAAAAAATTAGGGTACTTCAACAAAGGATTATATATTCAATAGGTAGGAGTTTTCGGCAATTCGTCATACAGAAATGAGCATAATATGACAAAAAATGCCTAACTACCTATTTGATCGCCGCGCAAAACATTTGCTGTGATCCTTAACTTGACTCTAGCTATTATTTGAAGCGTAATAATTAATAAAAAAATGATCATACATCAACAATGTGTTATCTATACAAAATTCGCAATTTTCCTAAGGTTCTTCGAGTAGAAATGAATTTAAGAAGGTCAAATTAACTAACTACATATTTGATCGATACATAGATTGACAACGCTTAATATTTCAAGATAACTAATAAATAAAAAATTAGGATACTTCAACAAATGATTATATATTCAATAGGTAGGAGCTTTCGGCAATTGGTCAAACAGAAATGAGCAAAATATGACAAAAAATGCCTAACTACCTATTTGATCGCCGCGCAAAATATTTGCAGTGATCCTTAACTTTACTGTAGCTATTATTTGAAGCGTAATAATTAATAAAAAAAAGATCATACATCAACTTTGCGTTATCTATACAAAGGTCGCAATTTTCCAAAGGTTGTTCGAGTAGAAATGACTTTAAGAAGGTCAAATTAACTAACTACCTATTTGATCGATACATGGATTGACAATCCTTAATATTTCAAGATAACTAATAATTAAAAAATTAGGGTACTACAACAATGGATTATATATTCAATAGGTAGGAGTTTTCGGCAATTCGTCAGACAGAAATGAGCATATTATGACTAAAAATGCCTAACTACCTATTTGATCGCCGCACAAAACATTTGCAGTGATCCATAACTTGACTCGAGCTATTATATGAATCGTAATAATTAATAAAAAAAATGATCATACATCAACATCGTGTTATCTATGCAAAAGTCGCAATTTTGCTAAGGTTCTTCGAGTAGAAAAGACTTTAAGAAGGTCAAATTAACTAACAACCTATTTGATCGATACATGTATTGACAATGCCTAATATTTCAAGAAAATTAATAAATAAATAATTAGGGTACTGCAACAAAGGATTATATATTCAATAGGTGGGAGTTTTCGGCAATTGGTCAAATAGAAATTAGCAAAATATGACAAAAAATGCCTAACTACCTATTTGATCGCCGCGCAAAACATTTACAGTGATCCTTAACTTGACACTAGCTATTATTTGAAGCGTAATAATTAATAAAAAAATGATCATACATCAACATAGTGTTATCTATGCAAAATTCGCAATTTTCCTAATGTTCTTCGAGTAGAAATGACTTTAAGAAGGTCAAATTAACTAACTACCTATTTGATCGATACATGGATTGACAATGCTTAATATTTCAAGATAACAAATAAATAAAAAATTAGGGTACTTCAACAAAGGATTATATATTCAATAGGTAGGAGTTTTCGGCAATTCGTCAAACAGAAATGAGCATAATATGACAAAAAATGCCTAACTACCTATTTGATCGCCGCGCAAAACATTTGCAGTGATTCTTAACTTGACTCTAGCTATTATTTGAAGCGAAATAATTAATAAAAAAATGATCATACATCAACATAGTGTTATCTATACAAAAGTTGCAATTTTGCTAAGGTTGTTCGAGTAGAAATGACTTTAAGAAGGTCAAATTAACTAACTACCTATTTGATCGATACATGGATTGACAATGCTTAATATTTCAAGATAACAAATAAATAAAAAATTAGGGTACTTCAACAAAGGATTATATATTCAATAGGTAGGAGTTTTCGGCAATTCGTCATACAGAAATGAGCATAATATGACAAAAAATGCCTAACTACCTATTTGATCGCCGCGCAAAACATTTGCTGTGATCCATAACTTGACACTAGCTATTATTTGAACCGTAATAATTAATAAAAAAAATGATCATACATCAACATAGTGTTATCTATACAAAAGTCGCAATTTTCCAAAGGTTGTTTGAGTAGAAATGACTTTAAGAAGGTCAAATTAACTAACTACCTATTTGATCGATACATGGATTGACAATGCTTAAAATTTCAAGATAACTAATAAATAAAAAATTAGCATACTTCAACAAAGGATAATATATTCAATAGCTGGGAGTTTTCGGCAATTCGTCAAACAGAAATGAGCATAATATGACAAAAAATGCCTAACTACCGATTTGATCGCCGCGCAAAACATTTGCAGTGATCCTTAACTTGACTCTAGCTATTATTTGAAGCGTAATAATTAATAAAAAAATGATCATACATCAACATAGTGTTATCTATACAAAAGTTGCAATTTTGCTAAGGTTACTCGAGTAGAAATGACTTTAAAAAGGTCAAATTAACTAACTACCTATTTGATCGATTCATGGAATGACAATGCTTAATATTTCAAGATAACAAATAAATAAAAAATTAGGGTACTTCAACAAAGGATTATATATTCAAAAGGTAGGAGTTTTCGGCAATTCGTCATACAGAAATGAGCATAATATGACAAAAAATGCCTAACTACCTATTTGATCGCCGCGCAAAACATTTGCTATGATCCTTAACTTGACTCTAGCTATTATTTGAAGCGTAATAATTAATAAAAAAATGATCATACATCAACATAGTGTTATCTATACAAAATTCGCAATTTTCCTAAGGTTCTTCGAGTAGAAATGAATTTAAGAATGTCAAATTAACTAACTACATATTTGATCGATACATAGATTGACAACGCTTAATATTTCAAGATAACTAATAAATAAAAAATTAGGATACTTCAACAAATGATTATATATTCAATAGGTAGGAGCTTTCGGCAATTGGTCAAACAGAAATGAGCAAAATATGACAAAAAATGCCTAACTACCTATTTGATCGCCGCGCAAAATATTTGCAGTGATCCTTAACTTTACTGTAGCTATTATTTGAAGCGTAATAATTAATAAAAAAAAAGATCATACATCAACATTGCGTTATCTATACAAAGGTCGCAATTTTCCAAAGGTTGTTCGAGTAGAAATGACTTTAAGAAGGTCAAATTAACTAACTACCTATTTGATCGATACATGGATTGACAATCCTTAATATTTCAAGATAACTAATAATTAAAAAATTAGGGTACTACAACAATGGATTATATATTCAATAGGTAGGAGTTTTCGGCAATTCGTCAGACAGAAATGAGCATATTATGACTAAAAATGCCTAACTACCTATTTGATCGCCGCACAAAACATTTGCAGTGATCCATAACTTGACTCGAGCTATTATATGAATCGTAATAATTAATAAAAAAAATGATCATACATCAACATCGTGTTATCTATACAAAAGTCGCAATTTTGCTAAGGTTCTTCGAGTAGAAAAGACCTTAAGAAGGTCAAATTAACTAACAACCTATTTGATCGATACATGTATTGACAATGCCTAATATTTCAAGAAAATTAATAAATAAATAATTAGGGTACTGCAACAAAGGATTATATATTCAATAGGTGGGAGTTTTCGGCAATTGGTCAAATAGAAATTAGCAAAATATGACAAAAAATGCCTAACTACCTATTTGATCGCCGCGCAAAACATTTACAGTGATCCTTAACTTGACACTAGCTATTATTTGAAGCGTAATAATTAATAAAAAAATAATCATACATCAACATAGTGTTATCTATACAAAAGTCGCAATTTTCCAATGGTTGTTCGAGTAGAAATGACTTTAAAAAGGTCGAATTAACTAACTACATATTTGATCGATACATGGATTGACAATGCTTAATATTTCAAGGTAACTAATTAATAAAAAATTAGGGGACTTCAACAAAGGATTATATATTCAATAGGTATGAGTATTCGGCAATTCGTGAAACAGAAATGAGCATAATATGACAAAAAATGCCTAACTACCTATTTGATCGCCGCGCAAAACATTTGCAGTGATCCTTAACTTTACTCTAGCTATTATTTGAAGCGTAATAATTAATAAAAAAATGATCATACATCAACATTGTATTATCTATACAAAAGTCGCAATTTTCCTAGGGTTGGTCGAGTAGAAATGACTTTAAGAATGTCAAATTAACTAACTACATATTTGATTGATACATAGATTGACAACGCTTAATATTTCAAGATAACTAATAAATAAAAAATTAGGATACTTCAACAATGGATTATATATTCAATAGGTAGGAGGTTTCGGCAATTGGTCAAACAGAAATGAGCAAAATATGACAAAAAATGCCTAACTACCTATTTGATCACCGCGCAAAACATTTGCAGTGATCCTTAACTTTACTCTAGCTATTATTTGAAGCGTAATAATTAATAAAAAAATGATCATACATCAACATTGTATTATCTATACAAAAGTCGCAATTTTCCTAAGGTTGTTCGAGTAGAAATGACTTTAAGAAGGTCAAATTAACTAACTACCTATTTGATCGATACATGGATTGACAATGCTTAATATTTCAAGATAACAAATAAATAAAAAATTAGGGTACTTCAACAAAGGATTATATATTCAATAGGTAGGAGTTTTCGGCAATTCGTCATACAGAAATGAGCATAATATGACAAAAAATGCCTAACTACCTATTTGATCGCCGCGCAAAACATTTGCTGTGATCCTTAACTTGACTCTAGCTATTATTTGAAGCGAAATAATTAATAAAAAAAATGATCATACATCAACATAGTGTTATCTATACAAAAGTCGCAATTTTCCAAAGGTTGTTCGAGTAGAAATGACTTTAAGAAGGTCAAATTAACTAACTACCTATTTGATCGATACATGGATTGACAATTCTTAAAATTTCAAGATAACTAATAAATAAAAAATTAGGATACTTCAACAAAGGATAATATATTCAATAGGTGGGAGTTTAAGGCAATTCGTCAAACAAAAATGAGCAAAATATGACAAAAAATGCATAACTACGTATTTGATCGCCGCGCAAAACATTTGCAGTGATCCTTAACTTGACTCAAGCTATTATTTGAAGCGTAATAATTAATAAAAAAATGATCATACATCAACATAGTGTTCTCTATGCAAAATTCGCAATTTTCCTAATGTTCTTCGAGTAGAAACGAATTTAAGAAGGTCAAATTAACTAACTACATATTTGATCGATACATAGATTGACAACGCTTAATATTTCAAGATAACTAAAAAATAAAAAATTAGGATACTTCAACAAAGGATTATATATTCAATAGTTAGGAGTTTTCGGCAATTGGTCAAACAGAAATGAGCAAAATATGACAAAAAATGCCTACCTACCTATTTGATCGCCGCGCAAAACATTTGCAGTGATTCTTAACTTTACTCTAGCTATTATTTGAAGCGTAATAATTAATAAAAAAATGATCATACATCAACATAGTGTTATCTATACAAAAGTTGCAATTTTGCTAAGGTTCCTCGAGTAGAAATGACTTTAAAAAGGTCAAATTAACTAACTACCTATTTGATCGATACATGGATTGACAATGCTTAATATTTCAAGATAACAAATAAATAAAAAATTAGGGTACTTCAACAAAGGATTATATATTCAATAGGTAGGAGTTTTCGACAATTCGTAATACAGAAATGAGCATAATATGACAAAAAATGCCTAACTACCTATTTGATCGCCGCGCAAAACATTTGCTGTGATCCATAACTTGACTCTAGCTATTATTTGAACCGTAATAATTAATAAAAAAATGATCATACATCAACATAGTGTTATCTATACAAAAGTCGCAATTTTCCAAAGGTTGTTTGAGTAGAAATGACTTTAAGAAGGTCAAATTAACTAACTACCTATTTGATCGATACATGGATTGACAATGCTTAAAATTTCAAGATAACTAATAAATAAAAAATTAGCATACTTCAACAAAGGATAATATATTCAATAGCTGGGAGTTTTCGGCAATTCGTCAAACAGAAATGAGCATAATATGACAAAAAATGCCTAACTACCGATTTGATCGCCGCGCAAAACATTTGCAGTGATCCTTAACTTGACTCTAGCTATTATTTGAAGCGTAATAATTAATAAAAAAATGATCATACATCAACATAGTGTTATCTATACAAAAGTTGCAATTTTGCTAAGGTTACTCGAGTAGAAATGACTTTAAAAAGGTCAAATTAACTAACTACCTATTTGATCGATTCATGGATTGACAATGCTTAATATTTCAAGATAACAAATAAATAAATAATTAGGGTACTTCAACAAAGGATTATATATTCAATAGGTAGGAGTTTTCGGCAATTCGTCATACAGAAATGAGCATAATATGACAAAAAATGCCTAACTACCTATTTGATCGCCGCGCAAAACATTTGCTGTGATCCTTAACTTGACTCTAGCTATTATTTGAAGCGTAATAATTAATAAAAAAATGATCATACATCAACATAGTGTTATCTATACAAAAGTCGCAATTTTCCAAAGGTTGTTTGAGTAGAAATGACTTTAAGAAGGTCAAATTAACTAACTACCTATTTGATCGATACATGGATTGACAACGCTTAATATTTCAAGATAACTAAAAAATAAAAAATTAGGATACTTCAACAAAGGATTATATATTCAATAGTTTGGAGTTTTCGGCAATTGGTCAAACAGAAATGAGCAAAATATGACAAAAAATGCCTAACTACCGATTTGATCGCCGCGCAAAACATTTGCAGTGATTCTTAACTTTACTCTAGCTATTATTTGAAGCGTAATAATTAATAAAAAAATGATCATACATCAACATAGTGTTATCTATACAAAAGTTGCAATTTTGCTAAGGTTCCTCGAGTAGAAATGACTTTAAGAAGGTCAAATTAATTAACTACCTATTTGATCGATACATGGATTGACAATGCTTAATATTTCAAGATAACAAATAAATAAAAAATTAGGGTACTTCAACAAAGGATTATATATTCATTAGGTAGGAGTTTTCGGCAATTCGTCATACAGAAATGAGCATAATATGACAAAAAATGCCTAACTACCTATTTGATCGCCGCGCAAAACATTTGCTGTGATCCATAACTTGACTCTAGCTATTATTTGAACCGTAATAATTAATAAAAAAATGATCATACATCAACATAGTGTTATCTATACAAAAGTCGCAATTTTCCAAAGGTTGTTTGAGTAGAAATGACTTTAAGAAGGTCAAATTAACTAACTACCTATTTGATCGATACATGGATTGACAATGCTTAAAATTTCAAGATAACTAATAAATAAAAAATTAGGATACTTCAACAAAGGATAATATATTCAATAGGTGGGAGTTTTCGGCAATTCGTCAAACAGAAATGAGCATAATATGACAAAAAATGCCTAACTACCGATTTGATCGCCGCGCAAAACATTTGCAGTGATCCTTAACTTGACTCTAGCTATTATTTGAAGCGTAATAATTAATAAAAAAATGATCATACATCAACATAGTGTTATCTATACAAAAGTTGCAATTTTGCTAAGGTTCCTCGAGTAGAAATGACTTTAAGAAGGTCAAATTAACTAACTACCTATTTGATCGATACATGGATTGACAATGCTTAATATTTCAAGATAACAAATAAATAAAAAATTAGGGTACTTCAACAAAGGATTATATATTCAATAGGTAGGAGTTTTCGGCAATTCGTCATACAGAAATGAGCATAATATGACAAAAAATGCCTAACTACCTATTTGATCGCCGCGCAAAACATTTGCTGTGATCCTTAACTTGACTCTAGCTATTATTTGAAGCGTAATAATTAATAAAAAAATGATCATACATCAACATAGTGTTATCTATGCAAAATTCACAATTTTCCTAAGGTTCTTCGAGTAGAAACGAATTTAAGAAGGTCAAATTAACTAACTACATATTTGATCGATACATAGATTGACAACGCATAATATTTCAAGATAACTAAAAAATAAAAAATTAGGATACTTCAACAAAGGATTATATATTCAATAGTTAGGAGTTTTCGGCAATTGGTCAAACAGAAATGAGCAAAATATGACAAAAAATGCCTACCTACCTATTTGATCGCCGCGCAAAACATTTGCAGTGATTCTTAACTTTACTCTAGCTATTATTTGAAGCGTAATAATTAATAAAAAAATGATCATACATCAACATAGTGTTATCTATACAAAAGTTGCAATTTTGCTAAGGTTCCTCGAGTAGAAATGACTTTAAGAAGGTCAAATTAACTAACTACCTATTTGATCGATACATGGATTGACAATGCTTAATATTTCAAGATAACAAATAAATAAAAAATTAGGGTACTTCAACAAAGGATTATATATTCAATAGGTAGGAGTTTTCGGCAATTCGTCATACATAAATGAGCATAATATGACAAAAAATGCCTAACTACCTATTTGATCGCCGCGCAAAACATTTGCTGTGATCCTTAACTTGACTCTAGCTATTATTTGAAGCGTAATAATTAATAAAAAAATGATCATACATCAACATAGTGTTATCTATACAAAAGTCGCAATTTTCCAAAGGTTGTTTGAGTAGAAATGACTTTAAGAAGGTCAAATTAACTAACTACCTATTTGATCGATACATGGATTGACAATGCTTAAAATTTCAAGATAACTAATAAATAAAAAATTAGGAAACTTCAACAAAGGATAATATATTCAATAGGTGGGAGTTTTCGGCAATTCGTCAAACAGAAATGAGCATAATATGACAAAAAATGCCTAATTACCGATTTGATCGCCGCGCAAAACATTTGCAGTGATCCTTAACTTGACTCTAGCTATTATTTGAAGCGTAATAATTAATAAAAAAATGATCATACATCAACATAGTGTTATCTATACAAAAGTTGCAATTTTGCTAAGGTTCCTCGAGTAGAAATGACTTTAAGAAGGTCAAATTAACTAACTACCTATTTGATCGATACATGGATTGACAATGCTTAATATTTCAAGATAACAAATAAATTAAAAATTAGGGTACTTCAACAAAGGATTATATATTCATTAGGTAGGAGTTTTCGGCAATTCGTCATACAGAAATGAGCATAATATGACAAAAAATGCCTAACTACCTATTTGATCGCCGCGCAAAACATTTGCTGTGATCCATAACTTGACTCTAGCTATTATTTGAACCGTAATAATTAATAAAAAAATGATCATACATCAACATAGTGTTATCTATACAAAAGTCGCAATTTTCCAAAGGTTGTTTGAGTAGAAATGACTTTAAGAAGGTCAAATTAACTAACTACCTATTTGATCGATACATGGATTGACAATGCTTAAAATTTCAAGATAACTAATAAATAAAAAATTAGGATACTTCAACAAAGGATAATATATTCAATAGGTGGGAGTTTTCGGCAATTCGTCAAACAGAAATGAGCATAATATGACAAAAAATGCCTAACTACCGATTTGATCGCCGCGCAAAACATTTGCAGTGATCCTTAACTTGACTCTAGCTATTATTTGAAGCGTAATAATTAATAAAAAAATGATCATACATCAACATAGTGTTATCTATACAAAAGTTGCAATTTTGCTAAGGTTCCTCGAGTAGAAATGACTTTAAGAAGGTCAAATTAACTAACTACCTATTTGATCGATACATGGATTGACAATGCTTAATATTTCAAGATAACAAATAAATAAAAAATTAGGGTACTTCAACAAAGGATTATATATTCAATAGGTAGGAGTTTTCGGCAATTCGTCATACAGAAATGAGCATAATATGACAAAAAATGCCTAACTACCTATTTGATCGCCGCGCAAAACATTTGCTGTGATCCTTAACTTGACTCTAGCTATTATTTGAACCGTAATAATTAATAAAAAAATGATCATACATCAACATAGTGTTATCTATGCAAAATTCACAATTTTCCTAAGGTTCTTCGAGTAGAAACGAATTTAAGAAGGTCAAATTAACTAACTACATATTTGATCGATACATAGATTGACAACGCATAATATTTCAAGATAACTAAAAAATAAAAAATTAGGATACTTCAACAAAGGATTATATATTCAATAGTTAGGAGTTTTCGGCAATTGGTCAAACAGAAATGAGCAAAATATGACAAAAAATGCCTACCTACCTATTTGATCGCCGCGCAAAACATTTGCAGTGATTCTTAACTTTACTCTAGCTATTATTTGAAGCGTAATAATTAATAAAAAAATGATCATACATCAACATAGTGTTATCTATACAAAAGTTGCAATTTTGCTAAGGTTCCTCGAGTAGAAATGACTTTAAGAAGGTCAAATTAACTAACTACCTATTTGATCGATACATGGATTGACAAAGCTTAATATTTCAAGATAACAAATAAATAAAAAATTAGGGTACTTCAACAAAGGATTATATATTCAATAGGTAGGAGTTTTCGGCAATTCGTCATACATAAATGAGCATAATATGACAAAAAATGCCTAACTACCTATTTGATCGCCGCGCAAAACATTTGCTGTGATCCTTAACTTGACTCTAGCTATTATTTGAAGCGTAATAATTAATAAAAAAATGATCATACATCAACATAGTGTTATCTATACAAAAGTCGCAATTTTCCAAAGGTTGTTTGAGTAGAAATGACTTTAAGAAGGTCAAATTAACTAACTACCTATTTGATCGATACATGGATTGACAATGCTTAAAATTTCAAGATAACTAATAAATAAAAAATTAGGAAACTTCAACAAAGGATAATATATTCAATAGGTGGGAGTTTTCGGCAATTCGTCAAACAGAAATGAGCATAATATGACAAAAAATGCCTAATTACCGATTTGATCGCCGCGCAAAACATTTGCAGTGATCCTTAACTTGACTCTAGCTATTATTTGAAGCGTAATAATTAATAAAAAAATGATCATACATCAACATAGTGTTATCTATACAAAAGTTGCAATTTTGCTAAGGTTCCTCGAGTAGAAATGACTTTAAGAAGGTCAAATTAACTAACTACCTATTTGATCGATACATGGATTGACAATGCTTAAAATTTCAAGATAACTAATAAATAAAAAATTAGCATACTTCAACAAAGGATAATATATTCAATAGCTGGGAGTTTTCGGCAATTCGTCAAACAGAAATGAGCATAATATGACAAAAAATGCCTAACTACCGATTTGATCGCCGCGCAAAACATTTGCAGTGATCCTTAACTTGACTCTAGCTATTATTTGAAGCGTAATAATTAATAAAAAAATGATCATACATCAACATAGTGTTATCTATACAAAAGTTGCAATTTTGCTAAGGTTACTCGAGTAGAAATGACTTTAAAAAGGTCAAATTAACTAACTACCTATTTGATCGATTCATGGAATGACAATGCTTAATATTTCAAGATAACAAATAAATAAAAAATTAGGGTACTTCAACAAAGGATTATATATTCAAAAGGTAGGAGTTTTCGGCAATTCGTCATACAGAAATGAGCATAATATGACAAACAATGCCTAACTACCTATTTGATCGCCGCGCAAAACATTTGCTGTGATCCTTAACTTGACTCTAGCTATTATTTGAAGCGTAATAATTAATAAAAAAATGATCATACATCAACATAGTGTTATCTATACAAAAGTCGCAATTTTCCAAAGGTTGTTTGAGTAGAAATGACTTTAAGAAGGTCAAATTAACTAACTACCTATTTGATCGATACATGGATTGACAACGCTTAATATTTCAAGATAACTAAAAAATAAAAAATTAGGATACTTCAACAAAGGATTATATATTCAATAGTTAGGAGTTTTCGGCAATTGGTCAAACAGAAATGAGCAAAATATGACAAAAAATGCCTAACTACCGATTTGATCGCCGCGCAAAACATTTGCAGTGATTCTTAACTTTACTCTAGCTATTATTTGAAGCGTAATAATTAATAAAAAAATGATCATACATCAACATAGTGTTATCTATACAAAAGTTGCAATTTTGCTAAGGTTCCTCGAGTAGAAATGACTTTAAGAAGGTCAAATTAACTAACTACCTATTTGATCGATACATGGATTGACAATGCTTAATATTTCAAGATAACAAATAAATAAAAAATTAGGGTACTTCAACAAAGGATTATATATTCATTAGGTAGGAGTTTTCGGCAATTCGTCATACAGAAATGAGCATAATATGACAAAAAATGCCTAACTACCTATTTGATCGCCGCGCAAAACATTTGCTGTGATCCATAACTTGACTCTAGCTATTATTTGAACCGTAATAATTAATAAAAAAATGATCATACATCAACATAGTGTTATCTATACAAAAGTCGCAATTTTCCAAAGGTTGTTTGAGTAGAAATGACTTTAAGAAGGTCAAATTAACTAACTACCTATTTGATCGATACATGGATTGACAATGCTTAAAATTTCAAGATAACTAATAAATAAAAAATTAGGATACTTCAACAAAGGATAATATATTCAATAGGTGGGAGTTTTCGGCAATTCGTCAAACAGAAATGAGCAAAATATGACAAAAAATGCCTAACTACCGATTTGATCGCCGCGCAAAACATTTGCAGTGATCCTTAACTTGACTCTAGCTATTATTTGAAGCGTAATAATTAATAAAAAAATGATCATACATCAACATAGTGTTATCTATACAAAAGTTGCAATTTTGCTAAGGTTCCTCGAGTAGAAATGACTTTAAGAAGGTCAAATTAACTAACTACCTATTTGATCGATACATGGATTGACAATGCTTAATATTTCAAGATAACAAATAAATAAAAAATTAGGGTACTTCAACAAAGGATTATATATTCAATAGGTAGGAGCTTTCGGCAATTGGTCAAACAGAAATGAGCAAAATATGACAAAAAATGCCTAACTACCTATTTGATCGCCGCGCAAAATATTTGCAGTGATCCTTAACTTTACTGTAGCTATTATTTGAAGCGTAATAATTAATAAAAAAATGATCATACATCAACATTGCGTTATCTATACAAAGGTCGCAATTTTCCTAAGGTTCTTCGAGTAGAAATGACTTTAAGAAGGTCAAATTAACTAACTACCTATTTGATCGATACATGGATTGACAATCCTTAATATTTCAAGATAACTAATATTTAAAAAATTAGGGTACTACAACAATGGATTATATATTCAATAGGTAGGAGTTTTCGGCAATTCGTCAGACAGAAATGAGCATATTATGACTAAAAATGCCTAACTACCTATTTGATCGCCGCACAAAACATTTGCAGTGATCCATAACTTGACTCGAGCTATTATATGAATTGTAATAATTAATAAAAAAAATGATCATACATCAACATCGTGTTATCTATACAAAAGTCGCAATTTTGCTAAGGTTCTTCGAGTAGAAAAGACCTTAAGAAGGTCAAATTAACTAACAACCTATTTGATCGATACATGTATTGACAATGCCTAATATTTCAAGAAAATTAATAAATAAATAATTAGGGTACTGCAACAAAGGATTATATATTCAATAGGTGGGAGTTTTCGGCAATTGGTCAAATAGAAATTAGCAAAATATGACAAAAAATGCCTAACTACCTATTTGATCGCCGCGCAAAACATTTACAGTGATCCTTAACTTGACACTAGCTATTATTTGAAGCATAATAATTAATAAAAAAATAATCATACATCAACATAGTGTTATCTATACAAAAGTCGCAATTTTCCAATGGTTGTTCGAGTAGAAATGACTTTAAAAAGGTCGAATTAACTAACTACATATTTGATCGATACATGGATTGACAATGCTTAATATTTCAAGGTAACTAATTAATAAAAAATTAGGGGACTTCAACAAAGGATTATATATTCAATAGGTATGAGTATTCGGCAATTCGTGAAACAGAAATGAGCATAATATGACAAAAAATGCCTAACTACCTATTTGATCGCCGCGCAAAACATTTGCAGTGATCCTTAACTTTACTCTAGCTATTATTTGAAGCGTAATAATTAATAAAAAAATGATCATACATCAACATTGTATTATCTATACAAAAGTCGCAATTTTCCTAGGGTTGGTCGAGTAGAAATGACTTTAAGAATGTCAAATTAACTAACTACATATTTGATTGATACATAGATTGACAACGCTTAATATTTCAAGATAACTAATAAATAAAAAATTAGGATACTTCAACAATGGATTATATATTCAATAGGTAGGAGGTTTCGGCAATTGGTCAAACAGAAATGAGCAAAATATGACAAAAAATGCCTAACTACCTATTTGATCACCGCGCAAAACATTTGCAGTGATCCTTAACTTTACTCTAGCTATTATTTGAAGCGTAATAATTAATAAAAAAATGATCATACATCAACATTGTATTATCTATACAAAAGTCGCAATTTTCCTAAGGTTGTTCGAGTAGAAATGACTTTAAGAAGGTCAAATTAACTAACTACCTATTTGATCGATACATGGATTGACAATGCTTAATATTTCAAGATAACAAATAAATAAAAAATTAGGGTACTTCAACAAAGGATTATATATTCAATAGGTAGGAGTTTTCGGCAATTCGTCATACAGAAATGAGCATAATATGACAAAAAATGCCTAACTACCTATTTGATCGCCGCGCAAAACATTTGCTGTGATCCTTAACTTGACTCTAGCTATTATTTGAAGCGAAATAATTAATAAAAAAATGATCATACATCAACATAGTGTTATCTATACAAAAGTCGCAATTTTCCAAAGGTTGTTTGAGTAGAAATGACTTTAAGAAGGTCAAATTAACTAACTACCTATTTGATCGATACATGGATTGACAACGCTTAATATTTCAAGATAACTAAAAAATAAAAAATTAGGATACTTCAACAAAGGATTATATATTCAATAGTTAGGAGTTTTCGGCAATTGGTCAAACAGAAATGAGCAAAATATGACAAAAAATGCCTAACTACCGATTCGATCGCCGCGCAAAACATTTGCAGTGATCCTTAACTTTACTCTAGCTATTATTTGAAGCGTAATAATTAATAAAAAAATGATCATACATCAACATAGTGTTATCTATACAAAAGTTGCAATTTTGCTAAGGTTCCTCGAGTAGAAATGACTTTAAGAAGGTCAAATTAACTAACTACCTATTTGATCGATACATGGATTGACAATGCTTAATATTTCAAGATAACAAATAAATAAAAAATTAGGGTACTTCAACAAAGGATTATATATTCATTAGGTAGGAGTTTTCGGCAATTCGTCATACAGAAATGAGCATAATATGACAAAAAATGCCTAACTACCTATTTGATCGCCGCGCAAAACATTTGCTGTGATCCATAACTTGACTCTAGCTATTATTTGAACCGTAATAATTAATAAAAAAATGATCATACATCAACATAGTGTTATCTATACAAAAGTCGCAATTTTCCAAAGGTTGTTTGAGTAGAAATGACTTTAAGAAGGTCAAATTAACTAACTACCTATTTGATCGATACATGGATTGACAATGCTTAAAATTTCAAGATAACTAATAAATAAAAAATTAGGATACTTCAACAAAGGATAATATATTCAATAGGTGGGAGTTTTCGGCAATTCGTCAAACAGAAATGAGCAAAATATGACAAAAAATGCCTAACTACCGATTTGATCGCCGCGCAAAACATTTGCAGTGATCCTTAACTTGACTCTAGCTATTATTTGAAGCGTAATAATTAATAAAAAAATGATCATACATCAACATAGTGTTATCTATACAAAAGTTGCAATTTTGCTAAGGTTCCTCGAGTAGAAATGAGTTTAAGAAGGTCAAATTAACTAACTACCTATTTGATCGATACATGGATTGACAATGCTTAATATTTCAAGATAACAAATAAATAAAAAATTAGGGTACTTCAACAAAGGATTATATATTCAATAGGTAGGAGCTTTCGGCAATTGGTCAAACAGAAATGAGCAAAATATGACAAAAAATGCCTAACTACCTATTTGATCGCCGCGCAAAATATTTGCAGTGATCCTTAACTTTACTGTAGCTATTATTTGAAGCGTAATAATTAATAAAAAAATGATCATACATCAACATTGCGTTATCTATACAAAGGTCGCAATTTTCCTAAGGTTCTTCGAGTAGAAATGACTTTAAGAAGGTCAAATTAACTAACTACCTATTTGATCGATACATGGATTGACAATCCTTAATATTTCAAGATAACTAATATTTAAAAAATTAGGGTACTACAACAATGGATTATATATTCAATAGGTAGGAGTTTTCGGCAATTCGTCAGACAGAAATGAGCATATTATGACTAAAAATGCCTAACTACCTATTTGATCGCCGCACAAAACATTTGCAGTGATCCATAACTTGACTCGAGCTATTATATGAATCGTAGTAATTAATAAAAAAAATGATCATACATCAACATCGTGTTATCTATACAAAAGTCGCAATTTTGCTAAGGTTCTTCGAGTAGAAAAGACCTTAAGAAGGTCAAATTAACTAACAACCTATTTGATCGATACATGTATTGACAATGCCTAATATTTCAAGAAAATTAATAAATAAATAATTAGGGTACTGCAACAAAGGATTATATATTCAATAGGTGGGAGTTTTCGGCAATTGGTCAAATAGAAATTAGCAAAATATGACAAAAAATGCCTAACTACCTATTTGATCGCCGCGCAAAACATTTACAGTGATCCTTAACTTGACACTAGCTATTATTTGAAGCATAATAATTAATAAAAAAATAATCATACATCAACATAGTGTTATCTATACAAAAGTCGCAATTTTCCAATGGTTGTTCGAGTAGAAATGACTTTAAAAAGGTCGAATTAACTAACTACATATTTGATCGATACATGGATTGACAATGCTTAATATTTCAAGGTAACTAATTAATAAAAAATTAGGGGACTTCAACAAAGGATTATATATTCAATAGGTATGAGTATTCGGCAATTCGTGAAACAGAAATGAGCATAATATGACAAAAAATGCCTAACTACCTATTTGATCGCCGCGCAAAACATTTGCAGTGATCCTTAACTTTACTCTAGCTATTATTTGAAGCGTAATAATTAATAAAAAAATGATCATACATCAACATTGTATTATCTATACAAAAGTCGCAATTTTCCTAGGGTTGGTCGAGTAGAAATGACTTTAAGAATGTCAAATTAACTAACTACATATTTGATTGATACATAGATTGACAACGCTTAATATTTCAAGATAACTAATAAATAAAAAATTAGGATACTTCAACAATGGATTATATATTCAATAGGTAGGAGGTTTCGGCAATTGGTCAAACAGAAATGAGCAAAATATGACAAAAAATGCCTAACTACCTATTTGATCACCGCGCAAAACATTTGCAGTGATCCTTAACTTTACTCTAGCTATTATTTGAAGCGTAATAATTAATAAAAAAATGATCATACATCAACATTGTATTATCTATACAAAAGTCGCAATTTTCCTAAGGTTGTTCGAGTAGAAATGACTTTAAGAAGGTCAAATTAACTAACTACCTATTTGATCGATACATGGATTGACAATGCTTAATATTTCAAGATAACAAATAAATAAAAAATTAGGGTACTTCAACAAAGGATTATATATTCAATAGGTAGGAGTTTTCGGCAATTCGTCATACAGAAATGAGCATAATATGACAAAAAATGCCTAACTACCTATTTGATCGCCGCGCAAAACATTTGCTGTGATCCTTAACTTGACTCTAGCTATTATTTGAAGCGAAATAATTAATAAAAAAATGATCATACATCAACATAGTGTTATCTATACAAAAGTCGCAATTTTCCAAAGGTTGTTCGAGTAGAAATGACTTTAAGAAGGTCAAATTAACTAACTACCTATTTGATCGATACATGGATTGACAATGCTTAAAATTTCAAGATAACTAATAAATAAAAAATTAGGATACTTCAACAAAGGATAATATATTCAATAGGTGGGAGTTTACGGCAATTCGTCAAACAAAAATGAGCAAAATATGACAAAAAATGCATAACTACCTATTTGATCGCCGCGCAAAACATTTGCAGTGATCCTTAACTTGACTCAAGCTATTATTTGAAGCGTAATAATTAATAAAAAATGATCATACATCAACATAGTGATATCTATGCAAAATTCGCAATTTTCCTAAGGTTCTTCGAGTAGAAACGAATTTAAGAAGGTCAAATTAACTAACTACATATTAGATCGATACATAGATTGACAACGCTTAATATTTCAAGATAACTAAAAAATAAAAAATTAGGATACTTCAACAAAGGATTATATATTCAATAGGTAGGAGTTTTCGGCAATTGGTCAAACAGAAATGAGCAAAATATGACAAAAAATGCCTGCCTACCTTTTTGATCGCCGCGCAAAACATTTGCAGTGATTCTTAACTTTACTCTAGCTATTATTTGAAGCGTAATAATTAATAAAAAAATGATCATACATCAACATAGTGTTATCTATACAAAAGTCGCAATTTTCCAAGGTTCCTCGAGTAGAAATGAGTTTAAGAAGGTCAAATTAACTAACTACCCATTTGATCGATACATGGATTGACAATGCTTAATATTTCAAGATAACAAATAAATAAAAAATTAGGAAACTTCAACAAAGGATTATATATTCAATAGGTAGGAGTTTTCGGCAATTCGTCATACAGAAATGAGCATAATATGACAAAAAATGCCTAACTACCTATTTGATCGCCGCGCAAAACATTTGCTGTGATCCTTAACTTGACTCTAGCTATTATTTGAAGCGTAATAATTAATAAAAAAATGATCATACATCAACATAGTGTTATCTATACAAAATTCGCAATTTTCCTAAGGTTCTTCGAGTAGAAATGAATTTAAGAAGGTCAAATTAACTAACTACATATTTGATCGATACATAGATTGACAACGCTTAATATTTCAAGATAACTAATAAATAAAAAATTAGGATACTTCAACAAATGATTATATATTCAATAGGTAGGAGCTTTCGGCAATTGGTCAAACAGAAATGAGCAAAATATGACAAAAAATGCCTAACTACCTATTTGATCGCCGCGCAAAATATTTGCTGTGATCCTTAACTTGACTCTAGCTATTATTTGAAGCGTAATAATTAATAAAAAAATGATCATACATCAACATTGCGTTATCTATACAAAGGTCGCAATTTTCCAAAGGTTGTTCGAGTAGAAATGACTTTAAGAAGGTCAAATTAACTAACTACCTATTTGATCGATACATGGATTGACAATGCTTAAAATTTCAAGATAACTAATAAATAAAAAATTAGGATACTTCAACAAAGGATAATATATTCAATAGGTGGGAGTTTACGGCAATTCGTCAAACAAAAATGAGCAAAATATGACAAAAAATGCATAACTACCTATTTGATCGCCGCGCAAAACATTTGCAGTGATCCTTAACTTGACTCAAGCTATTATTTGAAGTGTAATAATTAATAAAAAAATGATCATACTGTTGACACCTGATTTTTTATCAGTCTTTCATAGTTTATTTTTAAAAAATTCATAAAAAATATATAAAAAGTTAAAAAAATTAAAAAATCATCTTTGGTAGCCTTGACCAAGCTAAAGGAACCATTTTCGATAAAAAAATAATTTTTCATATTTTTTAATATTTTTTAATATTTTCCAAAAATAGAAAAATACATGAAAAATGAAGAAAAATAGCGTTCGATGTCGTAAAAATATAGAAAAATAGTCAATATTTTTATTTTAATTTCTTTTACATTTTGAACTCATAAATAGTAAAAATTTAAGTTCAATTGCATGTGTTTCTTCACGACGCATAGAGTTGAATTTGGCAAAAAAATGTCATTCGAGTATTTTAATTTGTAAATTTCTACATCTTTTTTAGTCTTGACGTCCAATTAGATCGACCACCATCTACAATAAATGCCCCTTGCTGAATATTTTCGTTTTTGTTTCACATGATTTCATGGTGTAAAATGCCGAGTGGATCCCCAAATATAATCGGGTCGGCATGAGCTCGATAGCTCGTCCAAGACCAAACCAGGGCACGGCGAACCCCATGTGAGTACTCTCGAACTCCTGCGATGCTTCCTAATGCTTTTCTTAGGTTAGATCGAGTGTAGAACGGCTAGGAGAGCTAAATCATTCTTGAGCTGTGATTGATAAATAGGGCATTACTAGGAATGCCATGTGATTTATTTGCATATCTAGATTCCTTGAGTTGCGCATTTTATTACTGATTGTGATTGCTAGGATAATCACTCCTATCTGCATGAATTTCTAGATTTATGGTTCATACCTTACTCATCCGCATGAATCTCAGGCTAGAAAATTCAGTCAACTTAGGTACCGAAAGGGCGTCAACTCTGACGGTTGGCGTAACTAAGTCCCCGAAACCATTTCTCTGGTTCTCGCAAAATTGAATAGAAACTCCCAACTATTCGATTGGGTGGTCCAATCATACCCTAAAAAAATGATTGGTGGCGACTCCATGGCATGCACACATAGCACATGTCACTAGACCACACTGAAAGTCGATCACGCATACCTCCGTTGCGATTTGGGTAATGAGCCTTGGGAGAGGCCCGCGTCCGACCAGACAGGACGGCCCATTAGCCCTCGAGAGCCCGACAACCTCAAGAGGGTCGCGACACATACATCAACATAGTGTTATCTATGCAAAATTCGCAATTTTCCTAAGGTTCTTCGAGTAGAAACGAATTTAAGAAGGTCAAATTAACTAACTACATATTTGATCGATACATAGATTGACAACGCTTAATATTTCAAGATGACTAAAAAATAAAAAATTAGGATACTTCAACAAAGGATTATATATTCAATAGGTAGGAGTTTTCGGCAATTGGTCAAACAGAAATGAGCAAAATATGACAAAAAATGCCTACCTACCTATTTGATCGCCGCGCAAAACATTTGCAGTGATTCTTAACTTTACTCTAGCTATTATTTGAAGCGTAATAATTAATAAAAAAATGATCATACATCAACATAGTGTTATCTATACAAAAGTTGCAATTTTGCTAAGGTTCCTCGAGTACAAATGACTTTAAGAAGGTCAAATTAACTAACTACCTATTTGATCGATACATGGATTGACAATGCTTAATATTTCAAGATAACAAATAAATAAAAAATTAGGGTACTTCAACAAAGGATTATATATTCAATAGGTAGGAGTTTTCGGCAATTCGTCATACAGAAATGAGCATAATATGACAAAAAATGCCTAACTACCTATTTGATCGCCGCGCAAAACATTTGCTGTGATCCTTAACTTGACTCTAGCTATTATTTGAAGCGTAATAATTAATAAAAAAATGATCATACATCAACATAGTGTTATCTATACAAAAGTCGCAATTTTCCAAAGGTTGTTCGAGTAGAAATGACTTTAAGAAGGTCAAATTAACTAACTACCTATTTGATCGATACATGGATTGACAATCCTTAATATTTCAAGATAACTAATAATTAAAAAATTAGGGTACTACAACAATGGATTATATATTCAATAGGTAGGAGTTTTCGGCAATTCGTCAGACAGAAATGAGCATATTATGACTAAAAATGCCTAACTACCTATTTGATCGCCGCACAAAACATTTGCAGTGATCCATAACTTGACTCGAGCTATTATATGAATCGTAATAATTAATAAAAAAAATGATCATACATCAACATCGTGTTATCTATACAAAAGTCGCAATTTTGCTAAGGTTCTTCGAGTAGAAAAGACCTTAAGAAGGTCAAATTAACTAACAACCTATTTGATCGATACATGTATTGACAATGCCTAATATTTCAAGAAAATTAATAAATAAATAATTAGGGTACTGCAACAAAGGATTATATATTCAATAGGTGGGAGTTTTCGGCAATTGGTCAAATAGAAATTAGCAAAATATGACAAAAAATGCCTAACTACCTATTTGATCGCCGCGCAAAACATTTACAGTGATCCTTAACTTGACACTAGCTATTATTTGAAGCGTAATAATTAATAAAAAAATAATCATACATCAACATAGTGTTATCTATACAAAAGTCGCAATTTTCCAATGGTTGTTCGAGTAGAAATGACTTTAAAAAGGTCGAATTAACTAACTACATATTTGATCGATACATGGATTGACAATGCTTAATATTTCAAGGTAACTAATTAATAAAAAATTAGGGGACTTCAACAAAGGATTATATATTCAATAGGTATGAGTATTCGGCAATTCGTGAAACAGAAATGAGCATAATATGACAAAAAATGCCTAACTACCTATTTGATCGCCGCGCAAAACATTTGCAGTGATCCTTAACTTTACTCTAGCTATTATTTGAAGCGTAATAATTAATAAAAAAATGATCATACATCAACATTGTATTATCTATACAAAAGTCGCAATTTTCCTAGGGTTGGTCGAGTAGAAATGACTTTAAGAATGTCAAATTAACTAACTACATATTTGATTGATACATAGATTGACAACGCTTAATATTTCAAGATAACTAATAAATAAAAAATTAGGATACTTCAACAATGGATTATATATTCAATAGGTAGGAGGTTTCGGCAATTGGTCAAACAGAAATGAGCAAAATATGACAAAAAATGCCTAACTACCTATTTGATCACCGCGCAAAACATTTGCAGTGATCCTTAACTTTACTCTAGCTATTATTTGAAGCGTAATAATTAATAAAAAAATGATCATACATCAACATTGTATTATCTATACAAAAGTCGCAATTTTCCTAAGGTTGTTCGAGTAGAAATGACTTTAAGAAGGTCAAATTAACTAACTACCTATTTGATCGATACATGGATTGACAATGCTTAATATTTCAAGATAACAAATAAATAAAAAATTAGGGTACTTCAACAAAGGATTATATATTCAATAGGTAGGAGTTTTCGGCAATTCGTCATACAGAAATGAGCATAATATGACAAAAAATGCCTAACTACCTATTTGATCGCCGCGCAAAACATTTGCTGTGATCCTTAACTTGACTCTAGCTATTATTTGAAGCGAAATAATTAATAAAAAAATGATCATACATCAACATAGTGTTATCTATACAAAAGTCGCAATTTTCCAAAGGTTGTTCGAGTAGAAATGACTTTAAGAAGGTCAAATTAACTAACTACCTATTTGATCGATACATGGATTGACAATGCTTAAAATTTCAAGATAACTAATAAATAAAAAATTAGGATACTTCAACAAAGGATAATATATTCAATAGGTGGGAGTTTACGGCAATTCGTCAAACAAAAATGAGCAAAATATGACAAAAAATGCATAACTACCTATTTGATCGCCGCGCAAAACATTTGCAGTGATCCTTAACTTGACTCAAGCTATTATTTGAAGCGTAATAATTAATAAAAAAATGATCATACATCAACATAGTGATATCTATGCAAAATTCGCAATTTTCCTAAGGTTCTTCGAGTAGAAACGAATTTAAGAAGGTCAAATTAACTAACTACATATTAGATTGATACATAGATTGACAACGCTTAATATTTCAAGATAACTAAAAAATAAAAAATTAGGATACTTCAACAATGGATTATATATTCAATAGGTAGGAGGTTTCGGCAATTGGTCAAACAGAAATGAGCAAAATATGACAAAAAATGCATGCCTACCTTTTTGATCGCCGCGCAAAACATTTGCAGTGATTCTTAACTTTACTCTAGCTATTATTTGAAGCGTAATAATTAATAAAAAAATGATCATACATCAACATAGTGTTATCTATACAAAAGTTGCAATTTTGCTAAGGTTCCTCGAGTAGAAATGAGTTTAAGAAGGTCAAATTAACTAACTACCCATTTGATCGATACATGGATTGACAATGCTTAATATTTCAAGATAACAAATAAATAAAAAATTAGGGTACTTCAACAAAGGATTATATATTCAATAGGTAGGAGTTTTCGGCAATTCGTCATACAGAAATGAGCATAATATGACAAAAAATGCCTAACTACCTATTTGATCGCCGCGCAAAACATTTGCTGTGATCCTTAACTTGACTCTAGCTATTATTTGAAGCGTAATAATTAATAAAAAAATGATCATACATCAACATAGTGTTATCTATACAAAATTCGCAATTTTCCTAAGGTTCTTCGAGTAGAAATGAATTTAAGAAGGTCAAATTAACTAACTACATATTTGATCGATACATAGATTGACAACGCTTAATATTTCAAGATAACTAATAAATAAAAAATTAGGATACTTCAACAAATGATTATATATTCAATAGGTAGGAGCTTTCGGCAATTGGTCAAACAGAAATGAGCAAAATATGACAAAAAATGCCTAACTACCTATTTGATCGCCGCGCAAAATATTTGCAGTGATCCTTAACTTTACTGTAGCTATTATTTGAAGCGTAATAATTAATAAAAAAAAGATCATACATCAACATTGCGTTATCTATACAAAGGTCGCAATTTTCCAAAGGTTGTTCGAGTAGAAATGACTTTAAGAAGGTCAAATTAACTAACTACCTATTTGATCGATACATGGATTGACAATCCTTAATATTTCAAGATAACTAATAATTAAAAAATTAGGGTACTACAACAATGGATTATATATTCAATAGGTAGGAGTTTTCGGCAATTCGTCAGACAGAAATGAGCATATTATGACTAAAAATGCCTAACTACCTATTTGATCGCCGCACAAAACATTTGCAGTGATCCATAACTTGACTCGAGCTATTATATGAATCGTAATAATTAATAAAAAAAATGATCATACATCAACATCGTGTTATCTATACAAAAGTCGCAATTTTGCTAAGGTTCTTCGAGTAGAAAAGACTTTAAGAAGGTCAAATTAACTAACAACCTATTTGATCGATACTTGTATTGACAATGCCTAATATTTCAAGAAAATTAATAAATAAATAATTAGGGTACTGCAACAAAGGATTATATATTCAATAGGTGGGAGTTTTCGGCAATTGGTCAAATAGAAATTAGCAAAATATGACAAACAATGCCTAACTACCTATTTGATCGCCGCGCAAAACATTTACAGTGATCCTTAACTTGACACTAGCTATTATTTGAAGCGTAATAATTAATAAAAAAATAATCATACATCAACATAGTGTTATCTATACAAAAGTCGCAATTTTCCAATGGTTGTTCGAGTAGAAATGACTTTAAAAAGGTCGAATTAACTAACTACATATTTGATCGATACATGGATTGACAATGCTTAATATTTCAAGGTAACTAATTAATAAAAAATTAGGGGACTTCAACAAAGGATTATATATTCAATAGGTATGAGTATTCGGCAATTCGTGAAACAGAAATGAGCATAATATGACAAAAAATGCCTAACTACCTATTTGATCGCCGCGCAAAACATTTGCAGTGATCCTTAACTTTACTCTAGCTATTATTTGAAGCGTAATAATTAATAAAAAAATGATCATACATCAACATTGTATTATCTATACAAAAGTCGCAATTTTCCTAGGGTTGGTCGAGTAGAAATGACTTTAAGAATGTCAAATTAACTAACTACATATTTGATTGATACATAGATTGACAACGCTTAATATTTCAAGATAACTAATAAATAAAAAATTAGGATACTTCAACAATGGATTATATATTCAATAGGTAGGAGGTTTCGGCAATTGGTCAAACAGAAATGAGCAAAATATGACAAAAAATGCCTAACTACCTATTTGATCACCGCGCAAAACATTTGCAGTGATCCTTAACTTTACTCTAGCTATTATTTGAAGCGTAATAATTAATAAAAAAATGATCATACATCAACATTGTATTATCTATACAAAAGTCGCAATTTTCCTAAGGTTGTTCGAGTAGAAATGACTTTAAGAAGGTCAAATTAACTAACTACCTATTTGATCGATACATGGATTGACAATGCTTAATATTTCAAGATAACAAATAAATAAAAAATTAGGGTACTTCAACAAAGGATTATATATTCAATAGGTAGGAGTTTTCGGCAATTCGTCATACAGAAATGAGCATAATATGACAAAAAATGCCTAACTACCTATTTGATCGCCGCGCAAAACATTTGCTGTGATCCTTAACTTGACTCTAGCTATTATTTGAAGCGAAATAATTAATAAAAAAATGATCATACATCAACATAGTGTTATCTATACAAAAGTCGCAATTTTCCAAAGGTTGTTCGAGTAGAAATGACTTTAAGAAGGTCAAATTAACTAACTACCTATTTGATCGATACATGGATTGACAATTCTTAAAATTTCAAGATAACTAATAAATAAAAAATTAGGATACTTCAACAAAGGATAATATATTCAATAGGTGGGAGTTTAAGGCAATTCGTCAAACAAAAATGAGCAAAATATGACAAAAAATGCATAACTACCTATTTGATCGCCGCGCAAAACATTTGCAGTGATCCTTAACTTGACTCAAGCTATTATTTGAAGCGTAATAATTAATAAAAAAATGATCATACATCAACATAGTGTTATCTATGCAAAATTCGCAATTTTCCTAATGTTCTTCGAGTAGAAACGAATTTAAGAAGGTCAAATTAACTAACTACATATTTGATCGATACATAGATTGACAACGCTTAATATTTCAAGATAACTAAAAAATAAAAAATTAGGATACTTCAACAAAGGATTATATATTCAATAGTTAGGAGTTTTCGGCAATTGGTCAAACAGAAATGAGCAAAATATGACAAAAAATGCCTACCTACCTATTTGATCGCCGCGCAAAACATTTGCAGTGATTCTTAACTTTACTCTAGCTATTATTTGAAGCGTAATAATTAATAAAAAAATGATCATACATCAACATAGTGTTATCTATACAAAAGTTGCAATTTTGCTAAGGTTCCTCGAGTAGAAATGACTTTAAAAAGGTCAAATTAACTAACTACATATTTGATCGATACATGGATTGACAATGCTTAATATTTCAAGATAACAAATAAATAAAAAATTAGGGTACTTCAACAAAGGATTATATATTCAATAGGTAGGAGTTTTCGGCAATTCGTAATACAGAAATGAGCATAATATGACAAAAAATGCCTAACTACCTATTTGATCGCCGCGCAAAACATTTGCTGTGATCCATAACTTGACTCTAGCTATTATTTGAACCGTAATAATTAATAAAAAAAATGATCATACATCAACATAGTGTTATCTATACAAAAGTCGCAATTTTCCAAAGGTTGTTTGAGTAGAAATGACTTTAAGAAGGTCAAATTAACTAACTACCTATTTGATCGATACATGGATTGACAATGCTTAAAATTTCAAGATAACTAATAAATAAAAAATTAGCATACTTCAACAAAGGATAATATATTCAATAGCTGGGAGTTTTCGGCAATTCGTCAAACAGAAATGAGCATAATATGACAAAAAATGCCTAACTACCGATTTGATCGCCGCGCAAAACATTTGCAGTGATCCTTAACTTGACTCTAGCTATTATTTGAAGCGTAATAATTAATAAAAAAATGATCATACATCAACATAGTGTTATCTATACAAAAGTTGCAATTTTGCTAAGGTTACTCGAGTAGAAATGACTTTAAAAAGGTCAAATTAACTAACTACCTATTTGATCGATTCATGGAATGACAATGCTTAATATTTCAAGATAACAAATAAATAAAAAATTAGGGTACTTCAACAAAGGATTATATATTCAAAAGGTAGGAGTTTTCGGCAATTCGTCATACAGAAATGAGCATAATATGACAAAAAATGCCTAACTACCTATTTGATCGCCGCGCAAAACATTTGCTGTGATCCTTAACTTGACTCTAGCTATTATTTGAAGCGTAATAATTAATAAAAAAATGATCATACATCAACATAGTGTTATCTATACAAAATTCGCAATTTTCCTAAGGTTCTTCGAGTAGAAATGAATTTAAGAAGGTCAAATTAACTAACTACATATTTGATCGATACATAGATTGACAACGCTTAATATTTCAAGATAACTAATAAATAAAAAATTAGGATACTTCAACAAATGATTATATATTCAATAGGTAGGAGCTTTCGGCAATTGGTCAAACAGAAATGAGCAAAATATGACAAAAAATGCCTAACTACCTATTTGATCGCCGCGCAAAATATTTGCAGTGATCCTTAACTTTACTGTAGCTATTATTTGAAGCGTAATAATTAATAAAAAAAAGATCATACATCAACATTGCGTTATCTATACAAAGGTCGCAATTTTCCAAAGGTTGTTCGAGTAGAAATGACTTTAAGAAGGTCAAATTAACTAACTACCTATTTGATCGATACATGGATTGACAATCCTTAATATTTCAAGATAACTAATAATTAAAAAATTAGGGTACTTCAACAAAGGATTATATATTCAATAGGTAGGAGTTTTCGGCAATTCGTCATACAGAAATGAGCATATTATGACTAAAAATGCCTAACTACCTATTTGATCGCCGCACAAAACATTTGCAGTGATCCATAACTTGACTCGAGCTATTATATGAATCGTAATAATTAATAAAAAAAATGATCATACATCAACATCGTGTTATCTATACAAAAGTCGCAATTTTGCTAAGGTTCTTCGAGTAGAAAAGACCTTAAGAAGGTCAAATTAACTAACAACCTATTTGATCGATACATGTATTGACAATGCCTAATATTTCAAGAAAATTAATAAATAAATAATTAGGGTACTGCAACAAAGGATTATATATTCAATAGGTGGGAGTTTTCGGCAATTGGTCAAATAGAAATTAGCAAAATATGACAAAAAATGCCTAACTACCTATTTGATCGCCGCGCAAAACATTTACAGTGATCCTTAACTTGACACTAGCTATTATTTGAAGCGTAATAATTAATAAAAAAATAATCATACATCAACATAGTGTTATCTATACAAAAGTCGCAATTTTCCAATGGTTGTTCGAGTAGAAATGACTTTAAAAAGGTCGAATTAACTAACTACATATTTGATCGATACATGGATTGACAATGCTTAATATTTCAAGGTAACTAATTAATAAAAAATTAGGGGACTTCAACAAAGGATTATATATTCAATAGGTATGAGTATTCGGCAATTCGTGAAACAGAAATGAGCATAATATGACAAAAAATGCCTAACTACCTATTTGATCGCCGCGCAAAACATTTGCAGTGATCCTTAACTTTACTCTAGCTATTATTTGAAGCGTAATAATTAATAAAAAAATGATCATACATCAACATTGTATTATCTATACAAAAGTCGCAATTTTCCTAGGGTTGGTCGAGTAGAAATGACTTTAAGAATGTCAAATTAACTAACTACATATTTGATTGATACATAGATTGACAACGCTTAATATTTCAAGATAACTAATAAATAAAAAATTAGGATACTTCAACAATGGATTATATATTCAAAAGGTAGGAGGTTTCGGCAATTGGTCAAACAGAAATGAGCAAAATATGACAAAAAATGCCTAACTACCTATTTGATCACCGCGCAAAACATTTGCAGTGATCCTTAACTTTACTCTAGCTATTATTTGAAGCGTAATAATTAATAAAAAAATGATCATACATCAACATTGTATTATCTATACAAAAGTCGCAATTTTCCTAAGGTTGTTCGAGTAGAAATGACTTTAAGAAGGTCAAATTAACTAACTACCTATTTGATCGATACATGGATTGACAATGCTTAATATTTCAAGATAACAAATAAATAAAAAATTAGGGTACTTCAACAAAGGATTATATATTCAATAGGTAGGAGTTTTCGGCAATTCGTCATACAGAAATGAGCATAATATGACAAAAAATGCCTAACTACCTATTTGATCGCCGCGCAAAACATTTGCTGTGATCCTTAACTTGACTCTAGCTATTATTTGAAGCGAAATAATTAATAAAAAAAATGATCATACATCAACATAGTGTTATCTATACAAAAGTCGCAATTTTCCAAAGGTTGTTCGAGTAGAAATGACTTTAAGAAGGTCAAATTAACTAACTACCTATTTGATCGATACATGGATTGACAATTCTTAAAATTTCAAGATAACTAATAAATAAAAAATTAGGATACTTCAACAAAGGATAATATATTCAATAGGTGGGAGTTTAAGGCAATTCGTCAAACAAAAATGAGCAAAATATGACAAAAAATGCATAACTACCTATTTGATCGCCGCGCAAAACATTTGCAGTGATCCTTAACTTGACTCAAGCTATTATTTGAAGCGTAATAATTAATAAAAAAATGATCATACATCAACATAGTGTTATCTATGCAAAATTCGCAATTTTCCTAATGTTCTTCGAGTAGAAACGAATTTAAGAAGGTCAAATTAACTAACTACATATTTGATCGATACATAGATTGACAACGCTTAATATTTCAAGATAACTAAAAAATAAAAAATTAGGATACTTCAACAAAGGATTATATATTCAATAGTTAGGAGTTTTCGGCAATTGGTCAAACAGAAATGAGCAAAATATGACAAAAAATGCCTACCTACCTATTTGATCGCCGCGCAAAACATTTGCAGTGATTCTTAACTTTACTCTAGCTATTATTTGAAGCGTAATAATTAATAAAAAAATGATCATACATCAACATAGTGTTATCTATACAAAAGTTGCAATTTTGCTAAGGTTCCTCGAGTAGAAATGACTTTAAAAAGGTCAAATTAACTAACTACCTATTTGATCGATACATGGATTGACAATGCTTAATATTTCAAGATAACAAATAAATAAAAAATTAGGGTACTTCAACAAAGGATTATATATTCAATAGGTAGGAGTTTTCGACAATTCGTAATACAGAAATGAGCATAATATGACAAAAAATGCCTAACTACCTATTTGATCGCCGCGCAAAACATTTGCTGTGATCCATAACTTGACTCTAGCTATTATTTGAACCGTAATAATTAATAAAAAAATGATCATACATCAACATAGTGTTATCTATACAAAAGTCGCAATTTTCCAAAGGTTGTTTGAGTAGAAATGACTTTAAGAAGGTCAAATTAACTAACTACCTATTTGATCGATACATGGATTGACAATGCTTAAAATTTCAAGATAACTAATAAATAAAAAATTAGCATACTTCAACAAAGGATAATATATTCAATAGCTGGGAGTTTTCGGCAATTCGTCAAACAGAAATGAGCATAATATGACAAAAAATGCCTAACTACCGATTTGATCGCCGCGCAAAACATTTGCAGTGATCCTTAACTTGACTCTAGCTATTATTTGAAGCGTAATAATTAATAAAAAAATGATCATACATCAACATAGTGTTATCTATACAAAAGTTGCAATTTTGCTAAGGTTACTCGAGTAGAAATGACTTTAAAAAGGTCAAATTAACTAACTACCTATTTGATCGATTCATGGAATGACAATGCTTAATATTTCAAGATAACAAATAAATAAATAATTAGGGTACTTCAACAAAGGATTATATATTCAAAAGGTAGGAGTTTTCGGCAATTCGTCATACAGAAATGAGCATAATATGACAAAAAATGCCTAACTACCTATTTGATCGCCGCGCAAAACATTTGCTGTGATCCTTAACTTGACTCTAGCTATTATTTGAAGCGTAATAATTAATAAAAAAATGATCATACATCAACATAGTGTTATCTATACAAAAGTCGCAATTTTCCAAAGGTTGTTTGAGTAGAAATGACTTTAAGAAGGTCAAATTAACTAACTACCTATTTGATCGATACATGGATTGACAACGCTTAATATTTCAAGATAACTAAAAAATAAAAAATTAGGATACTTCAACAAAGGATTATATATTCAATAGTTAGGAGTTTTCGGCAATTGGTCAAACAGAAATGAGCAAAATATGACAAAAAATGCCTAACTACCGATTTGATCGCCGCGCAAAACATTTGCAGTGATTCTTAACTTTACTCTAGCTATTATTTGAAGCGTAATAATTAATAAAAAAATGATCATACATCAACATAGTGTTATCTATACAAAAGTTGCAATTTTGCTAAGGTTCCTCGAGTAGAAATGACTTTAAGAAGGTCAAATTAACTAACTACCTATTTGATCGATACATGGATTGACAATGCTTAATATTTCAAGATAACAAATAAATAAAAAATTAGGGTACTTCAACAAAGGATTATATATTCATTAGGTAGGAGTTTTCGGCAATTCGTCATACAGAAATGAGCATAATATGACAAAAAATGCCTAACTACCTATTTGATCGCCGCGCAAAACATTTGCTGTGATCCATAACTTGACTCTAGCTATTATTTGAACCGTAATAATTAATAAAAAAATGATCATACATCAACATAGTGTTATCTATACAAAAGTCGCAATTTTCCAAAGGTTGTTTGAGTAGAAATGACTTTAAGAAGGTCAAATTAACTAACTACCTATTTGATCGATACATGGATTGACAATGCTTAAAATTTCAAGATAACTAATAAATAAAAAATTAGGATACTTCAACAAAGGATAATATATTCAATAGGTGGGAGTTTTCGGCAATTCGTCAAACAGAAATGAGCATAATATGACAAAAAATGCCTAACTACCGATTTGATCGCCGCGCAAAACATTTGCAGTGATCCTTAACTTGACTCTAGCTATTATTTGAAGCGTAATAATTAATAAAAAAATGATCATACATCAACATAGTGTTATCTATACAAAAGTTGCAATTTTGCTAAGGTTCCTCGAGTATAAATGACTTTAAGAAGGTAATATTAACTAACTACCTATTTGATCGATACCTGGATTGACAATGCTTAAAATTTCAAGATAACTAATAAATAAAAAATTAGGATACTTCAACAAAGGATAATATATTCAATAGGTAGGAGGTTTCGGCAATTGGTCAAACAGAAATGAGCAAAATATGACAAAAAATGCTTAACTACCTATTTGATCGCCGCGCAAAACATTTGCAGTGATCATTAATTTTACTCTAGCTATTATTTGAAGCCTAATAATTAATAAAAAAATGATCATACATCAACATTGTATTATCTATACAAAAGTCGCAATTTTCCTAAGGTTGTTCGAGTAGAAATGACTTTAAGAAGGTCAAATTAACTAACTACCTATTTGATCGATACATGGATTGACAATGCTTAAAATTTCAAGATAACTAATAAATAAAAAATTAGGATACTTCAACAAAGGATTATATATTCAATTGGTATGAGTTTTAGTCGATACATGGTTTGACAATGCTTAATATTTTAAGATAAGAAATAAATAAAAAATTAGGGTACTTCAACAAAGGATTATATATTCAATAGGTAGGAGTTTTCGGCAATTCGTCAAACAGAAATGAGCATAATATGACAAAAAATGCCTAACTACCGGTTTGATCACCGCGGAAAACATTTGCAGTGATCCTTAACTCTACTCTAGCTATTATTTGAAGTGTAATAATTAATAAAAAAATGATCATACATCAACATAGTGTTATCTATACAAAAGTCGCAATTTTCCAAAGGTTGTTCGAGTAGAAATGACTTTAAGAAGGTCAAATTAACTAACTACATATTTGATCGATACATGGATTGACAATGCTTAATATTTCAAGATAACTAATAAATAAAAAAAATGGGGAACTTCAACAAAGGATTATATATTCAATAGGTATGAGTATTCGGCAATTCGTCAAACAGAAATGAGCATTATATGTCAAAAAAAGCCTAACTACCTATTTGATCGCCACGCAAAACATTTGTAGTGAACCTTAACTTGACTCTAGCTATTATTTGAAGCGTAATAATAAATAAAAAAATGATTATACATCAACATAGTGTTATCTATACAAAAGTCGCAATTTTCCTAAGGTTCTTCGAGTATAAATGACTTTAAGAAGGTCAAATTAGCTAACTACCTATTTGATGGATACATGGATTGACAATGCTTAATATTTAAAGATAACTAATAAATAAAAAATTAGGGTACTTCAACAAAGGATTATATATTCAATTGGTATGAGTTTTAGTCGATACATGGTTTGACAATGCTTAATATTTTAAGATAAGAAATAAATAAAAAATTAGGGTACTTCAACAAAGGATTATATATTCAATAGGTAGGAGTTTTCGGCAATTCGTCAAACAGAAATGAGCATAATATGACAAAAAATGCCTAACTACCGGTTTGATCACCGCGGAAAACATTTGCAGTGATCCTTAACTCTACTCTAGCTATTATTTGAAGTGTAATAATTAATAAAAAAATGATCATACATCAACATAGTGTTATCTATACAAAAGTCGCAATTTGCCAAAGGTTGTTCGAGTAGAAATGACTTTAAGAAGGTCAAATTAACTAACTACATATTTGATCGATACATGGATTGACAATGCTTAATATTTCAAGATAACTAATAAATAAAAAAAATGGGGAACTTCAACAAAGGATTATATATTCAATAGGTATGAGTATTCGGCAATTCGTCAAACAGAAATGAGCATTATATGACAAAAAATGCCTAACTACCGATTTGATAGCCGCGCAAAACATTTGCAGTGATCCTTAACTTGACTCTAGCTATTATTTGAAGCGTAATAATTAATAAAAAAATGATCATACATCAACATAGTGTTATCTATACAAAAGTTGCAATTTTGCTAAGGTTCCTCGAGTAGAAATGACCTTAAGAAGGTCAAATTAACTAACTACCTATTTGATCGATACATGGATTGACAATGCTTGAAATTTCAAGATAACTAATAAATAAAAAAATTAGGATACTTCAACAAAGGATTATATATTCAATAGGAAGGAGTTTTCGGCAATTGGTCAAACAGAAAAGAGCAAAATATGACAAACAATGCCTAACTACATATTCGATCGCCGCGCAAAACATTTGCAGTGATCCTTAACTTTATTCTAGCAATTATTTGAAGCGTAATAATTAATAAAAAAATGATCAGACATCAACATAGTGTTATCTATACGAAAGTCGCAATTTTCCTAAGGTTCTTCGAGTAGAAAAGACCTTAAGAAGGTCAAATTAACTAACAACCTCTTTGATCGATACATGGATTGACAATGCTTAATATTTCAAGAAAACTAATAAATAAATAATTAGGGTACTGCAACAAAGGATTATATATTCAATAGGTGGGAGTTTTCGGCAATTCGTCAAACAGAAATGAGCCTAATATGACAAAAAATGCCTAACTACCAATTTGATCGCCGCGCAAAACATTTGCAGTGATCCTTAACTTGACTCTAGCTATTATCTGAAGCGTAATAATAAATAAAAAAATGAATATACATCAACATAGTGTTATCCATACAAACGACGCAATTTTCCTAAGGTTCTTCGAGTAGAAATGACTTAAAAAGGTAAAATTAACTAACTTCCTATTTAATCGATACATGGATTGACAATGCTTAAAATTTCAAGATAACTAATAAATAAAAAATTAGGATACTTCAACAAGGGATTATATATTCAATAGGTAGGAGTTTTCGGCAATTGGTCATACAGAAATGAGCAAAATATGACAAAAAATGCCTAACTACCTATTTGATCGCCGCCCAAAACATTTGCAGTGATCCTTCACTTGACTCTAGCTATTATTTGAAGCGTAATAATTAATAAAAAAATTATCATACCTCAACGTAGTGTTATCTATACAAAAGTCGCCATTTTCCTAAGGTTCTTCGATTAGAAATGACTTTAAGAAGGTCAAATTAACTAACTACCTATTTGATCGATACATGAATTAACAATGCTTAATATTTCAAGATAACTAATAAATAAAAAAATTAGGATACTTCAACAAAGGATTATATATTCAAAAGGTAGAAGTTTTCGGCAATTGGTCAAACAGAAATGGGCAAAATATGACAAAAAATGCCAAAATCCCTATTTGATCGCCGCGCAAAACATTTGCAGTGATCCTTAACTTGACTCCAGCTATTATTTGAAGCGTAATAATTAATAAAAAAATGATCATACATCAACATAGTGTTATCTATACAAAAGTCGCAATTTTCCTAAGGTTCTTCGAGTAGAAAAGACCTTAAGAAGGTCAAATTAACTAACAACCTCTTTGATCGATACATGGATTGACAATGCTTAATATTTCAAGAAAACTAATAAATAAATAATTAGGGTACTGCAACAAAGGATTATATATTCAATAGGTGGGAGTTTTCGGCAATTCGTCAAACAGAAATGAGCCTAATATGACAAAAAATGCCTAACTACCAATTTGATCGCCGCGCAAAACATTTGCAGTGATCCTTAACTTGACTCTAGCTATTATCTGAAGCGTAATAATAAATAAAAAAATGAATATACATCAACATAGTGTTATCTATACAAACGACGCAATTTTCCTAAGGTTCTTCGAGTAGAAATGACTTTAAGAAGGTAAAATTAACTAACTTCCTATTTAATCGATACATGGATTGACAATGCTTAAAATTTCAAGATAACTAATAAATAAAAAATTAGGATACTTCAACAAGGGATTATATATTCAATAGGTAGGAGGTTTCGGCAATTGGTCAAACAGAAATGAGCAAAATATGACAAAAAATGCCTAACTACCTATTTGATCGCCGCGCAAAACATTTGCAGTGATCATTAATTTTACTCTAGCTATTATTTGAAGCGTAATAATTAATAAAAAAATGATCATACATCAACATTGTATTATCTATACAAAAGTCGCAATTTTCCTAAGGTTGTTCGAGTAGAAATGACTTTAAGAAGGTCAAATTAACTAACTACCTATTTGATCGATACATGGATTGACAATGCTTAATATTTCAAGATAACTAATAAATAAAAAATTAGGGTATTTCAATAAAGGATTATATATTCAATAGGTATGAGTTTTAGTCAATTCGTCAGACAAAAATGAGCATAATATGACAAAAAATGCATAACTACCTATTTGATCGCCGCGCAAAACATTTGCAGTGATCCATAACTTCACTCGAGCTATTATTTGAATCGTAATAATTAAAAAAAAATAATCATATATCAACATAGTGTTATCTATACAAAAGTCGCAATTTTCCTAAGGTTCTTCGAGTAAAAAAGACCTTAAGAAGGTCAAATTAACGAACTACCTATTTGATTGATACATGGATTGACAATTCTTAATATGTAAAGATAACTAATAAATACAAAATTAGGGTACTTCAACAAAGGATTATATATTCAATTTGTAGGAGTTTTCGGCAATTCGTCAAACAGAAATGAGCATAATATGTCAAAAAAAGCCTAACTACCTATTTGATCGCCACGCAAAACATTCGTTGTGATCCATAACTTGACTCTAGCTATTATTTGAAGCGTAATAATTAATAAAAAAATGATCATACATCAACATAGTGTTATCTATACAAAAGTCGCAATTTTCCTAAGGTTCTTCGAGTAGAAATGACTTTAAGAAGGTCAAATTAACTAACTACCTATTTGATCGATACATGGATTGACAATGCTTAATATTTCAAGATAAGAAATAAATAAAAAATTAGGGTACTTCAACAAAGGATTATATATTCAATAGGTAGGAGTTTTCGGCAATTCGACAAACAGAAATGAGCATAATTTGACAAAAAATGCCTAACTACCTATTTGATCGTCGTGCAAAACATTTGTAGTGATCCTTAAATTGACTCTAGCTATTATTTGAAGCGTAATAATAAATAAAAAAATGATTATACATCAACATAGTGTTATCTATACAAAAGTCGCAATTTTCCTAAGGTTCTTCGAGTATAAATGACTTTAAGAAGGTCAAATTAACTAACTACCTATTTGATGGATACATGGATTGACAATGCTTAATATTTAAAGATAACTAATAAATAAAAAATTAGGGTACTTCAACAAAGGATTATATATTCAATTGGTAGGAGTTTTCGGCAATTCGTCAAACAGAAATGAGCATAATATGACAAAAAATGCCTAACTACCTATTTGATCGCCACGCAAAACATTCGCTGTGATCCATAACTTGACTCTAGCTATTATTTGAAGCGTAATAATTAATAAAAAAATGATCATACATCAACATAGTGTTATCTGTACAAAAATCACAATTTTCCTAAGGTTCTTCGAGTAGAAATGACTTTAAGAAGGTCAAATTAACTAACTACCTATTTGATCGATACATGGTTTGACAATGCTTAATATTTTAAGATAAGAAATAAATAAAAAATTAGGGTACTTCAACAAAGGATTATATATTCAATAGGTAGGAGTTTTCGGCAATTCGTCATACAGAAATGAGCATAATATGACAAAAAATGCCTAACTACCGGTTTGATCACCGCGGAAAACATTTGCAGTGATCCTTAACTCTACTCTAGCTATTATTTGAAGCGTAATAATTAATAAAAAAATGATCATACATCAACATAGTGTTATCTATACAAAAGTCGCAATTTTCCAAAGGTTGTTCGAGTAGAAATGACTTTAAGAAGGTCAAATTAACTAACTACATATTTGATCGATACATGGATTGACAATGCTTAATATTTCAAGATAACTAATAAATAAAAAAATGGGGGACTTCAACAAAGGATTATATATTCAATAGGTATCAGTATTCGGCAATTCGTCAAACAGAAATGAGCATTATATGACAAAAAATGCCTAACTACCGATTTGATCGCCGCGCAAAACATTTGCAGTGATCCTTATCTTGACTCTAGCTATTATTTGAAGCGTAATAATTAATAAAAAAATGATCATACATCAACATAGTGTTATCTATACAAAAGTTGCAATTTTGCTAAGGTTCCTCGAGTAGAAATGACCTTAAGAAGGTCAAATTAACTAACTACCTATTTGATCGATACATGGATTGACAATGCTTGAAATTTCAAGATAACTAATAAATAAAAAAATTAGGATACTTCAACAAAGGATTATATATTCAATAGGAAGGAGTTTTCGGCAATTGGTCAAACAGAAATGAGCAAAATATGACAAACAATGCCTAACTACATATTCGATCGCCGCGCAAAACATTTGCAGTGATCCTTAACTTTATTCTAGCAATTATTTGAAGCGTAATAATTAATAAAAAAATGATCAGACATCAACATAGTGTTATCTATACGAAAGTCGCAATTTTCCTAAGGTTCTTCGAGTAGAAAAGACCTTAAGAAGTGATCGTCAAACAGAAATGAGCCTAATATGACAAAAAATGCCTAACTACCAATTTGATCGCCGCGCAAAACAATTGCAGTGATCCTTAACTTGACTCTAGCTATTATTTGAAGCGTAATAATAAATAAAAAAATGAATATACATCAACATAGTGTTATCTATACAAACGACGCAATTTTCCTAAGGTTCTTCGAGTAGAAATGACTTTAAGAAGGTAAAATTAACTAACTTCCTATTTAATCGATACATGGATTGACAATGCTTAAAATTTCAAGATAACTAATAAATAAAAAATTAGGATACTTCAACAAGGGATTATATATTCAATAGGTAGGAGTTTTCGGCAATTGGTCATACAGAAATGAGCAAAATATGACAAAAAATGCCTAACTACCTATTTGATCGCCGCCCAAAACATTTGCAGTGTTCCTTCACTTGACTCTAGCTATTATTTGAAGCGTAATAATTAATAAAAAAATTATCATACCTCAACGTAGTGTTATCTATACAAAAGTCGCCATTTTCCTAAGGTTCTTCGATTAGAAATGACTTTAAGAAGGTCAAATTAACTAACTACCTATTTGATCGATACATGAATTAACAATGCTTAATATTTCAAGATAACTAATAAATAAAAAAATTAGGATACTTCAACAAAGGATTATATATTCAAAAGGTAGAAGTTTTCGGCAATTGGTCAAACAGAAATGAGCAAAATATGACAAAAAATGCCAAAATCCCTATTTGATCGCCGCGCAAAACATTTGCAGTGATCCTTAACTTGACTCCAGCTATTATTTGAAGCGTAATAATTAATAAAAAAATGATCATACATCAACATAGTGTTATCTATACAAAAGTCGCAATTTTCCTAAGGTTCTTCGAGTAGAAAAGACCTTAAGAAGGTCAAATTAACTAACAACCTCTTTGATCGATACATGGATTGACAATGCTTAATATTTCAAGAAAACTAATAAATAAATAATTAGGGTACTGCAACAAAGGATTATATATTCAATAGGTGGGAGTTTTCGGCAATTCGTCAAACAGAAATGAGCCTAATATGACAAAAAATGCCTAACTACCAATTTGATCGCCGCGCAAAACATTTGCAGTGATCCTTAACTTGACTCTAGCTATTATCTGAAGCGTAATAATAAATAAAAAAATGAATATACATCAACATAGTGTTATCTATACCAACGACGCAATTTTCCTAAGGTTCTTCGAGTAGAAATGACTTTAAGAAGGTAAAATTAACTAACTTCCTATTTAATCGATACATGGATTGACAATGCTTAAAATTTCAAGATAACTAATAAATAAAAAATTAGGATACTTCAACGAGGGATTATATATTCAATAGGTAGGAGTTTTCGGCAATTGGTCATACAGAAATGAGCAAAATATGACAAAAAATGCCTAACTACCTATTGGATCGCCGCCCAAAACATTTGCAGTGATCCTTCACTTGACTCTAGCTATTATTTGAAGCATAATAATTAATGAAAAAATTATCATACCTCAACGTAGTGTTATCTATACAAAAGTCGCCATTTTCCTAAGGTTCTTCGATTAGAAATGACTTTAAGAAGGTCAAATTAACTAACTACCTATTTGATCGATACATGAATTAACAATGCTTAATATTTCAAGATAACTAATAAATAAAAAAATTAGGATACTTCAACAAAGGATTATATATTCAAAAGGTAGAAGTTTTCGGCAATTGGTCAAACAGAAATGAGCAAAATATGACAAAAAATGCCAAAATCCCTATTTGATCGCCGCGCAAAACATTTGCAGTGATCCTTAACTTGACTCCAGCTATTATTTGAAGCGTAATAATTAATAAAAAAATGATCATACATCAACATAGTGTTATCTATACAAAAGTCACAATTTTCCTAAGGTTCTTCGAGTAGAAATTACTTTAAGAAGGTCAAATTAACTAACTACATATTTGATCGATACATGGATTGACAATGCTTAATATTTAAAGATAACTAATAAATAAAAAATTCGGGTACTTCAACAAAGGATTATATATTCAATAGGTAAGAGTTTTCGGTAATTCGTCAAACAGAAATGAGTATAATATGACAAAAAATGCCTAACTACCTATTTGATCGCAGTGCAAAACATTTGCAGTGATCCATAACTTGACTCTAGCTATTATTTGAAGCGTAATAATTAATAAAAAAATGATCATACATCAACATAGTGTTATCTATACAAAAGTTGCAATTTTCCTAAGGTTCCTCGTGTAGAAATGACTTTAAGAAGGTCAAATTAACTAACTACCTATTTGATCGATACATGGATTGACAATGCTTAATATTTCAAGATAACAAATAAATAAAAAATTAGGGTACTTCAACAAATGATTATATATTCAATAGGTATGAGTATTAGGCAATTCGTCAAACAGAAATGAGCATAATATGACAAAAAATGCCTAACTACCGATATGATCGCCGTGCAAAACATTTGTAGTGATCCTTAACTTGTCTCTAGCTATTATTTGAAGCGTAATAATAAATAAAAAAAGGATTATACATCAACATAGTGTTATCTATACAAAAGTCGCAATTTTCCTAAGGTTCTTCGAGTAGAAAAGACCTTAAGAAGGTCAAATTAACTAACAACCAATTTGATCGATACATGGATTGACAATGCTTAATATTTCAAGAAAACTAATAAATAAATAATTAGGGTACTACAACAAAGGATTATATATTCAATAAGTGGGAATTTTCGGCAATTCGTCAAACAGAAATGAGCCTAATATGACAAAAAATGCCTAACTACCAATTTGATCGCCGCGCAAAACATTTGCAGTGATCCTTAACTTGACTCTAGCTATTATCTGAAGCATAATAATAAATAAAAAAATGAATATACATCAACACAGTATTATCTATACAAACGACGCAATTTTCCTAAGGTTCTTAGAGTAGAAATGACTTTAAGAAGGTAAAATTAACTAACTTCCTATTTAATCGATACATGGATTGACAATGCTTAAAATTTCAAGATAACTAATAAATAAAAAATTAGGATACTTCAACAAGGGATTATATATTCAATAGGTAGGAGTTTTCGGCAATTGGTCATACAAAAATGAGCAAAATATGACAAAAAATGCCTAACTACCTATTTGATCTCCGCCCAAAACATTTGCAGTGATCCTTCACTTGACTCTAGCTATTATTTGAAGCGTAATAATTAATAAAAAAATTATCATACCTCAACGTAGTGTTATCTATACAAAAGTCGCCATTTTCCTAAGGTTCTTCGATTAGAAATGACTTTAAGAAGGTCAAATTAACTAATTACCTATTTGATCGATACATGAATTAACAATGCTTAATATTTCAAGATAACAAATAAATAAAAATTAGGGTACTGCAACAAAGGATTATATATTCAATAGGTGGGAGTTTTCGGCAATTGGTCAAACAGAAATGAGCAAAATATGACAAAAAATACCAAAATCCCTATTTGATCGCCGCGCAAAACATTTGCAGTGATCCTTTACTTGTCTCTAGCTATTATATGAAGCATAATAATTAATAAAAAAATGATCATACATCAACATAGTGTTATCTATACAAAAGTTGCAATTTTCCTAAGGTTCCTCGTGTAGAAATGACTTTAAGAAGGTCAAATTAACTAACTACCTATTTGATCGATACATGGATTGACAATGCTTAATATTTCAAGATAACAAATAAATAAAAAATTAGGGTACTTCAACAAAGGATTATATATTTAATAGATAGGAGTTTTCGGCAATTGGTCAAACAAAAATGAGCAAAATATGACAAAAAATGCCTAACTACCTATTTGATCGCCGCGTAAAACATTTCCAGTGATCCATAACTTGACTCGAGCTATTATTTGAAGCGTAATAATTAATAAAAAAAATGATCATACATCAACATAGTGTTATCTATACAAAAGTCGCAATTTTCCTAAGGTTCTTCGAGTAGAAAAGACCTTAAGAAGGTCAAATTAACTAACAACCTAATTAATCGATACATGGATTGACAATGCTTAATATTTCAGGAAAACTAATAAATAAATAATTAGGGTACTGCAACAAAGGATTATATATTCAATAGGTGGGAGTTTTCGGCAATTCGTCAAACAGAAATGAGCATAATATGACAAAAAATGCCTAACTACCTATTTGATCGCCGCGCAAAACATTTGTAGTGATCCTTAACTTGACTCTAGCTATTATATGAATCGTAATAATTAATAAAAAAATGATCATACATCAACATAGTGTTATCTATACAAAAGTTGCAATTTTCCTAAGGTTCCTCGTGTGGAAATGACTTTAAGAAGGTCAAATTAACTAACTACCTATTTGATCGATACATGGATTGACAATGCTTAATATTTCAAGATAACAAATAAATAAAAAATTAGGGTACTTCAACAAAGGATTATATATTCAATAGGTATGAGTATTAGGCAATTCGTCAAACAGAAATGAGCATAATATGACAAAAAATGCCTAACTACCGATATGATCGCCGTGCAAAACATTTGTAGTGATCCTTAACTTGACTCTAGCTATTATTTGAAGCGTAATAATAAATAAAAAAAGGATTATACATCAACATAGTGTTATCTATACAAAAGTCGCAATTTTCCTAAGGTTCTTCGAGTAGAAAAGACCTTAAGAAGGTCAAATTAACTAACAACCAATTTGATCGATACATGGATTGACAATGCTTAATATTTCAAGAAAACTAATAAATAAATAATTAGGGTACTACAACAAAGGATTATATATTCAATAAGTGGGAGTTTTCGGCAATTCGTCAAACAGAAATGAGCCTAATATGACAAAAAATGCCTAACTACCAATTTGATCGCCGCGCAAAACATTTGCAGTGATCCTTAACTTGACTCTAGCTATTATCTGAAGCATAATAATAAATAAAAAAATGAATATACATCAACATAGCGTTATCTATACAAACGACGCAATTTTCCTAAGGTTCTTCGAGTAGAAATGACTTTAAGAAGGTAAAATTAACTAACTTCCTATTTAATCGATACATGGATTGACAATGCTTAAAATTTCAAGATAACAAATAAATAAAAAATTAGGATACTTCAACAAGGGATTATATATTTAATAGGTAGGAGTTTTCGGCAATTGGTCATACAGAAATGAGCAAAATATGACAAAAAATGCCTAACTACCTATTTGATCTCCGCCCAAAACATTTGCAGTGATCCTTCACTTGACTCTAGCTATTATTTGAAGCGTAATAATTAATAAAAAAATTATCATACCTCAACGTAGTGTTATCTATACAAAAGTCGCCATTTTCCTAAGGTTCTTCGAGTAGAAATGACTTTAAGAAGGTCAAATTAACTAACTACATATTTGATCGATACATGGATTGACAATGCTTAATATTTCAAGATAACTAATAAATAAAAAAATGGGGGACTTCAACAAAGGATTATATATTCAATAGGTATCAGTATTCGGCAATTCGTCAAACAGAAATGAGCATTATATGACAAAAAATGCCTAACTACCGATTTGATCGCCGCGCAAAACATTTGCAGTGATCCTTAACTTGACTCTAGCTATTATTTGAAGCGTAATAATTAATAAAAAAATGATCATACATCAACATAGTGTTATCTATACAAAAGTTGCAATTTTGCTAAGGTTCCTCGAGTAGAAATGACCTTAAGAAGGTCAAATTAACTAACTACCTATTTGATCGATACATGGATTGACAATGCTTGAAATTTCAAGATAACTAATAAATAAAAAAATTAGGATACTTCAACAAAGGATTATATATTCAATAGGAAGGAGTTTTCGGCAATTGGTCAAACAGAAATGAGCAAAATATGACAAACAATGCCTAACTACATATTCGATCGCCGCGCAAAACATTTGCAGTGATTCTTAACATTATTCTAGCAATTATTTGAAGCGTAATAATTAATAAAAAAATGATAAGACATCAACATAGTGTTATCTATACGAAAGTCGCAATTTTCCTAAGGTTCTTCGAGTAGAAAAGACCTTAAGAAGGTCAAATTAACTAACAACCTCTTTGATCGATACATGGATTGACAATGCTTAATATTTCAAGAAAACTAATAAATAAATAATTAGGGTACTGCAACAAAGGATTATATATTCAATAGGTGGGAGTTTTCGGCAATTCGTCAAACAGAAATGAGCCTAATATGACAAAAAATGCCTAACTACCAATTTGATCGCCGCGCAAAACATTTGCAGTGATCCTTAACTTGACTCTAGCTATTATCTGAAGCGTAATAATAAATAAAAAAATGAATATACATCAACATAGTGTTATCTATACAAACGACGCAATTTTCCTAAGGTTCTTCGAGTAGAAATGACTTTAAGAAGGTAAAATTAACTAACTTCCTATTTAATCGATACATGGATTGACAATGCTTAAAATTTCAAGATAATTAATAAATAAAAAATTAGGATACTTCAACAAGGGATTATATATTCAATAGGTAGGAGTTTTCGGCAATTGGTCATACAGAAATGAGCAAAATATGACAAAAAATGCCTAACTACCTCTTTGATCGCCGCCCAAAACATTTGCAGTGATCCTTCACTTGACTCTAGCTATTATTTGAAGCGTAATAATTAATAAAAAAATTATCATACCTCAACGTAGTGTTATCTATACAAAAGTCGTCGTTTTCCTAAGGTTCTTCGATTAGAAATGACTTTAAGAAGGTCAAATTAACTAACTACCTATTTGATCGATACATGAATTAACAATGCTTAATATTTCAAGATAACTAATAAATAAAAAAATTAGGATACTTCAACAAAGGATTATATATTCAAAAGGTAGAAGTTTTCGGCAATTGGTCAAACAGAAATGAGCAAAATATGACAAAAAATGCCAAAATCCCTATTTGATCGCCGCGCAAAACATTTGCAGTGATCCTTAACTTGACTCCAGCTATTATTTGAAGCGTAATAATTAATAAAAAATGATCATACATCAACATAGTGTTATCTATACAAAAGTCGCAATTTTCCTAAGGTTCTTCGAGTAGAAAAGACCTTAAGAAGGTCAAATTAACTAACAACCTCTTTGATTGATACAGGGATTGACAATGCTTAGTATTTCAAGAAAACTAATAAATAAATAATTAGGGTACTGCAACAAAGGATTATATATTCAATAGGTGGGAGTTTTCGGCAATTCGTCAAACAGAAATGAGCCTAATATGACAAAAAATGCCTAACTACCAATTTGATCGCCGCGCAAAACATTTGCAGTGATCCTTAACTTGACTCTAGCTATTATCTGAAGCGTAATAATAAATAAAAAAATGAATATACATCAACATAGTGTTATCTATACAAACGACGCAATTTTCCTAAGGTTTTTCGAGTAGAAATGACTTTAAGAAGGTAAAATTAACTAACTTCCTATTTAATCGATACAGGGATTGACAATGCTTAAAATTTCAAGATAACTAATAAATAAAAAATTAGGATACTTCAACAAGGGATTATATATTCAATAGGTAGGAGTTTTCGGCAATTGGTCATACAGAAATGAGCAAAATATGACAAAAAATGCCTAACTACCTATTTGATCGCCGCCCAAAACATTTGCAGTGATCCTTCACTTGACTCTAGCTATTATTTGAAGCGTAATAATTAATAAAAAAATTATCATACCTCAACGTAGTGTTATCTATACAAAAGTCGCCATTTTCCTAAGGTTCTTCGATTAGAAATGACTTTAAGAAGGTCAAATTAACTAACTACCTATTTGATCGATACATGAATTAACAATGCTTAATATTTCAAGATAACTAATAAATAAAAAAATTAGGATACTTCAACAAAGGATTATATATTCAAAAGGTAGAAGTTTTCGGCAATTGGTCAAACAGAAATGAGCAAAATATGACAAAAAATGCCAAAATCCCTATTTGATCGCCGCGCAAAACATTTGCAGTGATCCTTAACTTGACTCCAGCTATTATTTGAAGCGTAATAATTAATAAAAAAATGATCATACATCAACATAGTGTTATCTATACAAAAGTCGCAATTTTCCTAAGGTTCTTCGAGTAGAAATTACTTTAAGAAGGTCAAATAAACTAACTACCTATTTGATCGATACATGGATTGACAATGCTTAATATTTAAAGATAACTAATAAATAAAAAATTCGGGTACTTCAACAAAGGATTATATGTTCAATAGGTAGGAGTTTTCGGTAATTCGTCAAACAGAAATGAGTATAATATGACAAAAAATGCCTAACTACCTATTTGATCGCAGTGTAAAACATTTGCAGTGATCCATAACTTGACTCTAGCTATTATTTGAAGCGTAATAATTAATAAAAAAATGATCATACATCAACATAGTGTTATCTATACAAAAGTTGCAATTTTCCTAAGGTTCCTCGTGTAGAAATGACTTTAAGAAGGTCAAATTAACTAACTACCTATTTGATCGATACATGGATTGACAATGCTTAATATTTCAAGATAACAAATAAATAAAAAATTAGGGTACTTCAACAAATGATTATATATTCAATAGGTATGAGTATTAGGCAATTCGTCAAACAGAAATGAGCATAATATGACAAAAAATGCCTAACTACCGATATGATCGCCGTGCAAAACATTTGTAGTGATCCTTAACTTGACTCTAGCTATTATTTAAAGCGTAATAATAAATAAAAAAAGGATTATACATCAACATAGTGTTATCTATACAAAAGTCGTAATTTTCCTAAGGTTCTTCGAGTAGAAAAGACCTTAAGAAGGTCAAATTAACTAACAACCAATTTGATCGATACATGGATTGACAATGCTTAATATTTCAAGAAAACTAATAAATAAATAATTAGGGTACTACAACAAAGGATTATATATTCAATAAGTGGGAGTTTTCGGCAATTCGTCAAACAGAAATGAGTCTAATATGACAAAAAATGCCTAACTACCAATTTGATCGCCGCGCAAAACATTTGCAGTGATCCTTAACTTGACTCTAGCTATTATCTGAAGCATAATAATAAATAAAAAAATGAATATACATCAACATAGTGTTATCTATACAAACGACGCAATTTTCCTAATGTTCTTAGAGTAGAAATGACTTTAAGAAGGTAAAATTAACTAACTTCCTATTTAATCGATACATGGATTGACAATGCTTAAAATTTCAAGATAACTAATAAATAAAAAATTAGGATACTTCAACAAGGGATTATATATTCAATAGGTAGGAGTTTTCGGCAATTGGTCATACAGAAATGAGCAAAATATGACAAAAAATGCCTAACTACCTATTTGATCTCCGCCCAAAACATTTGCAGTGATCCTTCACTTGACTCTAGCTATTATTTGAAGCGTAATAATTAATAAAAAAATTATCATACCTCAACATAGTGTTATCTATACAAAAGTCGCCATTTTCCTAAGGTTCTTCGATTAGAAATGACTTTAAGAAGGTCAAATTAACTAACTACCTATTTGATCGATACATGAATTAACAATGCTTAATATTTCAAGATAACAAATAAATAAAAATTAGGGTACTGCAACAATGGATTATATATTCAATAGGTGGGAGTTTTCGGCAATTGGTCAAACAGAAATGAGCAAAATATGACAAAAAATACCAAAATCCCTATTTGATCGCCGCGCAAAACATTTGCAGTGATCCTTAACTTGTCTCTAGCTATTATATGAAGCGTAATAATTAATAAAAAAATGATCATACATCAACATAGTGTTATCTATACAAAAGTTGCAATTTTCCTAAGGTTCCTCGTGTAGAAATGACTTTAAGAAGGTCAAATTAACTAACTACCTATTTGATCGATACATGGATTGACAATGCTTAATATTTCAAGATAACAAATAAATAAAAAATTAGGGTACTTCAACAAAGGATTATATATTTAATAGGTAGGAGTTTTCGGCAATTGGTCAAACAAAAATGAGCAAAATATGACAAAAAATGCCTAACTACCTATTTGATCGCCGCGTAAAACATTTCCAGTGATCCATAACTTGACTCGAGCTATTATTTGAAGCGTAATAATTAATAAAAAAATGATCATACATCAACATAGTGTTATCTATACAAAAGTCGCAATTTTCCTAAGGTTCTTCGAGTAGAAAAGACCTTAAGAAGGTCAAATTAACTAACAACCTAATTAATCGATACATGGATTGACAATGCTTAATATTTCAAGAAAACTAATAAATAAATAATTAGGGTACTGCAACAAAGGATTATATATTCAATAGGTGGGAGTTTTCGGCAATTCGTCAAACAGAAATGAGCATAATATGACAAAAAATGCCTAACTACCTATTTGATCGCCGCGCAAAACATTTGTAGTGATCCTTAACTTGACTCTAGCTATTATATGAATCTTAATAATTAATAAAAAAATGATCATACATCAACATAGTGTTATCTATACAAAAGTTGCAATTTTCCTAAGGTTCCTCGTGTACAAATGACTTTAAGAAGGTCAAATTAACTAACTTCCTATTTGATCGATACATGGATTGACAATGCTTAATATTTCAAGATAACAAATAAATAAAAAATTAGGGTACTTCAACAAAGGATTATATATTCAATAGGTATGAGTATTAGGCAATTCGTCAAACAGAAATGAGCATAATATGACAAAAAATGCCTAACTACCGATATGATCGCCGTGCAAAACATTTGTAGTGATCCTTAACTTGACTCTAGCTATTATTTGAAGCGTAATAATAAATAAAAAAAGGATTATACATCAACATAGTGTTATCTATACAAAAGTCGCAATTTTCCTAAGGTTCTTCGAGTAGAAAAGACCTTAAGAAGGTCAAATTAACTAACAACCAATTTGATCGATACATGGATTGACAATTCTTAATATTTCAAGAAAACTAATAAATAAATAATTAGGGTACTACAACAAAGGATTATATATTCAATAAGTGGGAGTTTTCGGCAATTCGTCAAACAGAAATGAGCCTAATATGACAAAAAATGCCTAACTACCAATTTGATCGCCGCGCAAAACATTTGCAGTGATCCTTAACTTGACTCTAGCTATTATCTGAAGCATAATAATAAATAAAAAAATGAATATACATCAACATAGTGTTATCTATACAAACGACGCAATTTTCCTAAGGTTCTTCGAGTAGAAATGACTTTAAGAAGGTAAAATTAACTAACTTCCTATTTAATCGATACATGGATTGACAATGCTTAAAATTTCAAGATAACAAATAAATAAAAAATTAGGATACTTCAACAAGGGATTATATATTCAATAGGTAGGAGTTTTCGGCAATTGGTCATACAGAAATGAGCAAAATATGACAAAAAATGCCTAACTACCTATTTGATCTCCGCCCAAAACATTTGCAGTGATCCTTCACTTGACTCTAGCTATTATTTGAAGCGTAATAATTAATAAAAAAATTATCATACCTCAACATAGTGTTATCTATACAAAAGTCGCCATTTTCCTAAGGTTCTTCGATTAGAAATGACTTTAAGAAGGTCAAATTAACTAACTACCTATTTGATCGATACATGAATTAACAATGCTTAATATTTCAAGATAACAAATAAATAAAAATTAGGGTACTGCAACAATGGATTATATATTCAATAGGTGGGAGTTTTCGGCAATTGGTCAAACAGAAATGAGCAAAATATGACAAAAAATACCAAAATCCCTATTTGATCGCCGCGCAAAACATTTGCAGTGATCCTTAACTTGACTCCAGCTATTATTTGAAGCGTAATAATTAATAAAAAAATGATCATACATCAACATAGTGTTATCTATACAAAAGTCGCAATTTTCCTAAGGTTCTTCGAGTAGAAATGACTTTAAGAAGGTCAAATTAACTAACTACCTATTTGATCGATACATTGATTGTCAATGCTTAATATTTCAAGATAACTAATAAATAAAAAATTAGGATACTTCAACAAAGGATTATATATTTAATAGGTAGGAGTTTTCGGCAATTGGTCAAACAAAAATGAGCAAAATATGACAAAAAATGCCTAACTACCTATTTGATCGCCGCGTAAAACATTTTCAGTGATCCTCAACTTGACTCGAGCTATTATTTGAAGCGTAATAATTAATAAAAAAAATGATCATACATCAACATAGTGTTATCTATACAAAAGTCGCAATTTTCCTAAGGTTCTTCGAGTAGAAAAGACCTTAAGAAGGTCAAATTAACTAACAACCTAATTAATCGATACATGGATTGACAATGCTTAATATTTCAAGAAAACTAATAAATAAATAATTAGGGTACTGCAACAAAGGATTATATATTCAATAGGTGGGAGTTTTCGGCAATTCGTCAAACAGAAATGAGCCTAATATGACAAAAAATGCCTAACTACCAATTTGATCGCCGCGCAAAACATTTGCAGTGATCCTTAACTTGACTCTAGCTATTATCTGAAGCGTAATAATAAATAAAAAAATGAATATACATCAACATAGTGTTATCTATACAAACGACGCAATTTTCCTAAGGTTCTTCGAGTAAAAATGACTTTAAGAAGGTAAAATTAACTAACTTCCTATTTAATCGATACATGGATTGACAATGCTTAAAATATCAAGATAACAAATAAATAAAAAATTAGGATACTTCAACAAGGGATTATATATTCAATAGGTAGGAGTTTTCGGCAATTGGTCATACAGAAATGAGCAAAATATGACAAAAAATGCCTAACTACCTATTTGATCGCCGCCCAAAACATTTGCAGTGATCCTTCACTTGACTCTAGCTATTATTTGAAGCGTAATAATTAATAAAAAAATTATCATACCTCAACGTAGTGTTATCTATACAAAAGTTGCCATTTTCCTAAGGTTCTTCGAGTAGAAATGACTTTAAGAATGTCAAATTAACTAACTACCTATTTGATCGATACATGGATTAACAATGCTTAATATTTCAAGATAACAAATAAATAAAAAATTAGGATACTTCAACAAAGGATTATATATTCAAAAGGTAGAAGTTTTCGGCAATTGGTCAAACAGAAATGACCAAAAAAAGACAAAAAATGCCAAAATCCCTATTTGATCGCCGCGCAAAACATTTGCAATGATCCTTAACTTGACTCCAGCTATTATTTGAAGTGTAATAATTAATAAAAAAATGATCATACATCAACATAGTGTTATCTATACAAAAGTCGCATTTTTCCAAAGGTTCTTCGAGTAGATATGACTTTAAGAAGGTCAAATTAACTAACTACCTATTTGATCGATACATGGATTGACAATGCTTAATATTTCAATATAACAAATAAATAAAAAATTCGGGTACTTCAACAAAGGATTATATATTCAATAGGTAGGAGTTTTCGGCAATTCGTCAAACAGAAAAGAGCATAATATGACAAAAAATGCGTAACTACCTATTTGATCGCCGCACAAAACATTTGTAGTGATCCTTAACTTGACTCTAGCTATTATTTGAAGCGTAACAATAAATAAAAAAATGATTATACATCAACGTAGTGTTATCTATACAAAAGTCGTAATTTTCCTAAGGTTCTTCGAGTAGAAATGACTTTAAGAAGGTAAAATTAACTAACTACCTATTTGATCGATACATGGATTGACAAGGCTTAAAATTACAAAATAACTAATAAATAAAAAATTTGGATACTTCAACAAAGGATAATATATTCAATAGGGGGGAGTTTTCGGCAATTCGTCAAACAGAAATGAGCAAAATATGACAAAAAATGCCTAACTACCTATTTGATCGCCGCGCAAAACATTTGCAGTGATCCTTAACTTGACTCTAGCTATTATTTGAAACGTAATAATTAATAAAAAAATGATCATACATCAACATAGTGTTATCTATACAAAAGTCGCAATTTTCCTAAGGTTCTTCGAGTAGAAATGAATTTAAGAAGGTCAAATTAACTAACTACATATTTGATCGATACATAGATTGACAACGCTTAATATTTCAAGATAAATAATAAATGAAAAATTTGGATACTTCAACAAAGGATTATATATTCAATAGGTAGGAGTTTTCGGCAATTGGTCAAACAGGAATGAGCAAAATATGACAAAAAATGCCTAACTACCTATTTGATCGCCACGCAAAACATTTGCAGTGATCCTTAACTTTACTCTAGCTATTATTTGAAGCGTAATAATTAATAAAAATATGATCATACATCAACATTGTGTTATCTATACAAAAGTCGCAATTTTCCTAAGTTTGTTCGAGTAGAAATGGCTTTAAGAATGTCAAATTAACTAACTACCTATTTGATCGATATATGGATTGAAAATGCTTAATAGTTCAAGATAACTAATAAATAAAAAATTAAGGTACTTCAACAAAGGATTATATATTCAATAGGTAGAAGTTTTCGGCAATTGGTCAAACAGAAATGAGCAAAATATGACAAAAAATGCCTAAATCCCTATTTGATCGCCGCGCAAAACATTGGCAGTGATCCTTAACTTGACTCCAGCTATTATTTGAAGCGTAATAATTAATAAAAAAATGATCATACATCAACATAGTGTTATCTATACAAAAGTCACAATTTTCCTAAGGTTCTTCGAGTAGAAATGACTTTAAGAAAGTTAAATTAACTAACTACCTATTTGATCGATACATGGATTGACAATGCTTAATATTTAAAGATAACTAATAAATAAAAAATTAGGGTACTTCAACAAAGGATTATATATTCAATAGGTTGGAGTTTTCGGTAATTCGTCAAACAGAAATGAGTATAATATGACAAAAAATGCCTAACTACCTATTTGATCGCCGTGCAAAACATTTGCAGTGATCCATAACTTGACTCCAGCTATTATTTGAAGCGTAATAATTAATAAAAAAATGATCATACATCAACATAGTGTTATCTATACAAAAGTTGCAATTTTTCTAAGGTTCCTCGTGTAGAAATGACTTTAAGAAGGTCAAATTAACTAACTACCTATTTGATCGATACATGGATTGACAATGCTTAATATTTCAAGATAACAAATAAATAAAAAATTAGGGTACTTCAAGAAAGGATTATATATTCAATAGGTAGGAGTTTTCGGCAATTCGTCAAACAGAAATGAGCATAATATGACAAAAAATGCGTAACTACCTATTTGATCGCCGCACAAAACATTTGCAGTGATCCTTAACTTGAGTCTAGCTATTATTTGAAGTGTAATAATAAATAAAAAATGATTATACATCAACATAGTGTTATCTATACAAAAGTCGCAATTTTCCTAAGGTTCTTCGAGTAGAAATGACTTTAAGAAAGTAAAATTAACTAACTACCTATTTGATCGATACATGGATTGACAAGGCTTAAAATTTCAAGATAACTAATAAATAAAAAATTAGGATACTTCAACAAAGGATAATATATTCAATAGGTGGTTGTTTTCGGCAATTCGTCAAACAGAAATGAGCAAAATATGACAAAAAATACCTAACTACCTATTTGATCGCCGCGCAAAACATTTGCAGTGATCCTTAACTTGACTCTAGCTATTATTTGAAGCGTAATAATGATCATTTTTTTATTAATTATTACGCTTCAAATAATAGCTAGAGTCAAGTTAAGGATCACTGCAAATATTTTGCGCGGCGATTAAATAGGTAGTTAGGCATTTTTTGTCATATTTTGCTCATTTATGTATGACAAATTGCCGAAAACTCCTACCTATTGAACATATAATCCTTTGTGGAAGTGTCCTAATTTTTTATTTATTAGTTATCGTGAAATTTTAAGCATTGTCAATACATGTATCGATCAAATAGGTAGTTAGTTAATTTTACCTTCTTAAAGTCATTTCAACTCGAAGAACCTTAGGAAAATTGCGACTTTTGTATAGATAACACTATGTTGATGTATGATCATTTTTTTATTTATTATTACGCTTCAAATAAAAGCTAAAGTCAAGTTAAGGATCACTGCAAAAGTTTTACGCGGCGAACAAATAGGAAGTTAGGCATTTTTGGTCATATTATGCTCATTTCTGTTTGACGAATTGCCGAAAACTCCTACCTATTGAATATATAATCCTTTGTCGAAGTACCCTAATTTTTTATTCATTAGTTATCTTGAAATATTAAGCATTGTCAATCCATGTATCGATCAAATAGGTAGTTAGTTAATTTGACCTTCCTAAAGTCATTACTACTCGAAGAACCTTTGGAAAATTGCGTCTTTTGTATAGATAACACTAGGTTGATGTATGATCATTTTTTTATTAATTATTACCCTTCAAATAATAGCTAGAGTCAAGTTAAGGATCACTGCAAATGTTTTGCGCGGCGATCAAATAGGTAGTTAGGCATTTTTTGTCATATTATGCTCATTTCTGTTTGACGAATTGCCGAAAACTCCTACCTATTGAATATATAATCCTTTGTCGAAGTACCTTAATTTTTTATTTATTAGTTATCTTGAAATATTAAGCATTGTCAATCCATGTATCGATCAAATAGGTAGTTAGTTAATTTGACCTTCCTAAAGTCATTTCTACTCGAAGAACCTTAGGAAAATTGCGTCTTTTGTATAGATAACACTATGTTGATGTATGATCATTTTTTTATTTAGTATTACGTTTCAAATAATAGCTAGAGTCAAGTTAAGGATTGTTGACACCTGATTTTTTATCAGTCTTTCATAGTTTATTTTTAAAAAATTCATAAAAAATCTATAAAAAGTTAAAAAAATTAAAAAATCATCTTTGGTAGCCTTGACCAAGCTAAAGGAACCATTTTTGATAAAAAATAATTTTTAATATTTTTTAATATTTTTTAATATTTTCCAAAAATAGAAAAATACATGAAAAATGAAGAAAAATAGCGTTTGCTGTCGTAAAAATATAGAAAAATAGTCAATATTTTTATTTTAATTTCTTTTACATTTTGAACTCATAAATAGTCAAAATTCAAGTTCAATTGCATGTGTTTCTTCACGACGCATAGAGTTGAATTTAGCAAAAAAATGTCATTCGAGTATTTTAATTTGTAAATTTCTACATCTTTTTTAGTCTTGACGTCCAATTAGATCGACCACCATCTACAATAAATGCCCCTTGCTGAATATTTTCGTTTTTGTTTCACATGATTTCATGGTGTAAAACGCCGAGTGGATCCCCAAATATAATCGGGTCGGCATGAGCTCGATAGCTCGTCCAAGACCAAATCAGGGCACGGCGAACCCCATGTGAGTACTCTCGAACTCCTTCGATGCTTCCTAATGCTTTTATTAGGTTAGATCGTGTGTAGAATGGCTAGGACAGCTAAATCATTCTTGAGCTGTGATTGATAAATAGGACCTTATTAGAAATGCCATGTGATTTATTTGCATATCTAGATTCCTTGAGTTGGGCATTTTATTACTGATTGTGATTGCTAGGATAATCACTCTTATCTACATGAATTTCTAGATTTATGGTTCATACCTTACTCATCCGCATGAATCTCAGGCTAGAAAATTCAGTCAACTTAGGTACCGAAAGGGCGTCAACTCTGACAGTTGGTGTAACTAAGTCCCCGAAACCATTTCTCTGGTTCTCGCAGAATTGAATAGAAACTCCCAACTATTCGATTGGGTGGTCCAATCATACCCTAAAAAAATGATTGGTGGCGACTCCATGACATGCACACTTAGCACATGTCACTAGACCACACTGAAAGTCGATCACGCATACCTCCGTTGCGATTTGGGTAATGGGCCTTGGGAGAGGCCCGCGTCCGACCAGACAGGACGGCCCATTAGCCCTCGAGAGCCCGACAACCTCAAGAGGGTCGCGACAGACTGGCAACTCTGCTGGGGACTGGTTCTTAACCATTTAGTGGACTTGAGCCGATTAAAAAGTTGATTGATTCTTCTAACCTAATTTTATGCAGATGCTCTCGAAAGTGAGGTGTATATGCTAACGAATGTGTTAGATGTTTTTGTAGACGGGAGAAATAAGGGGTGAAGTGCTTGTTAACTTTGTTTTATGCAGGCAGGAGTTTTGGATGTATGATTGTGTGGATGTTTATATTGAAGCGGTGATTGTTAAATAAAATGCATGTCTATTGCTTTAGCACGACACAATGAATACACACAATTACGCCTAAAACCCCGGGCGCCCTCTTTAGGAACACAATAGAAGGAATTGAAAATGGAATCTCCGTGAGGAAAAACATGGGGTAATCCACTTTTCAATTCCGCTCACTTCGAACTATGGATTGAGTCCCAATGCAACGATAGTTGTGCAATGGAATCGGCTCTTCCCAGAATTCGAGGTGAGAACCTTGGCTTTAGGTACCAAGCCCTATCTTTTGATTTTTAGGAGTTTTCCCTCACTTGTCTCATGCGTTTGTCTATGGAAGGTTAGTATACCTAACACTGCTAAAAATACAGAGAAGCTTGATTTTCTCTTAAGTTTGGTTGGTAAGACTTTTCTATCCCTCGAACTTGTTACAGCTCTTAATCATTATATTCATTGCATAATTCCGGTGATTGGATTAAATGCCATTTTGAGGATAGATAGGTGTGTTTTCCTCCCAATGTTCTTGATGGAAGATGAAGATGGTGTCATCCCATTACGAGCGCCAAGTGGACAAGAAGAGCCTGCTATGGACATCATTAAGGTATCATCTAATGAAGATGACGATTTGGAATAGGTGATCCTGAAGTCACGTCTCAAAGATCGAAACTGGGGCATCTCTAAGTATTAAGATCACATTCCTTTGTTTTAATTTTCATTTCTAGCCTTCTTGTATAGGATTTATTTTGCTGAGATCCTCTCTATCTGATCCCTTAGATTGATTGTATTAGGGATCTATTTGTGTTTATATACATTCAGATTGAAATTTATTGTATTTCTATTGACTTGTCATTGGAATGTGATAGTGGCATTTCTTCTAATCACTCGAATACTCCAAAATCAATTTTATAATTCCTTTGGATGAAATTGAAATTGGAAGTCTTATACAACCTTTTGGCCGTATAGGGCAATACAATCCCAATTTCGCCAGAAGGAACTATAAACTTGAATTGGTTCATGCATGTTTTGCATCATTGGTAATCCACAATAATTGATCAAGAGTATTCGTGTTTTTCAAATTTAATGAAAAGATAGATATCCAAATTACTCTCGTTCTTAGCAAACGGCTTTAATTTGGATACCGTATCTTCAATTGAATTTAAAACACATCGTAATTGTGTACTTTTGAACATTCCATTGATTTTCTTGGAATTGATCAAAGGCGATTATCGTGAATTACATTCCTTTCAATGATATGCTTTCCTTTGAGGAATATTGATAAAAGCTTTTGTACAAGGCCAAAACCCTTGTAAATGCTCTTATCCCTATTAATCACAAGTAAGCATAAAATTGAAAGGATTTATGCTTTATTTTTCAAATTCTTTCTTTTGATTCTGCCTTTTCATTTGAAACAGGTTAAAAACAAGTAGAGAAGAGAAGTCTTTTTGTGGATAATCGCGGTGGGAGGTTCCTTTATCTGATCATAAGCAAGATTAAAAAATCAAGATGTACACGCTCGAATCATCAATGTCAAAGCGCAGCTTGCCTAGGTTGAGAGTGGTCAGGTGTTCGAGAAAGTCAGCCATACAGAAGTTGAGACACACACATTAGAGCTTTCATTCATTTCGCTCAATCGAGGGACCTTAAAAGCAGATCATACAAATCATCGGGGTGGAAACATAAAACCGCAATGAGCCCTAATTAGCATCACAAAGGAACCAAGTTGGCCCTCCATATTATTGATGCTTTGCTTATACTCACCACCTCGAGACTCGAGATCTGCAAGCTTAAGAAGAAGGCGTTTACATTCCCCTTTAAGCTCGGCAACCTTGGTCCCGTGATCTTCGGCGGCTATTTCCAGGTCCCGAACTAGTCCTCTCCCATGGGCTATATCCGCGGTAATGCTGTCAAGCCTTTCTTCCTGCCACTCACATTGAAACTTCAACACGACATTACGACGGTCGTGCTCATAGGTGGTCAGGGATAAGGCCAAGCGCTCCACCAAATTTCCCCTCTCGCGAAGCAACATCGAGACTCGCTTGTTGGCGAACTCAACAGCCTTTCTGTGACTATCGGCCACAAGGTTGGCCAACACCAAGCAGTTGGACCGATCCTCATAGCGAGCTCGCAAAACGTGAGCCACGGTAGCTTTTCGATGAGCGACACGGTAAGTCTCTAAAAAGTTTATAAAGAGGGTTGGGAAGATTCTATATTCCCTCTCTAAATTAGTGCCCTCGATGGAGGTGGTGTCTATTTCCACGAGCAAAATGCGGATTTCATCTTCAGTTTCTGGGTGATCGGCTATATGAGCATAGCCTCGACCGAGGAGGTTATAGAGTTTTTCCCACTGGGCCAAAATTTCGGCCGAGAAAGCGCGAATAGGAGAGGAGGTCATTTTCGTTGGAGTGAGGGAGAAGAAGATGAGTGTGGTAGAGTGATTAAAATAAGAAAAGGCAATTATGTAAGAGTGTTAATCTTCTCTGCATTAACTCCTCATTTTATAGCAACTCGAGAATGAAGAAAGGCACAGCAATAATGCTCGTGGAGCCAAGTTAATTGGGTAAAGCAGTGGTGGCTCTTTCGGTGAACCATCAGATCTGTCCCAGTCCGCGATTTCAGGCTTGATAAACCTAAAAAAGTTGTAAAAAGATATGTCGGTGTCACCATATTAAAATTGAGCGGGAGTTAAGCGCAACTATCGAAAAAAGTTGCGAAAGGATTTGGCGGTCCCATCATATTAAAAAACTGAGCAGGAGGCGAGCGTAGTTCCACCTTTTTGAAAATAAGTGGGAGACAGACATGGATATCGAGAAAAGGAAATCGATTTGGTGTCCCTCCACGTTGAAAAGAAGAAAGAAGACGACAAAGCGGGAAATACGAAATCTTGGGAGCAACGCTTGCCTGATGATCTTCATCCATGTTTAAAGAACGTTTCATGGGCATACAGAACCACTCAAAAGAAAATTTAGAGAGAGTGAGCATACATGAGAGAGTAGAGAACCCTGAGTGAGCAAAAATTGATCGAACATTTTTCGATCCAACATGTTTGAGGGTTACCATCAGTTGCTAGAGGCGACTGATCCAAAAATCTCAGAAAATGAACTACTGAGAGATCTCGAAGATTCCAGGATGGCGTCTGGTACCAGAACCACAGAACCCAACCCTTTCGGCAACGAAGTTCAGGATCTCAGCAGTGACGACAACAGCAGCAGCGATGGTCAATCCCGGAAAAGGAAACGTCGCCAGTGCCACACTCAGAATGAAATCCAAGAGCTTGAAGCTTTCTTTAGTGAATGCCCTCTCCCGAACATGAAACAAAGAAATGAATTGGGCCAGAAGCTAGGGATGAAACCTTTGAGGGTCAAGTTTTGGTTTCAAAATAAGCGAGCCAAATTGAGGGCTCAACACAGACGTCAAGAACTTGCGATTCTAAAGGAGGAAAACGAAAAGCTTCGAGCGGAGAACATGAGGTATAAGAAAGCTCCCAGCACTATCGCTTGCCTTAATTGCGGTGGCCCTATCACTCTCGGCGAAATGTTCCTTGATAAGCCTTATATGAGGATTGAAAATGCTCATTCACCACCCCACTCCCTCGAACCATCTTCGATACAATCGGATTTTGTTGGAGATATGCATGAACAAATCAATTCTACGAAGTCAATATCGATGCCTTCTAAAGGATGTGATATGCGTCACCATGATTGGAGTTTCCTTAACGATGAGCTTACTATCACGACCGACCAATCCAAAGCTGATGAATTCCCTCCACAACAATTTCCGGCTCGATCAAATTCTACTGGAAATAGGCCAGAGAGCAATAGCCAAGTTGTCAACACTGTTCCGGGTCGCAAGAAGACGAGGGTCAATTGGTCCCCCGAGCTTCATCTCAAGTTCCTTAGTGCGATTCAGCAACTAGGGATCAACTCAGCATATCCAACGCGCATACTTGAGATCATGAACATACCAGGACTCACTAAAGATGGAGTCGCGAGTCACCTCAAGAGCTACAGAAGGGCGCTAAGACAGCGCCACACAGCACTGAACCTGAAAGAACTCAACTTGTGCATAAACACTAGGCATGGCTATAACTACAATGCCCCTGAAGTAAGAAATACCCTGCCGAATCTAGGCACCGACCAAGCTGGTAGCAGCACCATCGACTACTTGGGCGCTAATCAAAATATTCCCTCGAATCATCTCAGCACCCCTCAAGAGTATATGCCACAAGTGCAGCAGGTACGAACTCCTTGGTTTGAGCAGCAACTTTTCGCTAGTGCTCTTCCTATCCCCGATCAACATATTGCGCCTAGTGTTCAAAGATCTGCCCGGCTTGGGCATATGATTTCGGAAGATCAAGCGGGCGGATGCTTTGAGGATTTTTGTTTCTCCCATTCCCAAATGGAAGGTGCTTTTGATAGTGAACCGATCAATCATCCTCTTATAATCTCGAGCAACGACGAAGGTTCTAGCTCGAAGAATCAGATCGCTCACAACAGAAACAGGAATCCTTCAACGCCAAGCGATGATGGTCAACCCGAATATCAGTTGCTCGAAGAATCAAAGGATTTCCTTGATGAGGAGCTCCATATCTGGATCGATCAGTTTAAAACTGATGGACTTATGAAGTTATGATCCAAAATGACGATTATATGTCTGATTCATGGTGTACTAGGCACATGTGAATGGATGTATCATTAATCTTTCTGTCATAAAGTCTTCCATGCAAGATAATCTTCCTTAATGCCTAGAGTTAATCTGGGGCAGCGATCAGTACTACCTGCGAGCATCATCATGCTTGAGTACGACAATCCCTTGTTAGATTAGAGTCGAGGCGAATCAATTGAACGCCACGAAGAAAAACATTTAAAGGCTTCACATAGGAAAATGCGAGCAAAAGCCCGAGCGAGCTCAAAGACGGTTAGCTCTGTATCGTTCTAAGGGACCTTTAGTCGTTATGAACTCTAAATTGAGCTTGTTTCATTCTCGATGGGGGTCGCTAACTGCTTCAAGAATTTTATAACAAAAAACGAACCAGTTAGGGACGCCAATAGTGCTGTGTCCTGGTAGTCAGTGAACTGGAAGTGGTACGAAACGTCAGGAGTTCGATCTCAGGATTGAAAAATCATTTTATCAGTTTGTCTATCACCCGATGAAGTTCAAAGAGATTCGACGCAGATGACTATAGAACTTGGGGCAATTCGAAAATCATCGATTCATTTTCATCAAGCGGCGAAGTTGGTATTGTAAAATGTGAAGCATGCAAATGACAAATCCGAAGCAGAAGGAGATGAATCATGATTCGCTTATCCAAGGTCGGGATTTCAACCTTCGACTAAAGCCAAATCTAGGATGAGTTTTTGATCTTGCCCACTCGACAAAACCCATCTCCACTGAAAATGGGGGCAAACCATTCCTACATCTGGAAAGCATGTCGAAGCCGAAGACATCAAATTCATCGTTTGATCCGTGGGGCAAGTCCCCGAAGCGATATTTATCATCCGCAGAGCGTAATGGAATCCATCCTTTCAATGTAAAACACATTTGGCCGCGGAGTCACCCATTTGGTAAAAAGAACGTATCGTTCCTAAATGATTTTCAATCAGATGCGGGGATAATGTTCTCTCATTTTCCTCTCAGGTGATGAACAGAGATGAGGCACCCAAGAAGCCATGCATTCAAATAACAAAATAGTGCATGAAACACGCCCAAAAAGATGAATGAATCTCCTCCGACGTAAATCCTCGAGGTGGATTCGTTGCCCAACCAGACGAAGAAATCATGGCCACAAGCTTAAGGGCCGGCTTCTACAATCCGCACATTGGCATGCAGAATGGAATTCAAATCAAGAGTAAAGTAGTATCGTCCCAATTTGTTTTGAATTTGGAAACCCAAAATAATGCTTAATATTTATCCTTGGCAGGAGCTCGCCATCAGGGCAGACATGTAAGTTTCATTTTTCTCCAAAAACCAAGAAGTCGAAAGAACTTTAGAACACCCAACAATCTTGTGTTACTATGTGAAGTGCAGATTTTCACAACCCTTGTACACTCGTTGGAGCATATGACCAAGGGTAAGATGTATCGTTCCAATTTTTGTAAAGTTTTAGAATATACAATGACATATCCCTTTTATATCTCCAGGATCTCCAGCCTCGATGGGCAGGTAAGTATCCCTTTTCCCAATTCATTGGAGATTAAAAACTTTCAGAATTAATTCGATTCTCACATCTAAAAAGACATAGAATTCTTACTTTATTGACATTCATGTTTTAAAACATGAGATTGTCTGAACATGAATTACACATGTATGGTGCATCATAAAATCCCTTTGAAGGATAAATCTTGATGAAATGAAATGAATTTTTCCAACAAGAGTCGTTTGAACTGTTCAAAAGGGTATTTTCTCATAAGAGAAGCGAGCCTAATCCAAACACGTCCCATACACACTTGAGAGATGAGGAGATTGGAAATGATAGCGAAACCTTAACCTATGGATATAAGGGTCATTCGCAACGATTACATGGATCGAGATGACAGAGGCATTTATTTCTTCATTCCAAACACTACAGATGCCCATTGAGAACCCCATTGAACGGCGATTTTCATTCTCAACCCTGTCAAGAACCACCCCACATTGGGGCAAATGAAGGTTAGTCCATCAGTATCAGAAAGTAAACGGTTAGAAATTTTCTTGCTCGGACTAACATAAATCTTTGTGTGTTGTTTATATGATAATCCAAGTGTCATAGGATGACGAGAATAATTCATTTCTCTATCCGACACACTGTTATCCTTTGCACAACCAAGTTGAGCCAGCAAATTCATTTAATCAACCTATTGGTGATCATTGCATATTCCAAAGCAAATGCAACATCACTCTAGGAATGGAAGCGTGCCAAAGTTTAAGTTGCATATCTAGCATGATTGCCGAAAATCCTAGCTCCAAAAGAAAAGAAAAACACGGGATTAAAAAAAGGGGGAAAAGAAAAATCCCTAGACATCAAGAAAAAGCAAAGTGCCTGGTAAAAAGCAAGGCTGATGTCTATTCAAAATATCCCCAGTAAAGTCTAGAGAGACGATGAAAAGACCCTGCAAAGGAGTTAGATCAAGATGACTACTCTCCAAATGATGTCGTGCTCAAATTGCAAACACACAAACAGACGGTCTCTTAATGTAACAAGAGACGCTTTTAAACATCCTTGTGCGCTCTAAAAGAGGAGTGTACACTTCAAGAAATGGAGATGTTCTTCGAATGACATGTGGCAAATTTGCAATGATCACCAATGTCAAACCCTTCACAATTTCTGGGCAAAAAATAAGCCTTTTTCGGTCCCCAATCCTTCCAATGTTACAACCCTGAAGTAGTCTTATCTGACTAAGACACTTGGGTTAATGTATAACTTAGCTCAAAGAAGTACGAGCAAGACTATTTCTTTCTCATTTTGCAGGGTTCTTGACTTGTAAACCCGGAGCAGATAGTGAAAAATTTCGTTCAACGGCCTTGACTCAAAAGTGAGTCCCCCTTGGAAACCGATATCCAAGCCTAACACTACGGTCCCGTGAAAGACCTCCTGATCGGTCGAAATGTATGCGTTGCGAATGATCCTGAAACCCAGGCACAGGTCGGTAGGAAATTGAGCACTTTCCCTATTAAAGATCATTATCACAGAGCAGTGAGGAGCCTTCTTGGGTGAGAAATACTCCAATGGATGTTTTGAGCAAACTCTTTTTGAAATTTTCAAATTGTTTGATCTAGAGTTTCCGTGCAAGGAATTTATGATCACATCTGTATATGGCAGGAATGTTTTGGATAACCTCCAACAATCAAAATGCACATTTCATGACTAAAACTTAAGTCGTAGAATTTTGTCAGTTAGATAATTATTGTCTTCCCAAAGATTACTAATATCTTCTTGGCGAGGAAAATTTTTTCAGGTCTAAGCTTTTTGCAGGACTTTTGGCCACCCCAAAGACTGGGTGCGTCATCCTTAGGTGAAGCCTTTTAGTAGGCAAATCTTTTCTAAGACCGATCCACAGAATGATCGAGTCTCCGACTAGCCCCGAAGAGCGGGTACGTCATCCTTTGATTCATATCAATTTGGAATCTCATAAATGGTAGAAACCGCCTGAAGGGTCAACTCAATGGTAGAAACCGCCTGAAGGGTCAATCAACGGTAGAAACCGCCTGAAGGGTCAACACAATGGTAGAAACCGCCTGAAGGGTCAATGTATGGTAGAAACCGCCTGAAGGGTCAACCAATGGTAGAAACCGCCTGAAGGGTCAACTCAATGGTAGAAACCACATGAAGGGTCAATGAATGGTAGAAACCGCATGAAGGGTCAAGGACTGGTAGAGACCGCCTGAAGGATCAACCCAATGGTCCGATCCACCATACGGATCAAAACCTTGATGAATCCCGAACGCGGGAGGAGTCGTTTTCCCTAATAAGCCTTACATTAGGCAAGCCATTTCTAGTTTAGTCCACCACACGGATCAAAACCCTTGGCAAATTCCCAAATGTGGGATGCGTCTTCCTTAGGTTCCTATCAGTTAGGAATCCCATTATGGTTTGACCTACCATACAGGTCAGAGCTTAACATCCCCAGGACACTCCGATGACAAGTCCTTAGGAATCTACTTGAACCCATCAGACACAGCAAATGCCGCAAGCATTCGGCAGGTAAGGGGCAGGGAAGTCTATCTACTCCTTAACTTTCTTACATCATATCAGGGAATTGAATGAGCACATCTCTTTTTAAGGAAAAGCACACATTGATGGGCATGAAAATTGGATGTCATGATTTCTTTTCTTTTCCCAGTCGAGTTGATCGGAACACAGGTGTCACCTTGTCTTTGAGAGAAACCTCTGACGAAATTCCTCTCAAAGAGGGGCAGCTGTTGACACCTGATTTTTTATCAGTCTTTCATAGTTTATTTTTAAAAAATTCATAAAAAATCTATAAAAAGTTAAAAAAAATTAAAAAATCATCTTTGGTAGCCTTGACCAAGCTAAAGGAACCATTTTTGATAAAAAATAATTTTTAATATTTTTTAATATTTTTTAATATTTTCCAAAAATAGAAAAATACATGAAAAATGAAGAAAAATAGCGTTTGCTGTCGTAAAAATATAGAAAAATAGTCAATATTTTTATTTTAATTTCTTTTACATTTTGAACTCATAAATAGTCAAAATTCAAGTTCAATTGCATGTGTTTCTTCACGACGCATAGAGTTGAATTTAGCAAAAAAATGTCATTCGAGTATTTTAATTTGTAAATTTCTACATCTTTTTTAGTCTTGACGTCCAATTAGATCGACCACCATCTACAATAAATGCCCCTTGCTGAATATTTTCGTTTTTGTTTCACATGATTTCATGGTGTAAAACGCCGAGTGGATCCCCAAATATAATCGGGTCGGCATGAGCTCGATAGCTCGTCCAAGACCAAATCAGGGCACGGCGAACCCCATGTGAGTACTCTCGAACTCCTTCGATGCTTCCTAATGCTTTTATTAGGTTAGATCGTGTGTAGAATGGCTAGGACAGCTAAATCATTCTTGAGCTGTGATTGATAAATAGGACCTTATTAGAAATGCCATGTGATTTATTTGCATATCTAGATTCCTTGAGTTGGGCATTTTATTACTGATTGTGATTGCTAGGATAATCACTCTTATCTACATGAATTTCTAGATTTATGGTTCATACCTTACTCATCCGCATGAATCTCAGGCTAGAAAATTCAGTCAACTTAGGTACCGAAAGGGCGTCAACTCTGACAGTTGGTGTAACTAAGTCCCCGAAACCATTTCTCTGGTTCTCGCAGAATTGAATAGAAACTCCCAACTATTCGATTGGGTGGTCCAATCATACCCTAAAAAAATGATTGGTGGCGACTCCATGACATGCACACTTAGCACATGTCACTAGACCACACTGAAAGTCGATCACGCATACCTCCGTTGCGATTTGGGTAATGGGCCTTGGGAGAGGCCCGCGTCCGACCAGACAGGACGGCCCATTAGCCCTCGAGAGCCCGACAACCTCAAGAGGGTCGCGACAAGGATCACTGCAAATATTTTGCGCGGCGATCAAATAGGTAGTTAGGCATTTTTTGTCATATTATGCTCATTTCTGTTTGACGAATTGCCGAAAACTCCTACCTATTAAATATATAATCCTTTGTTGAAGTATCTTAACTTTTTTATTTATTAGTTATCGTGAAATGTTAAGCATTGTCAATACATGTATCGATCAAATAGGTAGTTAGTTAATTTTACCTTCTTAAAGTCATTTCAACTCGAAGAACCTTAGGAAAATTGCGTCTTTTGTATAGATAACACTATGTTGATGTATGATCATTTTTTTATTTAGTATTACGTTTCAAATAATAGCTAGAGTCAAGTTAAGGATCACTGCAAATATTTTGCGCGGCGATCAAATAGGTAGTTAGGCATTTTTTGTCATATTATGCTCATTTCTGTTTGACGAATTGCCGAAAACTCCTACCTATTAAATATATAATCCTTTGTTGAAGTACCTTAATTTTTTATTTATTAGTTATCTTGAAATATTAAGCATTGTCAATCCATGTATCGATCAAATAGGTAGTTAGTTAATTTGACCTTCTTAAAGTCATTTCTACTCGAAGAACCTTAGGAAAATTGCGACTTTTGTATAGATAACACTTAGTTGATGTATGATCATTTTTTTTATTTATTATTACGCTTCAAATAATAGCTAAAGTCAAGTTAAGGATCACTGCAAATATTTTGCGCGGCGATCAAATAGGTAGTTAGGCATTTTTTGTCATATTTTGCTCATTTCTGTATTACCAATTGCCGAAAACTCCTACCTATTGAATATATAATCCTTTGTTGAAGTATCATAATTTTTTATTTATTAGTTATCTTGAAATATTAAGCATTGTCAATCCATGTATCGATCAAATATGTAGTTATTTAATTTGACTTTCTTAAAGTCATTTCTACTCGAACAACCTTAGGAAAATTGCGAATTTTGTATAGATAACACTATGTTGATGTATCATAATTTTTTCATTAATTGTTATGCTTCAAATAATAGCTAGAGTCAAGTTAAAGATCACTGCAAATGTTTAGCGCGGCGATCAAATAGGTAGTTAGGCATTTTTTGTCATATTTTGCTCATTTCTGTTTGACGAATTGCCGAAAACTCCTACCTATTGAATATATAATCCTTTGTTGAAGTACCATAATTTTTTATTTATTAGTTATCTTGAAATAATAAGCATTGTCAATCCATGTATCGATCAAATAGGTAGTTAGTTAATTTGACCTTCTTAAAGTCATTTCTACTCGAACAACCTTAGGAATATTGCGACTTTTGTATAGATAACACTATGTTGATGTATGACCATTTTTTTATTAATTATTACGCTTCAAATAATAGCTAGAGTCAAGTTAAGGATTGCTGCAAATGTTTTGCGCGGCGATTAAATAGGTAGTTAGGCATTTTTTGTCATATTTTGCTCATTTCTATATGACAAATTGCCGAAAACTCCTACCTATTGAACATATAATCCTTTGTTGAAGTATCCTAATTTTTTATTTATTAGTTATCTTGAAATATTAAGCATTGTCAATCCATGTATCGATCAAATAGGTAGTTAGTTAATTTGACCTTCTTAAAGTCATTTCTACTCGAACAACCTCAGGAAAATTGCGACTTTTGAATAGATAACGCTATGTTGATGTATGATCATTTTTTTGTTTATTATTACGCTTCAAGTAATAGTTAGAGTCAAGTTAAGGATCACTGCAAATGTTATGTGCGGCGATCAAATAAGTAGTTAGCCATTTTTTTGTCATATTATGCTCATTTCTATATGACGAATTGCCGAAAACTCCTACCTATTGAATATATAATCGTTTGTTGAAGTATACTAATTTTTTATTTATTAGTTATCTTGAAATATTTAGCATTGTCAATCCATGTATCGATCAAATAGGTAGTTAGTTAATTTGACCTTCTTAAAGTCATTTCTACACGAAGAACCTTGGGAAAATTGCGACTTTTGTATAGATAACACTATGTTGATGTATGATCATTTTTTTATTAATTATTAAGCTTCAAATAATAGCTAGAGTCAAGTTAAGGATCACTGCAAATGTTTTGCGCGGCGATCAAATAGGTAGTTAGGCATTTTTTGTCATATTATGCTCATTTCTGTATGACGAATTGCCGAAAACTATTACCTATTGAATATATAATTCTTTGTTGAAGTACCCTAATTTTTTATTTATTTGTTATCTTGAAATATTAAGCATTGTCAATCCATGTATCGATCAAATAGGTAGTTAGTTAATTTGACCTTCCTAAAGTCATTTCTACTCGAAGAACCTTAGGAAAATTACGACTTTTGTATAGATAACACTATGTTGATGTTTGATCATTTTTTTATTTATTATTACGCTTCAAATAATAGCTAAAGTCAAGTTAAGGATCACTGCAAATATTTTGCGCGGCGATCAAATCGGTAGTTAGGCATTTTTTGTCATATTTTGCTCATTTCTGTTTGACGAATTGCCGAAAACTCCTACCTATTGAATATATAATCATTTGTTGAAGTACCCAAATTTTTTATTTATTAGTTATCTTGAAATATTTAGCATTGTCAATCCATGTATCGATCAAATAGGTAGTTAGTTAATTTGACCTTCTTAAAGTCATTTCTACTCGAAGAACCATCTGAAAATTGCGACTTTTGTATAGATAACACTATGTTGATGTATAATCATTTTTTTATTTATTATTACGCTTCAAATAACCGGTAGAGTCAAGTTAAGGATCACTGCAAATTTTTTGCGCGGCGATCAAATAGGTAGTTAGGCATTTTTTGTCATATTTTTCTCATTTCTGTTTGACGAATTACCGAAAACAACTACCTATTGAATATATAATCCTTTGTTGAAGTACCCTAATTTTTTATTTATTAGTTATCTTGAAATAATAAGCATTGTCAATCCATGTATCGATCAAATAGGTAGTTAGTTAATTCGACCTTCCTAAAGTCATTTCTACTCGAAGAACATTAGGAAAATTATGACTTTTGTATAGATAACACTATGTTGATGTATGATCATTTTTTTATTTAGTATTACGTTTCAAATAATAGCTAGAGTTAAGTTAAGGATCACTGCAAATGTTTTGCGCGGCGATCAAATAGGTAGTTAGGCATTTTTTGTCATATTATGCTCATTTCTGTTTGACCAATTGCCGAAAACTCCTACATATTGAATATATAATCCTTTGTTGAAGTACCTTAATTTTTTATTTATTAGTTATCTTGAAATATTAAGCATTGTCAATCCATTTATCGATCAAATAGGTAGTTAGTTAATTTGACCTTCCTAAAGTCATTTCTACTCGAACAACCTTAAGAAAATTGCGACTTTTGTATAGATAACACTATGTTGATGTATGATCATATTTTTATTAATTATTACGCTTCAAATAATATCTAGAGTCAAGTTAAGGATCACTGCAAATGTTTTGCGCGGCGATTAAAATGGTAGTTAGGCATTTTTTGTCATATTTTGCTCATTTCTATATGACAAATTGCCGAAAACTCCTACCTATTGAACATATAATCCTTTGTTGAAGTATCCTAATTTTTTATTTATTAGTTATCTTGAAATATTAAGCATTGTCAATCCATGTATCGATCAAATAGGTAGTTAGTTAATTTGACCTTCTTAAAGTCATTTCTACTCGAACAACCTCAGGAAAATTGCGACTTTTGAATAGATAACGCTATGTTGATGTATGATCATTTTTTTTGTTTATTATTACGCTTCAAGTAATAGTTAGAGTCAAGTTAAGGATCACTGCAAATGTTATGTGCGGCGATCAAATAAGTAGTTAGCCATTTTTTTGTCATATTATGCTCATTTCTATATGACGAATTGCCGAAAACTCCTACTTATTGAATATATAATCGTTTGTTGAAGTATACTAATTTTTTATTTATTAGTTATCTTGAAATATTTAGCATTGTCAATCCATGTATCGATCAAATAGGTAGTTAGTTAATTTGACCTTCTTAAAGTCATTTCTACACGAAGAACCTTGGGAAAATTGCGACTTTTGTATAGATAACACTATGTTGATGTATGATCATTTTTTTATTAATTATTAAGCTTCAAATAATAGCTAGAGTCAAGTTAAGGATCACTGCAAATGTTTTGCGCGGCGATTAAATAGGTAGTTAGGCATTTTTTGTCATATTTTGCTCATTTATGTATGACAAATTGCCGAAAACTCCTACCTATTGAACATATAATCCTTTGTTGAAGTGTCCTAATTTTTTATTTATTAGTTATCGTGAAATATTAAGCATTTTCAATACATGTATCGATCAAATAGGTAGTTAGTTAATTTTACTTTCTTAAAGTCATTTCAACTCGCAGAACCTTAGGAAAATTGCGACTTTTGTATAGATAACACTATGTTGATGTATGATCATTTTTTCAATAATTGTTACGCTTCAAATAATAGCTAGAGTCAAGTTAAGGATCACTGCAAATGTTTTGCGCGGCGATCAAATAGGTAGTTAGGCATTTTTCGTCATATTATGCTCATTTCTATTTGACGAATTGCCGAAAACTCCTACCTATTGAATATATAATCCTTTGTTGAAGTACCCTAATTTTTTATTCATTAGTTATCTTGAAATATTATGCATTGTCAATCCATGTATCGATCAAATAGGTAGTTAGTTAATTTGACCTTCCTAAAGTCATTTCTACTCGAAGAACCTTAGGAAAATTGCGTCTTTTGTATAGATAACACTATGTTGTTGTATGATCATTTTTTTATTTAGTATTATGTTTCAAATAATAGCTAGAGTCAAGTTAAGGATCACTGCAAATGTTTTACGCGGCGATCAAATAGGTAGTTAGGCATTTTTTGTCATATTATGCTCATTTCTGTTTGACGAATTGCCGAAAACTCCTACCTATTGAATATATAATCCTTTGTCGAAGTACCCTAATATTTTATTCATTAGTTATCTTGAAATATTAAGCATTGTCAATCCATGTATCGATCAAATAGGTAGTTAGATAATTTGACCTTCCTAAAGTCATTTCTACTCGAAGAACCTTAGGAAAATTGCGTCTTTTGTATAGATAACACTATGTTGATGTATGATCATTTTTTTATTTAGTATTATGTTTCAAATAATAGCTAGAGTCAAGTTAAGGATAACTACAAATGTTTTGCGCGGCGATCAAATAGGTAGTTAGCCATTTTTTGTCATATTATGCTCATTTCTGTTTGGCGAATTGCCGAAAACTCCTACCTATTGAATATATAATCCTTTGTCGAAGTACCCTAATTTTTTATTCATTCGCTATCTTGAAATATTAAGCATTGTCAATCCTTGTATCGATCAAATAGGTAGTTAGTTAATTTGACCTTCCTAAAGTCATTTCTACTCGAAGAACCTTAGGAAAATTACGACTTTTGTATAGATAACACTATGTTGATGTTTGATCATTTTTTTATTTATTATTACGCTTCAAATAATAGCTAAAGTCAAGTTAAGGATCACTGCAAATATTTTGCGCGGCGATCAAATCGGTAGTTAGGCATTTTTTGTCATATTTTGCTCATTTCTGTTTGACGAATTGCCGAAAACTCCTACCTATTGAATATATAATCATTTGTTGAAGTACCCAAATTTTTTATTTATTAGTTATCTTGAAATATTTAGCATTGTCAATCCATGTATCGATCAAATAGGTAGTTAGTTAATTTGACCTTCTTAAAGTCATTTCTACTCGAAGAACCATCTGAAAATTGCGACTTTTGTATAGATAACACTATGTTGATGTATAATCATTTTTTTTATTTATTATTACGCTTCAAATAACCGGTAGAGTCAAGTTAAGGATCACTGCAAATTTTTTGCGCGGCGATCAAATAGGTAGTTAGGCATTTTTTGTCATATTTTTCTCATTTCTGTTTGACGAATTACCGAAAACAACTACCTATTGAATATATAATCCTTTGTTGAAGTACCCTAATTTTTTATTTATTAGTTATCTTGAAATAATAAGCATTGTCAATCCATGTATCGATCAAATAGGTAGTTAGTTAATTCGACCTTCCTAAAGTCATTTCTACTCGAAGAACATTAGGAAAATTATGACTTTTGTATAGATAACACTATGTTGATGTATGATCATTTTTTTATTTAGTATTACGTTTCAAATAATAGCTAGAGTTAAGTTAAGGATCACTGCAAATGTTTTGCGCGGCGATCAAATAGGTAGTTAGGCATTTTTTGTCATATTATGCTCATTTCTGTTTGACCAATTGCCGAAAACTCCTACATATTGAATATATAATCCTTTGTTGAAGTACCTTAATTTTTTATTTATTAGTTATCTTGAAATATTAAGCATTGTCAATCCATTTATCGATCAAATAGGTAGTTAGTTAATTTGACCTTCCTAAAGTCATTTCTACTCGAACAACCTTAAGAAAATTGCGACTTTTGTATAGATAACACTATGTTGATGTATGATCATATTTTTATTAATTATTACGCTTCAAATAATATCTAGAGTCAAGTTAAGGATCACTGCAAATGTTTTGCGCGGCGATTAAAATGGTAGTTAGGCATTTTTTGTCATATTTTGCTCATTTCTATATGACAAATTGCCGAAAACTCCTACCTATTGAACATATAATCCTTTGTTGAAGTATCCTAATTTTTTATTTATTAGTTATCATGAAATATTAAGCATTGTCAATCCATGTATCGATCAAATAGGTAGTTAGTTAATTTGACCTTCTTAAAGTCATTTCTACTCGAACAACCTCAGGAAAATTGCGACTTTTGAATAGATAACGCTATGTTGATGTATGATCATTTTTTTGTTTATTATTACGCTTCAAGTAATAGTTAGAGTCAAGTTAAGGATCACTGCAAATGTTATGTGCGGCGATCAAATAAGTAGTTAGCCATTTTTTTGTCATATTATGCTCATTTCTATATGACGAATTGCCGAAAACTCCTACCTATTGAATATATAATCGTTTGTTGAAGTATACTAATTTTTTATTTATTAGTTATCTTGAAATATTTAGCATTGTCAATCCATGTATCGATCAAATAGGTAGTTAGTTAATTTGACCTTCTTAAAGTCATTTCTACACGAAGAACCTTGGGAAAATTGCGACTTTTGTATAGATAACACTATGTTGATGTATGATCATTTTTTTATTAATTATTAAGCTTCAAATAATAGCTAGAGTCAAGTTAAGGATCACTGCAAATGTTTTGCGCGGCGATTAAATAGGTAGTTAGGCATTTTTTGTCATATTTTGCTCATTTATGTATGACAAATTGCCGAAAACTCCTACCTATTGAACATATAATCCTTTGTTGAAGTGTCCTAATTTTTTATTTATTAGTTATCGTGAAATATTAAGCATTTTCAATACATGTATCGATCAAATAGGTAGTTAGTTAATTTTACTTTCTTAAAGTCATTTCAACTCGCAGAACCTTAGGAAAATTGCGACTTTTGTATAGATAACACTATGTTGATGTATGATCATTTTTTCAATAATTGTTACGCTTCAAATAATAGCTAGAGTCAAGTTAAGGATCACTGCAAATGTTTTGCGCGGCGATCAAATAGGTAGTTAGGCATTTTTCGTCATATTATGCTCATTTCTATTTGACGAATTGCCGAAAACTCCTACCTATTGAATATATAATCCTTTGTTGAAGTACCCTAATTTTTTATTCATTAGTTATCTTGAAATATTATGCATTGTCAATCCATGTATCGATCAAATAGGTAGTTAGTTAATTTGACCTTCTTAAAGTCATTTCTACTCGAACAACCTCAGGAAAATTGCGACTTTTGAATAGATAACGCTATGTTGATGTATGATCATTTTTTTGTTTATTATTACGCTTCAAGTAATAGTTAGAGTCAAGTTAAGGATCACTGCAAATGTTATGTGCGGCGATCAAATAAGTAGTTAGCCATTTTTTTGTCATATTATGCTCATTTCTATATGACGAATTGCCGAAAACTCCTACCTATTGAATATATAATCGTTTGTTGAAGTATACTAATTTTTTATTTATTAGTTATCTTGAAATATTTAGCATTGTCAATCCATGTATCGATCAAATAGGTAGTTAGTTAATTTGACCTTCTTAAAGTCATTTCTACACGAAGAACCTTGGGAAAATTGCGACTTTTGTATAGATAACACTATGTTGATGTATGATCATTTTTTTATTAATTATTAAGCTTCAAATAATAGCTAGAGTCAAGTTAAGGATCACTGCAAATGTTTTGCGCGGCGATTAAATAGGTAGTTAGGCATTTTTTGTCATATTTTGCTCATTTATGTATGACAAATTGCCGAAAACTCCTACCTATTGAACATATAATCCTTTGTTGAAGTGTCCTAATTTTTTATTTATTAGTTATCGTGAAATATTAAGCATTTTCAATACATGTATCGATCAAATAGGTAGTTAGTTAATTTTACTTTCTTAAAGTCATTTCAACTCGCAGAACCTTAGGAAAATTGCGACTTTTGTATAGATAACACTATGTTGATGTATGATCATTTTTTCAATAATTGTTACGCTTCAAATAATAGCTAGAGTCAAGTTAAGGATCACTGCAAATGTTTTGCGCGGCGATCAAATAGGTAGTTAGGCATTTTTCGTCATATTATGCTCATTTCTATTTGACGAATTGCCGAAAACTCCTACCTATTGAATATATAATCCTTTGTCGAAGTACCCTAATTTTTTATTCATTAGTTATCTTGAAATATTATGCATTGTCAATCCATGTATCGATCAAATAGGTAGTTAGTTAATTTGACCTTCCTAAAGTCATTTCTACTCGAAGAACCTTAGGAAAATTGCGTCTTTTGTATAGATAACACTATGTTGTTGTATGATCATTTTTTTATTTAGTATTATGTTTCAAATAATAGCTAGAGTCAAGTTAAGGATCACTGCAAATGTTTTACGCGGCGATCAAATAGGTAGTTAGGCATTTTTTGTCATATTATGCTCATTTCTGTTTGACGAATTGCCGAAAACTCCTACCTATTGAATATATAATCCTTTGTCGAAGTACCCTAATATTTTATTCATTAGTTATCTTGAAATATTAAGCATTGTCAATCCATGTATCGATCAAATAGGTAGTTAGATAATTTGACCTTCCTAAAGTCATTTCTACTCGAAGAACCTTAGGAAAATTGCGTCTTTTGTATAGATAACACTATGTTGATGTATGATCATTTTTTTATTTAGTATTATGTTTCAAATAATAGCTAGAGTCAAGTTAAGGATAACTACAAATGTTTTGCGCGGCGATCAAATAGGTAGTTAGCCATTATTTGTCATATTATGCTCATTTCTGTTTGGCGAATTGCCGAAAACTCCTACCTATTGAATATATAATCCTTTGTCGAAGTACCCTAATTTTTTATTCATTCGCTATCTTGAAATATTAAGCATTGTCAATCCTTGTATCGATCAAATAGGTAGTTAGTTAATTTGACCTTCCTAAAGTCATTTCTACTCGAAGAACCTTAGGAAAATTACGACTTTTGTATAGATAACACTATGTTGATGTTTGATCATTTTTTTATTTATTATTACGCTTCAAATAATAGCTAAAGTCAAGTTAAGGATCACTGCAAATATTTTGCGCGGCGATCAAATCGGTAGTTAGGCATTTTTTGTCATATTTTGCTCATTTCTGTTTGACGAATTGCCGAAAACTCCTACCTATTGAATATATAATCATTTGTTGAAGTACCCAAATTTTTTATTTATTAGTTATCTTGAAATATTTAGCATTGTCAATCCATGTATCGATCAAATAGGTAGTTAGTTAATTTGACCTTCTTAAAGTCATTTCTACTCGAAGAACCATCTGAAAATTGCGACTTTTGTATAGATAACACTATGTTGATGTATAATCATTTTTTTTATTTATTATTACGCTTCAAATAACCGGTAGAGTCAAGTTAAGGATCACTGCAAATTTTTTGCGCGGCGATCAAATAGGTAGTTAGGCATTTTTTGTCATATTTTTCTCATTTCTGTTTGACGAATTACCGAAAACAACTACCTATTGAATATATAATCCTTTGTTGAAGTACCCTAATTTTTTATTTATTAGTTATCTTGAAATAATAAGCATTGTCAATCCATGTATCGATCAAATAGGTAGTTAGTTAATTCGACCTTCCTAAAGTCATTTCTACTCGAAGAACATTAGGAAAATTATGACTTTTGTATAGATAACACTATGTTGATGTATGATCATTTTTTTATTTAGTATTACGTTTCAAATAATAGCTAGAGTTAAGTTAAGGATCACTGCAAATGTTTTGCGCGGCGATCAAATAGGTAGTTAGGCATTTTTTGTCATATTATGCTCATTTCTGTTTGACCAATTGCCGAAAACTCCTACATATTGAATATATAATCCTTTGTTGAAGTACCTTAATTTTTTATTTATTAGTTATCTTGAAATATTAAGCATTGTCAATCCATTTATCGATCAAATAGGTAGTTAGTTAATTTGACCTTCCTAAAGTCATTTCTACTCGAACAACCTTAAGAAAATTGCGACTTTTGTATAGATAACACTATGTTGATGTATGATCATATTTTTATTAATTATTACGCTTCAAATAATATCTAGAGTCAAGTTAAGGATCACTGCAAATGTTTTGCGCGGCGATTAAAATGGTAGTTAGGCATTTTTTGTCATATTTTGCTCATTTCTATATGACAAATTGCCGAAAACTCCTACCTATTGAACATATAATCCTTTGTTGAAGTATCCTAATTTTTTATTTATTAGTTATCTTGAAATATTAAGCATTGTCAATCCATGTATCGATCAAATAGGTAGTTAGTTAATTTGACCTTCTTAAAGTCATTTCTACTCGAACAACCTCAGGAAAATTGCGACTTTTGAATAGATAACGCTATGTTGATGTATGATCATTTTTTTGTTTATTATTACGCTTCAAGTAATAGTTAGAGTCAAGTTAAGGATCACTGCAAATGTTATGTGCGGCGATCAAATAAGTAGTTAGCCATTTTTTTGTCATATTATGCTCATTTCTATATGACGAATTGCCGAAAACTCCTTCCTATTGAATATATAATCGTTTGTTGAAGTATACTAATTTTTTATTTATTAGTTATCTTGAAATATTTAGCATTGTCAATCCATGTATCGATCAAATAGGTAGTTAGTTAATTTGACCTTCTTAAAGTCATTTCTACACGAAGAACCTTGGGAAAATTGCGACTTTTGTATAGATAACACTATGTTGATGTATGATCATTTTTTTATTAATTATTAAGCTTCAAATAATAGCTAGAGTCAAGTTAAGGATCACTGCAAATGTTTTGCGCGGCGATTAAATAGGTAGTTAGGCATTTTTTGTCATATTTTGCTCATTTATGTATGACAAATTGCCGAAAACTCCTACCTATTGAACATATAATCCTTTGTTGAAGTGTCCTAATTTTTTATTTATTAGTTATTGTGAAATATTAAGCATTTTCAATACATGTATCGATCAAATAGGTAGTTAGTTAATTTTACTTTCTTAAAGTCATTTCAACTCGCAGAACCTTAGGAAAATTGCGACTTTTGTATAGATAACACTATGTTGATGTATGATCATTTTTTCAATAATTGTTACGCTTCAAATAATAGCTAGAGTCAAGTTAAGGATCACTGCAAATGTTTTGCGCGGCGATCAAATAGGTAGTTAGGCATTTTTCGTCATATTATGCTCATTTCTATTTGACGAATTGCCGAAAACTCCTACCTATTGAATATATAATCCTTTGTTGAAGTACCCTAATTTTTTATTCATTAGTTATCTTGAAATATTATGCATTGTCAATCCATGTATCGATCAAATAGGTAGTTAGTTAATTTGACCTTCCTAAAGTCATTTCTACTCGAAGAACCTTAGGAAAATTGCGTCTTTTGTATAGATAACACTATGTTGTTGTATGATCATTTTTTTATTTAGTATTATGTTTCAAATAATAGCTAGAGTCAAGTTAAGGATCACTGCAAATGTTTTACGCGGCGATCAAATAGGTAGTTAGGCATTTTTTGTCATATTATGCTCATTTCTGTTTGACGAATTGCCGAAAACTCCTACCTATTGAATATATAATCCTTTGTCGAAGTACCCTAATATTTTATTCATTAGTTATCTTGAAATATTAAGCATTGTCATTCCATGTATCGATCAAATAGGTAGTTAGATAACTTGACCTTCCTAAAGTCATTTCTACTCGAAGAACCTTAGGAAAATTGCGTCTTTTGTATAGATAACACTATGTTGATGTATGATCATTTTTTCAATAATTGTTACGCTTCAAATAATAGCTAGAGTCAAGTTAAGGATCACTGCAAATGTTTTGCGCGGCGATCAAATAGGTAGTTAGCCATTTTTTGTCATATTATGCTCATTTCTGTTTGGCGAATTGCCGAAAACTCCTACCTATTGAATATATAATCCTTTGTCGAAGTACCCTAATTTTTTATTCATTCGTTATCTTGAAATATTAAGCATTGTCAATCCTTGTATCGATCAAATAGGTAGTTAGTTAATTTGACCTTCCTAAAGTCATTTCTACTCGAAGAACCTTAGGAAAATTACGACTTTTGTATAGATAACACTATGTTGATGTTTGATCATTTTTTTATTTATTATTACGCTTCAAATAATAGCTAAAGTCAAGTTAAGGATCACTGCAAATATTTTGCGCGGCGATCAAATCGGTAGTTAGGCATTTTTTGTCATATTTTGCTCATTTCTGTTTGACGAATTGCCGAAAACTCCTACCTATTGAATATATAATCATTTGTTGAAGTACCCAAATTTTTTATTTATTAGTTATCTTGAAATATTTAGCATTGTCAATCCATGTATCGATCAAATAGGTAGTTAGTTAATTTGACCTTCTTAAAGTCATTTCTACTCGAAGAACCATCTGAAAATTGCGACTTTTGTATAGATAACACTATGTTGATGTATAATCATTTTTTTATTTATTATTACGCTTCAAATAACCGGTAGAGTCAAGTTAAGGATCACTGCAAATTTTTTGCGCGGCGATCAAATAGGTAGTTGGGCATTTTTTGTCATATTTTTCTCATTTCTGTTTGACGAATTACCGAAAACAACTACCTATTGAATATATAATCCTTTGTTGAAGTACCCTAATTTTTTATTTATTAGTTATCTTGAAATAATAAGCATTGTCAATCCATGTATCGATCAAATAGGTAGTTAGTTAATTCGACCTTCCTAAAGTCATTTCTACTCGAAGAACATTAGGAAAATTATGACTTTTGTATAGATAACACTATGTTGATGTATGATCATTTTTTTATTTAGTATTACGTTTCAAATAATAGCTAGAGTTAAGTTAAGGATCACTGCAAATGTTTTGCGCGGCGATCAAATAGGTAGTTAGGCATTTTTTGTCATATTATGCTCATTTCTGTTTGACCAATTGCCGAAAACTCCTACATATTGAATATATAATCCTTTGTTGAAGTACCTTAATTTTTTATTTATTAGTTATCTTGAAATATTAAGCATTGTCAATCCATTTATCGATCAAATAGGTAGTTAGTTAATTTGACCTTCCTAAAGTCATTTCTACTCGAACAACCTTAAGAAAATTGCGACTTTTGTATAGATAACACTATGTTGATGTATGATCATATTTTTATTAATTATTACGCTTCAAATAATATCTAAAGTCAAGTTAAGGATCACTGCAAATGTTTTGCGCGGCGATTAAAATGGTAGTTAGGCATTTTTTGTCATATTTTGCTCATTTCTATATGACAAATTGCCGAAAACTCCTACCTATTGAACATATAATCCTCTGTTGAAGTATCCTAATTTTTTATTTATTAGTTATCGTGAAATTTTAAGCATTGTCAATACATGTATCGATCAAATAGGTAGTTAGTTAATGTTACCTTCTTAAAGTCATTTCTACTCGAAGAACCTTAGGAAAATTGCGAGTTTTGTATAGATAACACTATGTTGATGTATGAGAATTTTTTCAATAATTGTTACGCTTCAAATAATAGCTAGAGTCAAGTTAAGGATCACTGCAAATGTTTTGCGCGGCGATCAAATAGGTAGTTAGGCATTTTTTGTCATATTATGCTCATTTCTGTTTGACCAATTGCCGAAAACTCCTACATATTGAATATATAATCCTTTGTTGAAGTACCTTAATTTTTTATTTATTAGTTATCTTGAAATATTAAGCATTGTCAATCCATTTATCGATCAAATAGGTAGTTAGTTAATTTGACCTTCCTAAAGTCATTTCTACTCGAAGAACCTTAGGAAAATTGCGTCTTTTGTATAGATAACACTATGTTGTTGTATGATCATTTTTTTATTTAGTATTACATTTCAAATAATAGCTAGAGTCAAGTTAAGGATCACTGCAAATATTTTGCGCGGCGATCAAATAGGTAGTTAGGCATTTTTTGTCATATTATGCTCATTTCTGTTTGACGAATTGCCGAAAACTCCTACCTATTGAATATATAATCCTTCGTTGAAGTACATTAATTTTTTATTTATTAGTTATCTTGAAATATTAAGCATTGTGAATCCATGTATCGATCAAATAGGTAGTTAGTTAATTTGACATTCTTAAAGTCATTTATACTCGAATAACCTTAGGAAAATTGCGACTTTTGTATAGATAACACTATGTTGATGTATGATCATTTTTTTATTTATTATTACGCTTCAAATAATAGCTAAAGTCAAGTTAAGGATCACTGCAAATATTTTGCGCGGCGATCAAATCGGTAGTTACGCATTTTTTGTCATATTTTGCTCATTTCTGTATGACGAATTGCCGAAAACTCCTACCTATTGAATATATAATCCTTTGTAGAAGTATCATAATTTTTTATTTATTAGTTATCTTGAAATATTAAGCATTGTCAATCCATGTATCGATCAAATAAGTAGTTATTTAATTTGACCTTCTTAAAGTCATTTCTACTCGAACAACCTTAGGAAAATTACGACTTTTGTATTGATAACACTATGTTGATGTATGATCATTTTCTTATTAATTATTACGCTTCAAATAATAGCTAGAGTCAAGTTAAGGATCACTGCAAATGTTTTACGCGGCGATAAAATAGGTAGTTAGGCATTTTTTGTCATATTTTGCGCATTTCTGTTTGACGAATTGCCGAAAACTCTTACCTATTGAATATATTACCCTTTGTTGAAGTACCCTAATTTTTTATTTATTAGTTATCTTGAAATATTAAGCATTGTCAATCCATGTATCGATCAAATAGGTAGTTAGTTAATTTGACCTTCCTAAAGTCATTTCTACTCGGAGAACATTAAGAAAATTGCAACTTTTGAACAGATAAAACTATGTTGATGTAAGATCATTTTTTCATTAATTGTTACACTTCAAATAATAGCTAGAGTCAAGTTAAAGATCACTGCAAATGTTTTGCGCGGCGATCAAATAGGTAGTTAGGCATTTTTTGTCATATTTTGCTCATTTCTGTTTGACGAATTGCCGAAAACTCCTACCTATTGAATATATAATCCTTTCTTGAAGTATCCCAATTTTTTATTTATTAGTTATCTTGAAATTTTAAGCATTGTCAATCCATGTATCGATCAAATAGGTAGTTAGTTAATTTTACCTTCTTAAAGTCATTTCTACTCGAAGAACCTTATGAAAATTGCGACTTTTGTATAGATAACACTATGTTGATGTATAATCATTTTTTTATTTATTATTACGCTTCAAATAACCGGTAGAGTCAAGTTAAGGATCACCGCAAATTTTTTGCGCGGCGATCAAATAGGTAATTAGGCATTTTTTGTCATATTTCGCTCATTTCTGTTTGACGAATTGCCGAAAACACCTACCTATTGAATTTATAAACCTTTGTTGAAGTACGCTAATTTTTTATTTATTAGTTATCTTGAAATAATAAGCATTGTCAATCCATGTATCGATCAAATAGGTAGGTAGTAAATTCGACCTTCCTAAAGTCATTTCTACTCGAAGAACCTTAGGAAAATTACGACTTTTGTATAGATAACACTATGTTGATGTATGATCATTTTTTTTATTTAGTATTATGTTTCAAATAATAGCTAGAGTTAAGTTAGGGATCACTGCAAATGTTTTGCGCGGCGATCAAATAGGTAGTTAGGCATTTTTTGTAATATTATGCTCATTTCTGTTTGACCAATTGCCGAAAACTCCTACCAATTGAATATATAATCCGTTGTTGAAGTACCTTAATTTTTTATTTATTAGTTATCTTGAAATATTAAGCATTGTCAATCCATGTATCGATCAAATAGGTAGTTAGTTAATTTGACCTTCCTAAAGTCATTTCTACTCGAACAACCTTAGGAAAACTGCGACTTTTGTATAGATAACACTATGTTGATGTATGATCATGTTTTTATTAATTATTACGCTTCAAATAATAGCTAGAGTCAAGTTAAGGACCACTGCAAATGTTTTGCGCCGCGATCAAATAGGTAGTTAGGCATTTTTTGTCATATTATGCTCATTTCTGTTTGACGAATTGCCGAAAACTCCTATCTATTGAATATATAATCCTTTGTTGAAGTACCTTAATTTTTTATTTATTAGTTATCTTGAAATTTTAAGCCTTGTCAATCCATGTATCGATCAAATAGGTAGTTAGTTAATTTGACATTCTTAAAGTCATTTCTACTCGAACAACTTAGGAAAATTGCGACTTTCGTATAGATAACACTATGTTGATGTATGATCATTTTTTTATTAATTATTACGCTTCAAATAATAGCTAGAGTCAAGTTAAGGATCTCTGCAAATGTTTTGCGCGGCGAACAAATAGATAGTTAAGTATTTTTTGTCATATTTTGCTCATTTCTGTTTGACGAATTGCCGAAAACTCCAACCTATTGAATATATAATCCTTTGTTGAAGTACCCTAATTTTTTATTTATTAGTTATCTTGAAATAATAAGCATTGTCAATCCATGTATCGATCAAATAGGTAGGTAGTAAATTCGACCTTCCTAAAGTCATTTCTACTCGAAGAACCTTAGGAAAATTACGACTTTTGTATAGATAACACTATGTTGATGTATGATCATTTTTTTATTAATTATTACGCTTCAAATAATAGCTAGAGTCAAGTTAAGGATCACTGCAAATGTTTTGCGCGGCGATCAAATAGGTAGTTAGGCATTTTTTGTCATATTTTGCTCATTTATGTTTGACGAATTGCCGAAAACTCCTACCTATTGAATATATAATCCTTTGTTGAAGTATCCCAATTTTTTATTTATTAGTTATCTTGAAATTTAAGCATTGTCAATCCATGTATCGATCAAATAGGTAGTTAGTTAATTTTACCTTCTTAAAGTCATTTCTACTCGAAGAACCTTAGGAAAATTGCGACTTTTGTATAGATAACACTATGTTGATGTATAATCATTTTTTTATTAATTATTACGCTTCAAATAACAGTTAGAGTCAAGTTAAGGATCACTGCAAATGTTTTGCGCGGCGATCAAATAGGTAGTTAGGCATTTTTTGTCATATTATGCTCATGTCCGTTTGACGAATTGCCGAAAACTCCTACCTATTGAATATATAATCCTTTGTTGAAGTATTCTAATTTTTTATTTATTAGTTATCTTGAAATATTAAGCATTGTCAATCCATGTATCGATCAAATAGGTAGTTAGTTAATTTTACTTTCTTAAAGTCATTTCTACTCGAAGAACCTTTGGAAAATTGCAACTTTTGTATAGATAACACTATGTTGATGTATAATCATTTTTTTATTTATTATTACACTTCAAATAATAGCTAGAGTCAAGTTAAGGATCACTGTAAATGTTTTGCGCGGCGATCAAATAGGTAGTTAGGCATTTTTTGTCATATTATGCTCATGTCCGTTTGACGAATTGCCGAAAACTCCTACCTATTGAATATATAATCCTTTGTTGAAGTATCCCAATTTTTTATTTATTAGTTATCTTGAAATATTAAGTATTGTCAATCCATGTATCGATCAAATTGGTAATTAGTTAATTTGACCTTCTTAAAGTCATTTCCACACGTAGAACATTGGGAAAATTGCGACTTTTGTATAGATAACACTATGTTGATGTATGATCATTTTTTTTATTTGTTATTACGCCTCAAATAAAAGCTAAAGTCAAGTTAAGGATCACTGCAAATGTTTTGCGCGGCGATCAAATAGGTAGTTAGACTTTTTTTGTCATATTATGCTCATTTCTGTTTGACGAATTGCCGAAAACTCCTACCTATTTAATATATAATCCTTTGTCGAAGTACCCTAATTTTTTATACATTAGTTATCTTGAAATATTAAGCAATGTCAATCCTTGTATCCATCAAATAGGTAGTTAGTTAATTTGACCTTCCTAAAGTCATTTCTACTCGAAGAACCTTTGAAAAATTGCGTCTTTTGTATATATAACACTATGTTGATGTATGATCATTTTTTTATTTAGTATTACGTTTCAAATAATAGCTAGAGTCAAGTTAAAGATCACTGCAAATGTTTTGCGCGGCGATCAAATAGGTAGTTAGGCATTTTTTGTCATATTATGCTCATTTCTGTTTGACGAATTGCCGAAAACTCCTACCTATTGAATATATAATCCTTTGTTGAAGTACCTTAATTTTTTATTTATTAGTTATCTTGAAATGTTAAGCATTGTCAATCCATGTATCGATCAAATAGGTTGTTAGTTAATTTGATCTTCTTAAAGTCATTTCTACTCGAACAACCTTACGAAAATTACGACTTTTGTATAGATAACACTATGTTTATGTATGATCATTTTTTTATTTCTTATTACGCTTCAAATAATAGCTAAAGTCAAGTTAAGGATCACTGCAAATGTTTTGCGCGGCGATCAAATAGGTAGTAAGGCATTTTTTGTCATATTTTGCTCATTTCTGTTTGACGAATTGCCGAAAACTTCTACCTATTGAATATATAATCCTTTCTTGAAGTATCCCAATTTTTTATTTATTAGTTATCTTGAAATATTAAGCATTGTCAATCCATGTATCCATCAAATAGGTAGTTAGTTAATTTGACCTTCTTAAAGTCATTTCTACTCGAACAACCTTAGGAAAATTGCGACTTTTGTATTGATAACACTATGCTGATGTATGATCATTTTTTATTAATTATTACGCTTCAAATAATAGTTAGAGTGAAGTTAAGGACCACTGCAAATGTTTTTCGCGGCGATCAAATAGGTAGTTAGGCATTTTTTGACATATTATGCTCATTTCTGTTTGACCAATTGCCGAAAACTCCTACCTATTGAATATATAATCCTTTGTTGAAGTAGCTTAATTTTTTATTTATTAGTTATCTTGAAATATTAAGCCTTGTCAATCCATGTATCGATCAAATAGGTAGTTAGTTAATTTGACATTCTTAAAGTCATTTCTACTCGAACAACCTTAGGAAAATTGCGACTTTTGTATAGATAACACTATGTTGATGTATGATCATTTTTTTATTAATTATTACGCTTCAAATAATAGCTTGAGTCAAGTTAAGGATCTCTGCAAATGTTTTGCGCGGCGAACAAATAGATAGTTCAGTATTTTTTGTCATATTTTGCTCATTTCTGTTTGACGAATTGCCGAAAACTCCAACCTATTGAATATATAATCCTTTGTTGAAGTACCCTAATTTTTTATTTATTAGTTATCTTGAAATATTAAGCATTGTCAATCCATGTATCGATCAAATGGGTAGTTAGTTAATTTGACCTTCCTAAAGTCATTTCTACTCGAAGAACCTTAGGAAAATTGCGACTTTTGTATAGATAACACTATGTTGATGTATGATCATTTTTTTATTAATTATTACGCTTCAAATAATAGCTAGAGTCAAGTTAAGGATCACTGCAAATGTTTTGCGCGGCGATCAAATAGGTAGTTAGGCATTTTTTGTCATATTTTGCTCATTTATGTTTGACGAATTGCCGAAAACTCCTACCTATTGAATATATAATCCTTTGTTGAAGTATCCCAATTTTTTATATATTAGTTATCTTGAAATTTAAGCATTGTCAATCCATGTATCGATCAAATAGGTAGTTAGTTAATTTTACCTTCTTAAAGTCATTTCTACTCGAAGAACCTTAGGAAAATTGCGACTTTTGTATAGATAACACTATGTTGATGTATAATCATTTTTTTATTAATTATTACGCTTCAAATAACAGTTAGAGTCAAGTTAAGGATCACTGCAAATGTTTTGCGCGGCGATCAAATAGGTAGTTAGGCATTTTTTGTCATATTATGCTCATGTCCGTTTGACGAATTGCCGAAAACTCCTACCTATTGAATATATAATCCTTTGTTGAAGTATTCTAATTTTTTATTTATTAGTTATCTTGAAATATTAAGCATTGTAAATCCATGTATCGATCAAATTGGTAATTAGTTAATTTGATCTTCTTAAAGTCATTTCCACACGTAGAACCTTGGGAAAATTGCGACTTTTGTATAGATAACACTATGTTGATGTATGATCATTTTTTTATTAATTATTACGCTTCAAATAATAGCTAGAGTCAAGTTAAGGATCACTGCAAATGTTTTGCGCGGCCATTAAATAGGTAGTTAGGCATTTTTTGTCATATTTTCCTCATTTCTGTATGACAAATTGCCGAAAACTCATACCTATTGAACATATAATCCTTTGTTGAAGTATCCTAATTTTTTATTTATTAGTTCTTTTGAAATTTTAAGCATTGCCAATACATGTATCGTTCAAATAGGTAGTTAGTTAATTTTACCATCTTAAAGTCATTTCTACTCGAAGAACCTTAGGAAAATTGCGACTTTTGTATAGATAACACTATGTTGATGTATGATCATTTTTTTTATTTATTATTACGCTTCAAATAAAAGCTAAAGTCAAGTTAAGGATCCCTGCAAATGTTTTGCGCGGCGATCAAATAGGTAGTTAGGCTTTTTTTGTCATATTATGCTCATTTCTGTTTGACGAATTGCCGAAAACACCTACCTATTGAATATATAATCCTTTGTCGAAGTACCCTAATTTTTTATACATTAGTTATCTTGAAATATTAAGCAATGTCAATCCATGTATCCATCAAATAGGTAGTTAGTTAATTTGACCTTCCTAAATTCATTTCTACTCGAAGAACCTTTGGAAAATTGCGTCTTTTGTATATATAACACTATGTTGATGTATGATCATTTTTTTATTTAGTATTACGTTTCAAATAATAGCTAGAGTCAAGTTAAAGATCACTGCAAATGTTTTGCGCGGCGATCAAATAGGTAGTTAGGCATTTTTTGTCATATTATGCTCATTTCTGTTTGACGAATTGCCGCAAACTCCTACCTATTGAATATATAATCCTTTGTTGAAGTACCTTAATTTTTTATTTATTAGTTATCTTGAAATTTTAAGCATTGTCAATCCATGTATCGATCAAATAGGTAGTTAGTTAATTTGACCTTCTTAAAGTCATTTCTACTCGAAGAACCTTAGGGAAATTGCGACTTTTGTGTAGATAACACTATGTTGATGTATGATCATTTTTTTATTTCTTATTACGCTTCAAATAATAGCTAGAGTCAAGTTAGGGATCACTGTAAATGTTTTGCGCGGCAATTAAATAGGGAGTAAGGCATTTTTTGTCATATTTTGCTCATTTCTGTATGACCAATTGCCGAAAACTCCTACCTATTGAATATATAATCCTTTGTTGAAGTATCCTAATTTTTTATTTATTAGTTATCTTGATATTTTAAGCATTGTCAATCCATGTATCGATCAAATAGTTAGTTAGTTAATTTGACCTTCTTAAAGTCATTTCTACTCGAACAACCTTAGGAAAATTGCGACTTTTGTATAGATAACACTATGTTTATGAATGATCATTTTTTTTATTTCTTATTACGCTTCAAATAATAGCTAAAGTCAAGTTAAGGATCACTGCAAATGTTTTGCGCGGCGATCAAATAGGTAGTTAGGCATTTTTTGTCATATTTTGCTCATTTCTGTTTGACGAATTGCCGAAAACTCCTACCTATTGAATATATAATCCTTTCTTGAAGTATCCCAATTTTTTATTTATTAGTTATCTTGAAATTTTAATCATTGTCAATCCATGTATCGATGAAATAGGTAGTTAGTTAATTTTACCTTCTTAAAGTCATTTCTACTCGAAGAACCTTATGAAAATTGTGACTTTTGTATAGATAACACTATGTTGATGTATAATCATTTTTTTATTTATTATTACACTTCAAATAACCGGTAGAGTCAAGTTAAGGATCACTGCAAATTTTTTACGCGGCGATCAAATAGGTTGTTTGGCATTTTTTGTCATATTTTGCTCATTTCTATTTTACGAATTGCCGAAAACTCCTACCTATTGAATATATAATCCTTTGTTGAAGTATCCCAATTTTTTATTTATTAGTTATCTTGAAATTTAAGCATTGTCAATCCATGTATCGACCAAATAGGTAGTTAGTTAATTTTACCTTCTTAAAGTCATTTCTACTCGAAGAACCTTAGGAAAATTACGACTTTTGTATAGATAACATTATGTTGATGTATAATCAATTTTTTATTTATTATTACGCTTCAAATAACAGCTAGCCTCAAGTTAAGGATCACTGCAAATGTTTTGCGCGGGGATCAAATAGGTAGTTAGGCATTTTTTGTCATATTATGCTCGTTTCTGTTTGACCAATTGCCGAAAACTCCTACCTATTGAATATATAATCCTTTGTCGAAGTACCCTAATTTTGTATTCATTAGTTATCTTGAAATATTAAGCATTGTCAATCCATGTATCGATCAAATATGTAGTTAGTTAATTTGACCTTCCTAAAGTCATTTCTACTCGAAGAACCTTTGGAAAATTGCGTCTTTTGTATAGATAACACTATGTTGATGTATGATCATTTTTTTATTTAGTATTACATTTCAAATAATAGCTAGAGTCAAGTTAAAGATCACTGCAAATGTTTTGCGCGGCGATCAAATAGGTAGTTAGGCATTTTTTGTCATATTATGCTCATTTCTGTTTGACGAATTGCCGAAAACTCCTACCTATTGAATATATAATCCTTTGTCGAAGTACCCTAATTTTTTATACATTAGTTATCTTGAAATATTAAGCAATGTCAATCCATGTATCCATCAAATAGGTAGTTAGTTAATTTGACCTTCCTAAAGTCATTTCTACTCGAAGAACCTTTGGAAAATTGCGTCTTTTGTATATATAACACTATGTTGATGTATGATCATTTTTTTATTTAGTATTACGTTTCAAATAATAGCTAGAGTCAAGTTAAAGATCACTGCAAATGTTTTGCGCGGCGATCAAATAGGTAGTTAGGCATTTTTTGTCATATTATGCTCATTTCTATTTGACGAATTGCCGAAAACTCCTACCTATTGAATATATAATCCTTTGTTGAAGTACCTTAATTTTTTATTTATTAGTTATCTTGAAATTTTAAGCATTGTCAATCCATGTATCGATCAAATAGGTAGTTAGTTAATTTGACCTTCTTAAAGTCATTTCTACTCGAAGAACCATAGGGAAATTTCGACTTTTGTGTAGATAACACTATGTGGATGTATGATCATTTTTTTATTTCTTATTACACTTCAAATAATAGCTAAAGTCAAGTTAAGGATCACTGCAAATGTTTTGCGCGGCGATCAAATAGGTAGTTAGGCATTTTTTGTCATATTTTGCTCATTTCTGTATGACCAATTGCCGAAAACTCCTACCTATTGAATAAATAATCCTTTGTTGAAGTATCCTAATTTTTTATTTATTAGTTATCTTGAAATATTAAGCATTGTCAATACATGTATCGATCAAATAGGTAGTTATTTAATTTTACCTTCTTAAAGTCATTTCTACTCGAAGAACCTTATGAAAATTGCGACTTTTGTATAGATAACACTATGTTCATGTATAATCATTTTTTTATTTATTATTACACTTCAAATAACCGGTAGAGTCAAGTTAATGATCACTGCAAATTTTTTGCGCGGCGATCAAATAGGTTGTTTGTCATTTTTTGTCATATTTTGCTCTTTCTTGTTTGACGACTTGCCGAAAACTCCTACCTATTGAATATATAATCCTTTGTTGAAGTATCCCAATTTTTTATTTATTAGTTATCTTGAAATTTAAGCATTGTCAATCCATGTATCGATCAAATAGGTAGTTAGTTAATTTTACCTTCTTAAAGTCATTTCTACTCGAAGAACCTTAGGAAAATTGCGACTTTTGTATAGATAATACTATGTTGATGTATAATCATTTTTTTATTTATTATTACGCTTCAAATAACAGCTAGAGTCAAGTTCAGGATCACTGCAAATGTTTTGCGCGGCGATCAAATAGGTAGTTAGGCATTTTTTGTCATATTATGCTCAATTCTGTTTGACGAATTGCCGAAAACTCCTACCTATTGAATATACAATCCTTTGTTGAAGTATCCCAATTTTTTATTTATTAGTTATCTTGAAATTTAAGCATTGTCATTCCATGTATCGATCAAATAGGTAGTTAGTTAATTTTACCTTCCTAAAGTCATTTCTACTCGAAGAACCTTAGGAAAATGACGACTTTTGTATAGATAACACTATGTTGATGTATAATCATTTTTTTATTTAGTATTACGTTTCAAATAATAGCTAGAGTCAAGTTAAGGATCACTGCAAATGTTTTGCGCGGCGATCAAATAGGTAGTTAGGCATTTTTTGTCATATTATGCTCATTTCTGTTTGACCAATTGCCGAAAACTCCTACCTATTGAATATATAATCCTTTGTTAAAGTACCTTAATTTTTTATTTATTAGTTATCTTGAAATATTAAGCATTGTCAATCCATGTATCGATCAAATAGGTAGTTAGTTAATTTGACCTTCTAAAAGTCATTTCTACTCGAACAACCTTAGGAAAATTGCGACTTTTGTATAGATAACACTATGTTGATGTATGATCATTTTTTTATTAATTATTACGCTTCAAATAATAGCTAGAGTCAAGTTAAGGATCACTGCAAATGTTTTGCGCGGCGATCAAATAGTTAGTTAGGCATTTTTTGTCATATTTTGCTCATTTCTGTTTGACGAATTGCCGAAAACTCCTACCTAATGAATATATAATCCATTGTTGAAGTACCCTAATTTTTTATTTATTAGTTATCTTGAAATATTAAGCATTATCAATCCATGTATCGATCAAATAGGTAGTTAGTTAATTTGACCTTCTAAAAGTCATTTCTACTCGAACAACCTTAGGAAAATGGCGACTTTTGTTTAGATAACACTATGTTGATGTATGATCATTTTTTTATTAATTATTACGCTTCAAATAATAGCTAGAGTCAAGTTAAGGATCACAGCAAATGTTTTGCGCGGCGATCAAATAGGTAGTTAGGCATTTTTTGACATATTTTGCTCATTTCTGTTTGACGAATTGCTGAAAATTCCTACCTATTGAATATATAATCCTTTGTTGAAGTACCCTAATTTTTTATTTATTGGTTATCTTGAAATATTAAGCATTGTCAATCAATGTATCGATCAAATAGGTAGTTAGTTAATTTGACCTTCCTAAAGTCATTTCGACTCGAAGAACCTTAGGAAAATTGCGACTTTTGTATAGATAACACTATGTTGATGTATGATCATTTTTTTATTTAGTATTACGTTTCAAATAATCGCTAGAGTCAAGTTAAAGATCACTGCAAATGTTTTGCGCGGCGATCAAATAGGTAGTTAGGCATTTTTTGTCATATTATGCTCATTTCTGTTTGACGAATTGCCGAAAACTCCTACCTATTGAATATATAATCCTTTGTTGAAGTACCTTAATTTTTTATTTATTAGTTATCTTGAAATTTTAAGCATTGTCAATCCATGTATCGATCAAATAGGTTGTTAGTTAATTTGATCTTCTTAAAGTCATTTCTACTCGAACAACCTTACGAAAATTACGACTTTTGTATAGATAACACTATGTTTATGTATGATCATTTTTTTATTTCTTATTACGCTTCAAATAATAGCTAAAGTCAAGTTAAGGATCACTGCAAATGTTTTGCGCGGCGATCAAATAGGTAGTAAGGCATTTTTTGTCATATTTTGCTCATTTCTGTTTGACGAATTGCCGAAAACTTCTACCTATTGAATATATAATCCTTTCTTGAAGTATCCCAATTTTTTATTTATTAGTTATCTTGAAATATTAAGCATTGTCAATCCATGTATCCATCAAATAGGTAGTTAGTTAATTTGACCTTCTTAAAGTCATTTCTACTCGAACAACCTTAGGAAAATTGCGACTTTTGTATTGATAACACTATGCTGATGTATGATCATTTTTTTATTAATTATTATGCTTCAAATAATAGTTAGAGTGAAGTTAAGGACCACTGCAAATGTTTTTCGCGGCGATAAAATAGGTAGTTAGGCATTTTTTGACATATTATGCTCATTTCTGTTTGACCAATTGCCGAAAACTCCTACCTATTGAATATATAATCCTTTGTTGAAGTAGCTTAATTTTTTATTTATTAGTTATCTTGAAATATTAAGCCTTGTCAATCCATGTATCGATCAAATAGGTAGTTAGTTAATTTGACATTCTTAAAGTCATTTCTACTCGAACAACCTTAGGAAAATTGCGACTTTTGTATAGATAACACTATGTTGATGTATGATCATTTTTTTATTAATTATTACGCTTCAAATAATAGCTTGAGTCAAGTTAAGGATCTCTGCAAATGTTTTGCGCGGCGAACAAATAGATAGTTCAGTATTTTTTGTCATATTTTGCTCATTTCTGTTTGACGAATTGCCGAAAACTCCAACCTATTGAATATATAATCCTTTGTTGAAGTACCCTAATTTTTTATTTATTAGTTATCTTGAAATATTAAGCATTGTCAATCCATGTATCGATCAAATGGGTAGTTAGTTAATTTGACCTTCCTAAAGTCATTTCTACTCGAAGAACCTTAGGAAAATTGCGACTTTTGTATAGATAACACTATGTTGATGTATGATCATTTTTTTATTAATTATTACACTTCAAATAATAGCTAGAGTCAAGTTAAGGATCACTGCAAATGTTTTTCGCGGCGATCAAGTAGGTAGTTAGGCATTTTTTGTCATATTTTGCTCATTTATGTTTGACGAATTGCCGAAAACTCCTACCTATTGAATATATAATCCTTTGTTGAAGTATCCCAATTTTTTATATATTAGTTATCTTGAAATTTAAGCATTGTCAATCCATGTATCGATCAAATAGGTAGTTAGTTAATTTTACCTTCTTAAAGTCATTTCTACTCGAAGAACCTTAGGAAAATTGCGACTTTTGTATAGATAACACTATGTTGATGTATAATCATTTTTTTATTAATTATTACGCTTCAAATAACAGTTAGAGTCAAGTTAAGGATCACTGCAAATGTTTTGCGCGGCGATCAAATAGGTAGTTAGGCATTTTTTGTCATATTATGCTCATGTCCGTTTGACGAATTGCCGAAAACTCCTACCTATTGAATATATAATCCTTTGTTGAAGTATTCTAATTTTTTATTTATTAGTTATCTTGAAATATTAAGCATTGTCAATCCATGTATCGATCAAATTGGTAATTAGTTAATTTGATCTTCTTAAAGTCATTTCCACACGTAGAACCTTGGGAAAATTGCGACTTTTGTATAGATAACACTATGTTGATGTATGATCATTTTTTTATTAATTATTACGCTTCAAATAATAGCTAGAGTCAAGTTAAGGATCACTGCAAATGTTTTGCGCGGCCATTAAATAGGTAGTTAGGCATTTTTTGTCATATTTTCCTCATTTCTGTATGACAAATTGCCGAAAACTCATACCTATTGAACATATAATCCTTTGTTGAAGTATCCTAATTTTTTATTTATTAGTTCTTTTGAAATTTTAAGCATTGCCAATACATGTATCGATCAAATAGGTAGTTAGTTAATTTTACCATCTTAAAGTCATTTCTACTCGAAGAACCTTAGGAAAATTGCGACTTTTGTATAGATAACACTATGTTGATGTATGATCATTTTTTTTATTTATTATTACGCTTCAAATATAAGCTAAAGTCAAGTTAAGGATCCCTGCAAATGTTTTGCGCGGCGATCAAATAGGTAGTTAGGCTTTTTTTGTCATATTATGCTCATTTCTGTTTGACGAATTGCCGAAAACACCTACCTATTGAATATATAATCCTTTGTCGAAGTACCCTAATTTTTTATACATTAGTTATCTTGAAATATTAAGCAATGTCAATCCATGTATCCATCAAATAGGTAGTTAGTTAATTTGACCTTCCTAAATTCATTTCTACTCGAAGAACCTTTGGAAAATTGCGTCTTTTGTATATATAACACTATGTTGATGTATGATCATTTTTTTATTTAGTATTACGTTTCAAATAATAGCTAGAGTCAAGTTAAAGATCACTGCAAATGTTTTGCGCGGCGATCAAATAGGTAGTTAGGCATTTTTTGTCATATTATGCTCATTTCTGATTGACGAATTGCCGAAAACTCCTACCTATTGAATATATAATCCTTTGTTGAAGTACCTTAATTTTTTATTTATTAGTTATCTTGAAATTTTAAGCATTGTCAATCCATGTATCGATCAAATAGGTAGTTAGTTAATTTGACCTTCTTAAAGTCATTTCTACTCGAAGAACCTTAGGGAAATTGCGACTTTTGTGTAGATAACACTATGTTGATGTATGATCATTTTTTTATTTCTTATTACGCTTCAAATAATAGCTAGAGTCAAGTTAGGGATCACTGTAAATGTTTTGCGCGGCAATTAAATAGGGAGTAAGGCATTTTTTGTCATATTTTGCTCATTTCTGTATGACCAATTGCCGAAAACTCCTACCTATTGAATATATAATCCTTTGTTGAAGTATCCTAATTTTTTATTTATTAGTTATCTTGAAATTTTAAGCATTGTCAATCCATGTATCGATCAAATAGTTAGTTAGTTAATTTGACCTTCTTAAAGTCATTTCTACTCGAACAACCTTAGGAAAATTGCGACTTTTGTATAGATAACACTATGTTTATGAATGATCATTTTTTTTATTTCTTATTACGCTTCAAATAATAGCTAAAGTCAAGTTAAGGATCACTGCAAATGTTTTGCGCGGCGATCAAATAGGTAGTAAGGTATTTTTTGTCATATTTTGCTCATTTCTGTTTGACGAATTGCCGAAAACTCCTACCTATTGAATATATAATCCTTTCTTGAAGTATCCCAATTTTTTATTTATTAGTTATCTTGAAATTTTAATCATTGTCAATCCATGTATCGAAGAAATAGGTAGTTAGTTAATTTTACCTTCTTAAAGTCATTTCTACTCGAAGAACCTTATGAAAATTGTGACTTTTGTATAGATAACACTATGTTGATGTATAATCATTTTTTTATTAATTATTACGCTTCAAATAATAGCTGGAGTCAAGTTAAGGATCACTGCATATTTTTTACGCGGCGATCAAATAGGTTGTTTGGCATTTTTTGTCATATTTTGCTCATTTCTATTTTACGAATTGCCGAAAACTCCTACCTATTGAATATATAATCCTTTGTTGAAGTATCCCAATTTTTTATTTATTAGTTATCTTGAAATTTAAGCATTGTCAATCCATGTATCGACCAAATAGGTAGTTAGTTAATTTTACCTTCTTAAAGTCATTTCTACTCGAAGAACCTTAGGAAAATTACGACTTTTGTATAGATAACACTATGTTGATGTATAATCAATTTTTTATTTATTATTACGCTTCAAATAACAGCTAGACTCAAGTTAAGGATCACTGCAAATGTTTTGCGCGGGGATCAAATAGGTAGTTAGGCATTTTTTGTCATATTATGCTCATTTCTGTTTGACCAATTGCCGAAAACTCCTACCTATTGAATATATAATCCTTTGTCGAAGTACCCTAATTTTGTATTCATTAGTTATCTTGAAATATTAAGCATTGTCAATCCATGTATCGATCAAATATGTAGTTAGTTAATTTGACCTTCCTAAAGTCATTTCTACTCGAAGAACCTTTGGAAAATTGCGTCTTTTGTATAGATAACACTATGTTGATGTATGATCATTTTTTTATTTAGTATTACATTTCAACTAATAGCTAGAGTCAAGTTAAAGATCACTGCAAATGTTTTGCGCGGCGATCAAATAGGTAGTTAGGCATTTTTTGTCATATTATGCTCATTTCTGTTTGACGAATTGCCGAAAACTCCTACCTATTGAATATATAATCCTTTGTCGAAGTACCCTAATTTTTTATACATTAGTTATCTTGAAATATTAAGCAATGTCAATCCATGTATCCATCAAATAGGTAGTTAGTTAATTTGACCTTCCTAAAGTCATTTCTACTCGAAGAACCTTTGGAAAATTGCGTCTTTTGTATATATAACACTATGTTGATGTATGATCATTTTTTTATTTAGTATTACGTTTCAAATAATAGCTAGAGTCAAGTTAAAGATCACTGCAAATGTTTTGCGCGGCGATCAAATAGGTAGTTAGGCATTTTTTGTCATATTATGCTCATTTCTATTTGACGAATTGCCGAAAACTCCTACCTATTGAATATATAATCCTTTGTTGAAGTACCTTAATTTTTTATTTATTAGTTATCTTGAAATTTTAAGCATTGTCAATCCATGTATCGATCAAATAGGTAGTTAGTTAATTTGACCTTCTTAAAGTCATTTCTACTCGAAGAACCATAGGGAAATTTCGACTTTTGTGTAGATAACACTATGTGGATGTATGATCATTTTTTTATTTCTTATTACACTTCAAATAATAGCTAAAGTCAAGTTAAGGATCACTGCAAATGTTTTGCGCGGCGATCAAATAGGTAGTTAGGCATTTTTTGTCATATTTTGCTCATTTCTGTATGACCAATTGCCGAAAACTCCTACCTATTGAATAAATAATCCTTTGTTGAAGTATCCTAATTTTTTATTTATTAGTTATCTTGAAATATTAAGCATTGTCAATACATGTATCGATCAAATAGGTAGTTATTTAATTTTACCTTCTTAAAGTCATTTCTACTCGAAGAACCTTATGAAAATTGCGACTTTTGTATAGATAACACTATGTTCATGTATAATCATTTTTTTATTTATTATTACACTTCAAATAACCGGTAGAGTCAAGTTAAGGATCACTGCAAATTTTTTGCGCGGCGATCAAATAGGTTGTTTGGCATTTTTTGTCATATTTTGCTCTTTCCTGTTTGACGACTTGCCGAAAACTCCTACCTATTGAATATATAATCCTTTGTTGAAGTATCCCAATTTTTTATTTATTAGTTATCTTGAAATTTAAGCATTGTCAATCCATGTATCGATCAAATAGGTAGTTAGTTAATTTTACCTTCTTAAAGTCATTTCTACTCGAAGAACCTTAGGAAAATTGCGACTTTTGTATAGATAATACTATGTTGATGTATAATCATTTTTTTATTTATTATTACGCTTCAAATAACAGCTAGAGTCAAGTTCAGGATCACTGCAAATGTTTTGCGCGGCGATCAAATAGGTAGTTAGGCATTTTTTGTCATATTATGCTCAAGTCCGTTTGACGAATTGCCGAAAACTCCTACCTATTGAATATACAATCCTTTGTTGAAGTATCCCAATTTTTTATTTATTAGTTATCTTGAAATTTAAGCATTGTCATTCCATATATCGATCAAATAGGTAGTTAGTTAATTTTACCTTCCTAAAGTCATTTCTACTCGAAGAACCTTAGGAAAATGACGACTTTTGTATAGATAACACTATGTTGATGTATAATCATTTTTTTATTTAGTATTACTTTTCAAATAATAGCTAGAGTCAAGTTAAGGATCACTGCAAATGTTTTGCGCGGCGATCAAATAGGTAGTTAGGCATTTTTTGTCATATTATGCTCATTTTTGTTTGACCAATTGCCGAAAACTCCTACCTATTGAATATATAATCCTTTGTTAAAGTACCTTAATTTTTTATTTATTAGTTATCTTGAAATATTAAGCATTGTCAATCCATGTATCGATCAAATAGGTAGTTAGTTAATTTGACCTTCTAAAAGTCATTTCTACTCGAACAACCTTAGGAAAATTGCGACTTTTGTATAGATAACACTATGTTGATGTATGATCATTTTTTTATTAATTATTACGCTTCAAATAATAGCTAGAGTCAAGTTAAGGATCACTGCAAATGTTTTGCGCGGCGATCAAATAGTTAGTTAGGCATTTTTTGTCATATTTTGCTCATTTCTGTTTGACGAATTGCCGAAAACTCCTACCTAATGAATATATAATCCATTGTTGAAGTACCCTAATTTTTTATTTATTAGTTATCTTGAAATATTAAGCATTATCAATCCATGTATCGATCAAATAGGTAGTTAGTTAATTTGACCTTCTAAAAGTCATTTCTACTCGAACAACCTTAGGAAAATGGCGACTTTTGTTTAGATAACACTATGTTGATGTATGATCATTTTTTTATTAATTATTACGCTTCAAATAATAGCTAGAGTCAAGTTAAGGATCACAGCAAATGTTTTGCGCGGCGATAAAATAGGTAGTTAGGCATTTTTTGTCATATTTTGCTCATTTCTGTTTGACGAATTGCTGAAAATTCCTACCTATTGAATATATAATCCTTTGTTGAAGTACCCTAATTTTTTATTTATTGGTTATCTTGAAATATTAAGCATTGTCAATCAATGTATCGATCAAATAGGTAGTTAGTTAATTTGACCTTCCTAAAGTCATTTCGACTCGAAGAACCTTAGGAAAATTGCGACTTTTGTATAGATAACACTATGTTGATGTATGATCATTTTTTTATTAAATATTACGCTTCAAATAATAGCTAGAGTCAAGTTGAGGATCACTGCAAATGTTTTGCGCGGCAATTAAATAGGTAGTTAGGCATTTTTTGTCATATTTTGCTCATTTCTGTATGACAAATTGCCGAAAACTCCTACCTATTGAATATATAATCATTTATCGAAGTAACCTAATTTTTTATTCATTAGTTATCTTGAAATATTATGCATTGTCAATCCATGTATCGATCAAATAGGTAGTAAGTTAATTTGACCTTCCTAAAGTCATTTCTACTCGAAGAACCTTATGAAAATTACGACTTTTGTATAGATAACACTATGTTGATGTATGATCATTTTTTTTATTTATTATTACGCTTCAAATAAAAGCTAAAGGGAAGTTAAGGATCACTGCAAATGTTTTGCGCGGCGATCAAATAGGTAGTTAGGCATTTTTTGTCATATTTTGCTAATTTCTGTTTGACGAATTGCCGAAAACTCCTACCTAATGAATATATAATCCATTGTTGAAGTATCCTAATTTTTTATTTATTAGTTATCTTGAAATATTGAGCATTGTCAATCCATGTATCAATCAAATAGGTAGTTAGTTAATTTGACCTTCTTAATGTCATTTCTACTCGAACAAGCTTAGGAAAATTGCGAATTTTGTATAGATAACACTATGTTGATGTATGATCATTTTTTTATTAATTATTATGCATCAAATAATAGCTAGAGTCAAGTTGAGGATCACTGCAAATGTTTTGCGTGGTGATCAAATAGGTAGTTAGGCATTTTTTATCATATTATGCTCATTTCTGTTTGACGAATTGCCGAAAACTCCTACCTATTGAATATATAATCCTTTGTCGAAGTACCCTAATTTTTTATTCATTAGTTATCTTGAAATATTAACCAATGTCAATCCATGTATCGAACAAATAGGTAGTTAGTTAATTTGACCTTCCTAAAGTCATTTCTACTCGAAGAACCTTTTGAAAATTGCGTCTTTTGTATAGATAACACTATGTTGATGTATGATCATTTTTTTATTTAGTATAACGTTTCAAATAATAGCTAGAGTCAAGTTAAGGATCACTGCAAATGTTTTGCGCGGCGATCAAATAGGTAGTTAGCCATTTTTTGTCATATTATGCTCATTTCGGTTTGACGAATTGCCGAAAACTCCTACCTATTGAATATACAATACTTTGTTGAAGTATCTTAATTTTTTATTTATTAGTTATCTTGAAATATTAAGCATTGTCAATCCATGTATCGATCAAATAGGTAGTTAGTTAATTTGACCTTCTTAAAGTCATTTCTACTCGAACAACCCTAGGAAAATTGCGACTTTTGTATAGATAACACTATGTTGATGTATGATCATTTTTTTATTAATTATTACGCTTCAAATAATAGCTAGAGTCAAGTTAAGGATCACTGCAAATGTTTTGCCCGGCGATCAAATAGGTAGTTAGGCATTTTTTGTTATATTATGCTCATTTCTGTTTGACCAATTGCCGAAACCTCCTACCTATTGAATATATAATCCTTCGTTGAAGTACCTTAATTTTTTATTTATTAGTTATCTTGAAATATTAAGCATTGTCAATCCATGTATCGATCAAATAGGTAGTTAGTTAATTTGACCTTCTTAAAGTCATTTCTACTCGAACAACATTAGGAAAATTGCGACTTTTGTATAGATAACACTATGTTGATGTATGACCATTTTTTCATTAATTATTACGCTTCAAATAATAGCTAGAGTCAAGTTAAGGATCACTGCAAATGTTTTGCGCGGCGATCAAATAGGTAGTTAGGCATTTTTTGTCATATTTTGCTCATTTCTGTTTGACGAATTGCCGAAAACTCCTACCTAATGAATATATAATCCATTGTTGAAGTATCCTAATTTTTTATTTATTAGTTATCTTGAAATATTAAGCATTGTCAATCCATGTATCGATCAAATAGGTAGTTAGTTAATTTGACCTTCTAAAAGTCATTTCTACTCGAACAACCTTAGGAAAATTGCGACTTTTGTATAGATAACACTATGTTGATGTATGATGATTTTTTTATTAATTATTACGCTTCAAATAATAGCTAGAGTCAAGTTAAGGATCACTGCAAATGTTTTGCGCGGCGATCAAATAGGTAGTTAGGCATTTTTTGTCATATTTTGCTCATTTCTGTTTGACGAATTGCTGAAAATTCCTACCTATTGAATATATATTCCTTTGTTGAAGTACCCTAATTTTTTATTTATTAGTTATCTTGAAATATTAAGCATTGTCAATCAATGTATCGATCAAATAGGTAGTTAGTTAATTTGATCTTCCTAAAGTCATATCTACTCGAAGAACATTAGGAAAATTGCGACTTTTGTATAGATAACACTATGTTGATGTATGATCATTTTTTTATTAATTATTACGCTTCAAATAATAGCTAGAGTCAAGTTAAGGATCACTGCAAATGTTTTGCGCGGCGATCAAATACGTAGTTAGGCATTTTTTGTCATATTTTGCTCATTTCTGTTTGACGAATTGCCGAAAACTCCTACCTAATGAATATATAATCCATTGTTGAAGTACCCTAATTTTTTATTTATTAGTTATCTTGAAATATTAAGCATTGTCAATCCATGTATCGATCAAATAGGTAGTTAGTTAATTTGACCTTCTAAAAGTCATTTCTACTCGAACAACCTTAGGAAAATGGCGACTTTTGTTTAGATAACACTATGTTGATGTATGATCATTTTTTTATTAATTATTACGCTTCAAATAATAGCTATTTAATTGCCGCGCAAAACATTTGCAGTGATCCTCAACTTGACTCTAGCTATTATTTATATATTCCTTTGTTGAAGTACCCTAATTTTTTATTTATTAGTTATCTTGAAATATTAAGCATTGTCAATCAATGTATCGATCAAATAGGTAGTTAGTTAATTTGATCTTCCTAAAGTCATATCTACTCGAAGAACATTAGGAAAATTGCGACTTTTGTATAGATAACACTATGTTGATGTATGATCAATTTTTTATTTAGTATAACGTTTCAAATAATAGCTAGTGTCAAGTTAAGGATCACTGCAAATGTTTTGCGCGGCGAACAAATAGGTAGTTAGCCATTTTTTGTCATATTATGCTCATTTCGGTTTGACGAATTGCCGAAAACTCCTACCTATTGAATATATAATCCATTGTTGAAGTATCCCAATTTTTTATTTATTAGTTCTCTTGAAATATTAAGCATTGTCAATCCATGTATCGATCAAATATGTAGTTAGTTAATTTGATCTTCTTAATGTCATTTCTACTCGAAGAACCTTAGGAAAATTGCGACTTTTGTATAGATAACACTATGTTGATGTATGATCATTTTTTTATTTAGTATGACGGTTCAAATAATAGCTAGATTCAAGTTAACGATCACTGCATATTCTTTGCGCGGCGATCAAATAGGTAGTTTGGCATTTTTTGTCATATTATGCTCATGTCCGTTTGACGAATTGCCGAAAACTCCTACCTATTGAATATATAATCCTTTGTTGAAGTATCCGAATTTTTTATTTATTAGTTATCTTGAAATATTAAGCATTGTCAATCCATGTATCGATCAAATAGGTAGTTAGTTAATTTGACCTTCCTAAAGTCATTTCTACTCGAAGAACCTTTGGAAAATTGCGTCTTTTGTATAGATAACACTATGTTGATGTATGATCATTTTTTTATTTAGTATTACGTTTCAAATAATAGCTAGAGTCAAGTTAAGGATCACTGCAAATGTTTTGCGCGGCGATCAAATAGGTAGTTAGGCATTTTTTTGTCATATTATGCTCATTTCTGTTTGACGAATTGCCGAAAACTCCTACCTATTGAATATATAATCCTTTGTTGAAGTACCTTTATTTTTTATTTATTAGTTATCTTGAAATATTAAGCATTGTCAATCCATGTATCGATCAAATAGGAAGTTAGTTAATTTGACCTTCTTAAAGTCATTTCTACTCGAACAACCTTAGGAAAATTGCGACTTTTGTATAGATAACACTATGTTGATGTATGATCATTTTTTTGTTAATTATTACGCTTCAAATAATAGCTAAAGTCAAGTTAAGGATCACTGCAAATGTTTTGTGCGTCGATTAAATAGGTAATTAGGCATTTTTTGTCATATTTTGCTCATTTCTGAATGACAAATTGCCGAAAACGCCTACCTATTGAACATATAATCCTTTGTTGAAGTATCCTAATTTTTTATTTATTAGTTATTTTGAAATTTTAAGCATTGTCAATACATGTATCGATCAAATAGGTAGTTAGTTAATTTTACCTTCTTAAAGTCATTTCTACTCGAAGAACCTTAGGAAAATTGTGACTTTTGTATAGATAACACTATGTTGATGTATGATCATTTTTTTTATTTATTATTACGATTCAAATAAAAGCTAAAGTCAAGTTAAGTGTCACTGCAAATGTTTTGCGCGGCGATCAAATAGGTAGTTAAGCAATTTTTGTCATATTACGCTCATTTCTCTTTGACGAATTGCCGAAAAATCCTACCCATTGAATATATAATCCTTTGTCGAAGTACCCTAATTTTTTATTCATTAGTTATCTTGAAATATTAAGCATTGTCAATCCATGTATCGATCAAATAGGTAGTAAGTTAATTTGACCTTCCTAAAGTCATTTCTACTCGAAGAACCTTATGAAAATTACGACTTTTGTATAGATAACACTATGTTGATGTATGATCATTTTTTTTATTTATTATTACGCTTCAAATAAAAGCTAAAGTGAAGTTAAGGATCACTGCAAATGTTTTGCGCGGCAATCAAATAGGTAGTTAGGCATTTTTTGTCATATTTTGCTAATTTCTGTTTGACGAATTGCCGAAAACTCCTTCCTAATGAATATATAATCCATTGTTGAAGTATCCTAATTTTGTATTTATTAGTTATCTTGAAATATTAAGCATTGTCAATCCATGTATCGATCAAATTGGTAGTTAGTTAATTTGACCTTCTTAATGTCATTTCTACTCGAACAAGCTTAGGAAAATTGCGACTTTTGTATAGATAACACTATGTTGATGTATGATCATTTTTTTATTAATTATTACGCATCAAATAATAGCTAGAGTCAAGTTGAGGATCACTGCAAATGTTTTGCGTGGCGATCAAATAGGTAGTTAGGCATTTTTTATCATATTATGCTCATTTCTGTTTGACGAATTGCCGAAAACTCCTACCTATTGAATATATAATCCTTTGTCGAAGTAACCTAATTTTTTATTCATTAGTTATCTTGAAATATTAAGCATTGTCAATCCATGTATCGATCAAATAGGTAGTTAGTTAATTTGACCTTCCTAAAGTCATTTCTACTCGAAGAACCTTTTGAAAATTGCGTCTTTTGTATAGATAACACTATGTTGATGTATGATCATTTTTTTATTTAGTATTACGTTTCAAATAATAGCTAGAGTCAAGTTAAGGATCACTGCAAATGTTTTGCACGACGATCAAATAGGTAGTTAGGCATTTTTTGTCATATTATGCTCATTTCTGTTTGACGAATTGCCGAAAACTCCTACCTATTGAAAATATAATCCTTTGTTGAAGTACCTTAATTTTTTATTTATTAATTATCTTGAAATTTTAAGTATTGTCAATCCATGTATCGATCAAATAGGTAGTTAGTTAATTTGACCTTCTTAAAGTCATTTCTACTCGAAGAACCTTAGGAAAATTGTGACTTTTGTATAGTTAACACTATGTTGATGTATGTGTCGCGACCCTCTTGAGGTTGTCGGGCTCTCGAGGGCTAATGGGCCGTCCTGTCTGGTCGGACGCGGGCCTCTCCCAAGGCCCATTACCCAAATCGCAACGGAGGTATGCGTGATCGACTTTCAGTGTGGTCTAGTGACATGTGCTAAGTGTGCATGCCATGGAGTCGCCACCAATCATTTTTTTAGGGTATGATTGGACCACCCAATCGAATAGTTGGGAGTTTCTATTCAATTCTGCGAGAACCAGAGAAATGGTTTCGGGGACTTAGTTACACCAACTGTCAGAGTTGACGCCCTTTCGGTACCTAAGTTGACTGAATTTTCTAGCCTGAGATTCCTGCGGATGAGTAAGGTATGAACCCTAAATCTAGAAATTCATGCAGATAGAAGTGATTATCCTAGCAATCACAATCAGTAATAAAATGCGCAACTCAAGGAATCTAGATATGCAAATAAATCACATGGCATTCCTAGTAAGGCCCTATTTATCAATCACAGCTCAAGAATGATTTAGCTGTCCTGGCCATTCTACACACGATCTAACCTAAGAAAAGCATTAGGAAGCATCGAAGGAGTTCGAGAGTACTCACATGGGGTTCGCCGTGCCCTGGTTTGGTCTTGGACGAGCTATCGAGCTCATGCCGACCCGATTATATTTGGGGATCCACTCGGCGTTTTACACCATGAAATCATGTGAAACAAAAACGAAAATATTCAGCAAGGGGAATTTATTGTAGATGGTGGTCGATCTAATTGGACGTCAAGACTAAAAAATATGTAGAAATTTACAAATTAAAATACTCGAATGATATTTTTTTGCCAAATTCAACTCTATGCGTCGTGAAGAAACACATGCAATTGAACTTGAATTTTGACTATTTATGAGTTCAAAATGAAAAGGAAATTAAAATAAAAATATTGACTATTTTTCTATATTTTTACGACATCGAACGCTATTTTTCTTCATTTTTCATGTATTTTTCTATTTTTGGAAAATATTAAAAAATATGGGAAATTATTTTTTTTTATCAAAAATGGTTCCTTTAGCTTGGTCAAGGCTACCAAAGATGATTTTTTAATTTTTTTTAACTTTTTATAGATTTTTTATGAATTTTTAAAAAATAAACTATGAAAGACTGATCAAAAATCAAGTGTCAACAGCTGCCCCTCTTTGAGAGGAATTTCGTCAGAGGTTTCTCTCAAAGACAAGGTGACACCTGTGTTCCGATCGACTCGACTGGGAAAAGAAAAGAAATCATGACATCCAATTTTCATGCCCATCAATGTGTGCTTTTCCTTAAAAAGAGATGTGCTCATTCAATTCCCTGATATGATGTAAGAAAGTTAAGGAGTAGATAGACTTCCCTGCCCCTTACCTGTCGAATGCTTGCGGCATTTTCTGTGTCTGATGGGTTCAAGTATATTCCTAAGGACTTGTCATCCGAGTGTCCTGGGGATGTTAAGCTCTGACCTGTATGGTAGGTCAAACCATAATGGGATTCCTAACTGATAGGAACCTAAGGAAGACGCGTCCCACATTTGGGAATTTGCCAAGGGTTTTGATCCGTGTGGTGGACTAAACTAGAAATGGCTTGCCTAATGTAAGGCTTATTAGGGAAAACGAATCCTCATGCGTTCGGGATTCATCAAGGTTTTGATCCGTATGGTGGATCGGACCATTGGGTTGATCCTTCAGGCGGTCTCTACCAGTCCTTTGACCCTTCAGGCGGTTTCTACCATTCATTGACCCTTCATGCGGTTTCTACCATTGGTTGACCCTTCAGGCGGTTTCTACCATACATTGACCCTTCAGGCGGTTTCTACCTTTGTTTTGACCCTTCAGGCGGTTTCTACCATTGGTTGACCCTTCAGGCGGTTTCTACCATTGTGTTGACCCTTCAGGCGGTTTCTACCATTTATGAGATTCCAAATTGATATGAATCAATGGATGACGTACCCGCTCTTCGGGGCTAGTCGGAGACTCGATCATTCTGTGGATCGGTCTTAGAAAAGATTTGCCTACAAAAAGGCTTCACCTAAGGATGACGTACCCAGTCTTTGGGGTGGCCAAAAGTCCTGCAGAAAGCTTAGACCTGAAAAAATTTTCCTCGCCAAGAAGATATTAGTAATCTTTGGGAAGACAATAATTGTCTAACTGACAAAATTCTACGACTTAAGTTTTAGTCATGAAATGTGCATTTTGATTGTTGGAGGTTATCTAAAACATTCCTGCCATATACAAATGTGATCATAAATTCCTTGCACGGAAACTCTAGATCAAACAATTTGAAAATTTCAAAAAGAGTTTGCTCAAAACATCCATTGGAGTATTTCTCACCCAAGAAGGCTCATCACTGCTCTGTGATAATGATCTTTAATAGGGAAAGTGCTCAATTTCCTACCGACCTGTGCCTGGGTTTCAGGATCATTCGCAACGCATACATTTCGACCGATCAGGAGGTCTTTCACGGGACCGTAGTGTTAGGCTTGGATATCGGTTTCCAAGGGGGACTCACTTTTGAGTCAAGGCCGTTGAACGAAATTTTTCACTATCTGATCCGGGTTTACAAGTCAAGAACCCTGTAAAATGAGAAAGAAATAGTCTTGCTCGTACTTCTTTGAGCTAAGTTATACATTAACCCAAGTGTCTTAGTCAGATAAGACTGCTTCAGGGTTGTAACATTGGAAGGATTGGGGACTGAAAAAGGCTTATTTTTTGCCCAGAAATTGTGAAGGGTTTGGCATTGGTGATCATTGCAAATTTTCCACATGTCCTTCGAAGAACATCTCCATTTCTTGAAGTGTACACTCCTCTTTTAGAGCGCACAAGGATGTTAAAAAGCGTCTCTTGTTACATTAAGAGACCGTCTGTTTGTGTGTTTGCAATTTGAGCACGACAACATTTGGAGAGTAGTCATCTTGATCTAACTCCTTTGCAGGGTCTTTTCATCGTCTCTCTAGACTTTACTGTGGATATTTTGAATAGACATCAGCCTTGCTTTTTACCAGGCACTTTGCTTTTTCTTGATGTCTAGGGATTTTTCTTTTCCCCCTTTTTTTAATCCCGTGTTTTTCTTTTCTTTTGGAGTTAGGATTTTCGGCAATCATGCTAGATATGCAACTTAAACTTTGGCACGCTTCCATTCCTAGAGTAATGTTGCCTTTGCTTTGGAATATGCAATGATCACCAATAGGTTGATGAAATGAATTTGCTGGCTCAACTTGGTCGTGCAAAGGATAACAGTGTGTAGGATAGAGAAATGAATTATTCTCGTCATCCTATGACACTTGGATTATCATATAAACAACACACAAAGATTTATGTTAGTCCGAGCAAGAAAATTTCAAACCGTTTACTTTCTGATACTGTTGGACTAACCTTCATTTGCCCCAATGTGGGATGGTTCTTGACAGGGTTGAGAATGAAAATCGCCGTTCAATGGGGTTCTCAATGGGCATCTGTAGTGTTTGGAATGAAGAAATAAATGCATCTGTCATCTCGATCCATGTAATCGTTGCGAATGACCCTTATATCCATAGGTTAAGGTTTCGCTATCATTTCCAATCTCCTCATCTCTCAAGTGTGTATGGGACGTGTTTGGATTAGGCTCGCTTCTCTTATGAGAAAATACCCTTTTGAACAGTTCAAACGACTCTTGTTGGAAAAATTCATTTCATTTCATCAAGATTTATCCTTCAAAGGGATTTTGTGATGCATCATACATGTGTAATTCATGTTCAGACAATCTCATGTTTTAAAACATGAATGTCAATGAAGTAAGAATTCTATGTCTTTTTAGATGTGAGAATCGAATTAATTCTGAAAGTTTTTAATCTCCAATGAATTGGGAAAATGGATACTTACCTGCCCATCGAGGCTGGAGATCCTGGAAATATAAAAGGGATATGTCATCGTATATTCTAAAACTTTACAAAAATTGGAACGATACATCTTACCCTTGGTCATATGCTCCAACGAGTGTACAAGGGTTGTGAAAATCTGCACTTCACATAGTAACACAAGATTGTTAGGTGTTCTAAAGTTCTTTCGACTTCTTGGTTTTTGGAGAAAAATGAAACTTACATGTCTGCCCTGATGGCGAGCTCCTGCCAAGGATAAATATTAAGCATTATTTTGGGTTTCCAAATTCAAAACAAATTGGGACGATACTACTTTACTCTTGATTTGAATTCCATTCTGCATGCCAATGTGCAGATTGTAGAAGCCGGCCCTCAAGCTTGTGGCCATGATTTCTTCGTCTGGTTGGGCAACGAATCCACCTCGAGGATTTACGTCGGAGGAGATTCATTCATCTTTTTGGGCGTGTTTCATGCACTGTTATGTTATTTGAATGCATGGCTTCTTGGGTGCCTCGTCTCTGTTCATCACCTGAGAGGAAAATGAGAGAACATTATCCCCGCATCTGATTGAAAATCATTTAGGAACGATACGTTCTTTTTACCAAATGGGTGGCTCCGCGGCCAAATGTGTTTTACATTGAAAGGATGGATTCCATTACGCTCTGCGGATGATAACTATGGCTTCAGGGACTTGCCCCACGGATTAAACGATGAATTTGATGTCTTCGGCTTCGACATGCTTTCCGGATGTAGGAATGGTTTGCCCCCATTTTCAGTGGAGATGGGTTTTGTCGAGTGGGCAAGATCAAAAACTCATCCTAGATTTGGCTTTAGTCGAAGGTTGAAATCCCGACCTTGGATAAGCGAATCATGATTCATCTCCTTCTGCTTCGGATTTGTCATTTGCATGCTTCACATTTTACAATACCAACTTCGCCGCTTGATGAAAATGAATCGATGATTTTCGAATTGCCCCAAGTTCTATAGTCATCTGCGTCGAATCTCTTTGAACTTCATCGGGTGATAGACCAACTGATAAAATGATTTTTCAATCCCGAGATCGAACTCCTGACGTTTCGTACCACTTCCATTTCACTGACTACCAGGACACAGCACTATTGGCGTCCCTAACTGGTTCGTTTTTTGTTATAAAATTCTTGAAGCAGTTAGCGACCCCCATCGAGAATGAAACAAGCTCAATTTAGAGTTCATAACGACTAAAGGTCCCTTAGAACGATACAGAGCTAACCGTCTTTGAGCTCGCTCGGGCTTTTGCTCGCATTTTCCTATGTGAAGCCTTTAAATGTTTTTCTTCGTGGCGTTCAATTGATTCGCCTCGACTCTAATCTAACAAGGGATTGTCGCACTCAAGCATGATGATGCTCGCAGGTAGTACTGATCGCTGCCCCAGATTAACTCTAGGCATTAAGGAAGATTATCTTGCATGGAAGACTTTATGACAGAAAGATTAATGATACATCCAGTCACATGTGCCTAGTTCCCTTGAGGATTCTCGGTGATCAGCCAGTTACACCATGAATCAGACATATAATCGTCATTTTGGATCATAACTTCATAAGTCCATCAGTTTTAAACTGATCGATCCAGATATGGAGCTCCTCATCAAGGAAATCTTTTGATTCTTCGAGCAACTGATATTCGGGTTGACCATCATCGCTTGGCGTTGAAGGATTCCTGTTTCTGTTGTGAGCGATCTGATTCTTCGAGCTAGAACCTTCGTCGTTGCTCGAGATTATAAGAGGATGATTGATCGGTTCACTATCAAAAGCACCTTCCATTTGGGAATGGAAGAAACAAAAATCCTCATAGCATCCGCCCGCTTGACCTTCCGAAATCATATGCCCAAGCCGGGCAGATCTTTGAACACTAGGCGCAATATGTTGATCAGGGATAGGAAGAGCACTAGCGAAAAGTTGCTGCTCAAACCAAGGAGTTCGTACCTGCTGCACTTGTGGCATATACTCTTGAGGGGTGCTGAGATGATTCGGGGGAATATTCTGATTAGCGCCCAAGTAGTCGATGGTGCTGCTACCAGCTTGGTCGGTGCCTAGATTCGGCAGGGTATTTCTTACTTCAGGGGCATTGTAGTTATAGCCATGCCTAGTGTTTAGGCACAAGTTGAGTTCTTTCAGGTTCAGTGCTGTGTGGCGCTGTCTTAGCGCCCTTCTGTAGCTCTTGAGGTGACTCGCGACTCCATCTTTAGTGAGTCCTGGTATGTTCATGATCTCAAGTATGCGCGTTGGATATGCTGAGTTGATCCCTAGTTGCTGAACCGCACTAAGGAACTTGAGATGAAGCTCGGGGGACCAATTGACCCTCGTCTTCTTGCGACCCGGAACAGTGTTGACAACTTGGCTATTGCTCTCTGGCCTATTTCCAGTAGGATTTGATCGAGCCGGAAATTGTTGTGGAGGGAATTCATCAGCTTTGGATTGGTCGGTCGTGATAGTAAGCTCATCGTTAAGGAAACTCCAATCATGGTGACGCATATCACATCCTTTAGAAGGCATCGGTATTGACTTCGTAGAATTGATTTGTTCATGCATATCTCCAACAAAATCCGATTGTATCGAAGATGGTTCGAGGGAGTGGGGTGGTGAATGAGCATTTTCAATCCTCATATAAGGCTTATCAAGGAACATTTCGCCGAGAGTGATAGGGCCACCGCAATTAAGGCAAGTGATAGTGCTAGGAGCTTTCTTATACCTCATGTTCTCCGCTCGAAGCTTTTCGTTTTCCTCCTTTAGAATCGCAAGTTCTTGACGTCTGTGTTGAGCCCTCAATTTGGCTCGCTTATTTTGAAACCAAAACTTGACCCTCAAAGGTTTCATCCCTAGCTTCTGGCCCAATTCATTTCTTTGTTTCATGTTCGGGAGAGGGCATTCACTAAAGAAAGCTTCAAGCTCTTGGATTTCATTCTGAGTGTGGCACTGGCGAAGTTTCCTTTTCCGAGATTGACCATCGCTGCTGCTGTTGTCGTCGCTGCTGAGATCCTGAACTTCGTTGCCGAAAGGGTTGGGTTTTGTGGTTCTGGTACCAGACGCCATCCTGGAATCTTCGAGATCTCTCAGTAGTTCATTTTCTGAGATTTTTGGATCAGTCGCCTCTAGCAACTGATGGTAACCCTCAAACATGTTGGATCGAAAAATGTTCGATCAATTTTTGCTCACTCAGGGTTCTCTACTCTCTCATGTATGCTCACTCTCTCTAAATTTTCTTTTGAGTGGTTCTGTATGCCCATGAAACGTTCTTTAAACATGGATGAAGATCGTCAAGCAAGCGTTGCTCCCAAGAATTCGTATTTCCCGCTTTGTCGTCTTCTTTCTTCTTTTCAACGTGGAGGGACACCAAATCGATTTCCTTTTCTCGATATCCATGTCTGTCTCCCACTTATTTTCAAAAAGGTGGAACTACGCTCGCCTCCTGCTCAGTTTTTTAATATGATGGGACCGCCAAATCCTTTCGCAACTTTTTTCGATAGTTGCGCTTAACTCCCGCTCAATTTTAATATGGTGACACCGACATATCTTTTTACAACTTTTTTAGGTTTATCAAGCCTGAAATCGCGGACTGGGACAGATCTGATGGTTCACCGAAAGAGCCACCACTGCTTTACCCAATTAACTTGGCTCCACGAGCATTATTGCTGTGCCTTTCTTCATTCTCGAGTTGCTATAAAAGGAGGAGTTAATGCAGAGAAGATTAACACTCTTACATAATTGCCTTTTCTTATTTTAATCACTCTACCACACTCATCTTCTTCTCCCTCACTCCAACGAAAATGACCTCCTCTCCTATTCGCGCTTTCTCGGCCGAAATTTTGGCCCAGTGGGAAAAACTCTATAACCTCCTCGGTCGAGGCTATGCTCATATAGCCGATCACCCAGAAACTGAAGATGAAATCCGCATTTTGCTCGTGGAAATAGACACCACCTCCATCGAGGGCACTAATTTAGAGAGGGAATATAGAATCTTCCCAACCCTCTTTATAAACTTTTTAGAGACTTACCGTGTCGCTCATCGAAAAGCTACCGTGGCTCACGTTTTGCGAGCTCGCTATGAGGATCGGTCCAACTGCTTGGTGTTGGCCAACCTTGTGGCCGATAGTCACAGAAAGGCTGTTGAGTTTGCCAACAAGCGAGTCTCGATGTTGCTTCGCGAGAGGGGAAATTTGGTGGAGCGCTTGGCCTTATCCCTGACCACCTATGAGCACGACCGTTGTAATGTCGTGTTGAAGTTTCAATGTGAGTGGCAGGAAGAAAGGCTTGACAGCATTACCGCGGATATAGCCCATGGGAGAGGACTAGTTCGGGACCTGGAAATAGCCGCCGAAGATCACGGGACCAAGGTTGCCGAGCTTAAAGGGGAATGTAAACGCCTTCTTCTTAAGCTTGCAGATCTCGAGTCTCGAGGTGGTGAGTATAAGCAAAGCATCAATAATATGGAGGGCCAACTTGGTTCCTTTGTGATGCTAATTAGGGCTCATTGCGGTTTTATGTTTCCACCCCGATGATTTGTATGATCTGCTTTTAAGGTCCCTCGATTGAGCGAAATGAATGAAAGCTCTAATGTGTGTGTCTCAACTTCTGTATGGCTGACTTTCTCGAACACCTGACCACTCTCAACCTAGGCAAGCTGCGCTTTGACATTGATGATTCGAGCGTGTACATCTTGATTTTTTAATCTTGCTTATGATCGGATAAAGGAACCTCCCACCGCGATTATCCACAAAAAGACTTCTCTTCTCTACTTGTTTTTAACCTGTTTCAAATGAAAAGGCAGAATCAGAAGAAAGAATTTGAAAAATAAAGCATAAATCCTTTCAATTTTATGCTTACTTGTGATTAATAGGGATAAGAGCTTTTACAAGGGTTTTGGCCTTGTGCAAAAGCTTTTATCAATATTCCTCAAAGGAAAGCATATCATTGAAAGGAATGTAATTCACGATAATCGCCTTTGATCAATTCCAAGAAAATCAATGGAATGTTCAAAAGTACACAATTACGATGTGTTTTAAATTCAATTGAAGATACGGTATCCAAATTAAAGCCGTTTGCTAAGAACGAGAGTAATTTGGATATCTATCTTTTCATTAAATTTGAAAAACACGAATACTCTTGATCAATTATTGTGGATTACCAATGATGCAAAACATGCATGAACCAATTCAAGTTTATAGTTCCTTCTGGCGAAATTGGGATTGTATTGCCCTATACGGCCAAAAGGTTGTATAAGACTTCCAATTTCAATTTCATCCAAAGGAATTATAAAATTGATTTTGGAGTATTCGAGTGATTAGAAGAAATGCCACTATCACATTCCAATGACAAGTCAATAGAAATACAACAAATTTCAATCTGAATGTATATAAACACAAATAGATCCCTAATACAATCAATATAAGGGATCAGATAGAGAGGATCTCAGCAAAATAAATCCTATACAAGAAGGCTAGAAATGAAAATTAAAACAAAGGAATGTGATCTTAATACTTAGAGATGCCCCAGTTTCGATCTTTGAGACGTGACTTCAGGATCACCTATTCCAAATCGTCATCTTCATTAGATGATACCTCAATGATGTCCATAGCAGGCTCTTCTTGTCCACTTGGCGCTCGTAATGGGATGACACCATCTTCATCTTCCATCAAGAACATTGGGAGGAAAACACACCTATCTATCCTCAAAATGGCATTTAATCCAATCACTGGAATTATGCAATGAATATAATGATTAAGAGCTGTAACAAGTTCGAGGGATAGAAAAGTCTTACCAACCAAACTTAAGAGAAAATCAAGCTTCTCTGTATTTTTAGCAGTGTTAGGTATACTAACCTTCCATAGACAAACGCATGAGACAAGTGAGGGAAAACTCCTAAAAATCAAAAGATAGGGCTTGGTACCTAAAGCCAAGGTTCTCACCTCGAATTCTGGGAAGAGCCGATTCCATTGCACAACTATCGTTGCATTGGGACTCAATCCATAGTTCGAAGTGAGCGGAATTGAAAAGTGGATTACCCCATGTTTTTCCTCACGGAGATTCCATTTTCAATTCCTTCTATTGTGTTCCTAAAGAGGGCGCCTGGGGTTTTAGGCGCAATTGTGTGTATTCATTGTGTCGTGCTAAAGCAAAAGACATGCATTTTATTTAATAATCACCGCTTCAATATAAACATCCACACAATCATACATCCAAAACTCTTGCCTGCATAAAACAAAGTTAACAAGCACTTCACTCCTTATTTCTCCCGTCTACAAAAACATCTAACACATTCGTTAGCATATACACCTCACTTTCGAGAGCATCTGCATAAAATTAGGTTAGAAGAATCAATCAACTTTTTAATCGGCTCAAGTCCACTAAATGGTTAAGAACCAGTCCCCAGTGGAGTCGCCAGTCTGTCGCGACCCTCTTGAGGTTGTCGGGCTCTCGAGGGCTAATGGGCCGTCCTGTCTGGTCGGACGCGGGCCTCTCCCAAGGCCCATTACCCAAATCGCAACGGAGGTATGCGTGATCGACTTTCAGTGTGGTCTAGTGACATGTGCTAAGTGTGCATGCCATGGAGTCGCCACCAATCATTTTTTTAGGGTATGATTGGACCACCCAATCGAATAGTTGGGAGTTTCTATTCAATTCTGCGAGAACCAGAGAAATGGTTTCGGGGACTTAGTTACACCAACTGTCAGAGTTGACGCCCTTTCGGTACCTAAGTTGACTGAATTTTCTAGCCTGAGATTCATGCGGATGAGTAAGGTATGAACCCTAAATCTAGAAATTCATGCAGATAGAAGTGATTATCCTAGCAATCACAATCAGTAATAAAATGCGCAACTCAAGGAATCTAGATATGCAAATAAATCACATGGCATTCCTAGTAAGGCCCTATTTATCAATCACAGCTCAAGAATGATTTAGCTGTCCTAGCCATTCTACACACGATCTAACCTAAGAAAAGCATTAGGAAGCATCGAAGGAGTTCGAGAGTACTCACATGGGGTTCGCCGTGCCCTGGTTTGGTCTTGGACGAGCTATCGAGCTCATGCCGACCCGATTATATTTGGGGATCCACTCGGCGTTTTACACCATGAAATCATGTGAAACAAAAACGAAAATATTCAGCAAGGGGAATTTATTGTAGATGGTGGTCGATCTAATTGGACGTCAAGACTAAAAAATATGTAGAAATTTACAAATTAAAATACTCGAATGATATTTTTTTGCCAAATTCAACTCTATGCGTCGTGAAGAAACACATGCAATTGAACTTGAATTTTGACTATTTATGAGTTCAAAATGAAAAGGAAATTAAAATAAAAATATTGACTATTTTTCTATATTTTTACGACATCGAACGCTATTTTTCTTCATTTTTCATGCATTTTTCTATTTTTGGAAAATATTAAAAAATATGAGAAATTATTTTTTTTTATCAAAAATGGTTCCTTTAGCTTGGTCAAGGCTACCAAAGATGATTTTTTAATTTTTTTTAACTTTTTATAGATTTTTTATGAATTTTTAAAAAATAAACTATGAAAGACTGATCAAAAATCAGGTGTCAACAGTATGATCATTTTTTTAATTATTATTACGCTTCAAATAACAGCTAAAGTCAAGTTAAGGATCACTGCAAATGTTTTGCGCGGCGATCAAATAGGTAGTTAGGCATTTTTTGTCATATTATGCTCATTTCTGTTTGACGAATTGCCGAAAACTCCTACCTATTGAATATATAATACTTTGTTGAAGTATCCCAATTTTTTATTTATTAGTTATCTTGAAATATTAAGCATTGTCAATCCATGTATCGATCAAATAGGTAGTTAGTTAATTTGACCTTCTTAAAGTCATTTCTACTCGAACAACCCTAGGAAAATTGCGACTTTTGTATAGATAACACTATGTTGATGTATGATCATTTTTTTATTAATTATTACGCTTCAAATAATAGCTAGAGTCAAGTTAAGGATCACTGCAAATGTTTTGCACGGCGATCAAATATGTAATTAGGCATTTTTTGTTATATTATGCTCATTTCTGTTTGACCAATTGCCGAAACCTCCTACCTAATGAATATATAATCCTTTGATGAAGTACCTTAATTTTTTATTTATTAGTTATCTTGAAATATTAAGCATTGTCAATCCATGTATCGATCAAATAGGTAGTTTGTTAATTTGACCTTCTTAAAGTCATTTCTATTCGAACAACCTTAGGAAAATTGCGACTTTTGTATAGATAACACTATGTTGATGTATGATAATTTTTTCATTAATTATTACGCTTCAAATAATAGCTAGAGTCAAGTTAAGGATCACCGCAAATGTTTTGCGCGGCGATCAAATAGGTAGTTAGGCATTTTTGTCATATTTTGCTCATTTCTGTTTGACGAATTGCCGAAAACTCCTACCTAATGAATATATAATCCATTGTTGAAGTATCCTAATTTTTTATTTATTAGTTATCTTGAAATATTAAGCATTGTCAATCCATGTATCGATCAAATAGGTAGTTAGTTAATTTGACCTTCTTAATGTCATTTCTACTCGAACAACCTTAGGAAAATTGCGACTTTTGTATAGATAACTCTATGTTGATGTATGATCATTTTTTTATTAATTATTACGCATCAAATAATAGCTAGAGTCAAGTTGAGGATCACTGTAAATGTTTTGCGCGGCGATCAAATAGGTAGTTAGGCGTTGTTTGTCATATTTTTCCCATTTCTGTTTGACGAATTGCCGAAAATTCCTACCTATTGAATATATAATCCTTTGTTGAAGTACCCTAATTTTTTATTTATTAGTTATCTTGAAATATTAAGCATTGTCAATCCATGTATCGATCAAATAGGTAGTTAGTTAATTTGACCTTCCTAAAGTCATTTCTACTCGAAGAACCTTAGGAAAATTGCGACTTTCGTATAGATAACACTATGTTGATGTATGATCATTTTTTTTATTAATTATTACGCTTCAAATAATAGCTAGAGTCAAGTTAAGGATCACTGCAAATGTTTTGCGCGGCGATTAAATAGGTAGTTAGGCATTTTTTGTCATATTTTGCTCATTTCTGTATGACAAATTGCCGAAAACTCTTACCTATTGAACATATAATCCTTTGTTGAAGTATCCTAATTTTTTATTTATTAGTTATTTTGAAATTTTAAGCATTGTCAATACATGTATCGATCCAATAGGTAGTTAGTTAATTTTACCTTCTTAAAGTCATATCTACTCGAAGAACCTTAGGAAAATTGCGACTTTTGTATAGATAACACTATGTTGATGTATGATCATTTTTTTTATTTATTATTACGCTTCAAATAAAAGCTAAAGTCAAGTTAAGTATCACTGCAAATGTTTTGCGCGGCGATCAAATAGGTAGTTAAGCATTTTTTGTCATATTATGCTCATTTCTCTTTGACGAATTGCCGAAAACTCCTACCTATTGAATATATAATCCTTTGTCGAAGTACCCTAATTTTTTATTCATTAGTTTTATTGAAATATTAAGCATTGTCAATCAATGTATCGATCAAATAGGTAGTAAGTTAATTTGACCTTCCTAAAGTCATTTCTACACGAAGAACCTTAGGAAAATTACGACTTTTGTATAGATAACACTATGTTGATGTATGATCATTTTTTTTATTTATTATTACGCTTCAAATAAAAGCTAAAGTGAAGTTAAGGATCACTGCAAATGTTTTACGCGGCGATCAAAAAGGTAGTTAGGCATTTTTTGTCATATTTTGCTAAATTCTGTTTGACGAATTGCCGAAAACTCCTACCTAATGAATATATAATCCATTATTGAAGTATCCTAATTTTTTATTTATTAGTTATCTTGAAATATTAAGCATTGTCAATCCATGTATCGATCAAATAGGTAGTTAGTTAATTTGACCTTCTTAATGTCATTTCTACTCGAATAAGCTTGGGAAAATTGCGACTTTTGTATAGATAACACTATGTTGATGTATGATCATTTTTTTATTAATTATTACGCATCAAATAATAGCTAGAGTCAAGTTGAGGATCACTACAAATGTTTTGCGTGGCGATCAAATAGGTAGTTAGGCATTTTTTAATCATATTATGCTCATTTCTGTTTAACGAATTGCCGAAAACTCCTACCTATTGAATATATAATCCTTTGTCGAAGTACCCCAATTTTTTATTCATTAGTTATCTTGAAATATTAAGCATTGTCAATCCATGTATCGATCAAATAGGTAGTTAGTTAATTTGACCTTCCTAAAGTCATTTCTACTCGAAGAACTTTTGGAAAATTGCGTCTTTTGTATAGATAATACTATGTTGATGTATGATCATTTTTTTATTTAGTATTACGTTTCAAATAATAGCTAGAGTCAAGTTAAGGATCACTGCAAATGTTTTGCGCGGCGATCAAATAGGTAGTTAGGCATTTTTTGTCATATTATGCTCATTTCTGTTTGACGAATTGCCGAAAACTCCTACCTAATGAACATATAATCCTTTGTTGAAGTACCTTTATTTTTTATTTATTAGTTATCTTGAAATTTTAAGCATTGTCAATCCATGTATCGATCAAATAGGTAGTTAGTTAATTTGACCTTCTTAAAGTCATTTCTACTCGAAGAACCTTAGGAAAATTGTGACTTTTGTATAGTTAACACTATGTTGATATATGATCATTTTTTTAATTATTATTACGCTTCAAATAATAGCTATAGTCAAGTTAAGGATCACTACAAATGTTTTGCGCGGCGATCAAATAGGTAGTTGGGCATTTTTTGTCATATTATGCTCATTTCTGTTTGACGAATTGCCGAAAACTCATACCTATTGAATATATAATAATTTGTTGAAGTATCCCAATTTTTTATTTATTAGTTATCTTGAAATATTAAGCATTGTCAATCCATGTATCGATCAAATAGGTAGTTAGTTAATTTGATCTTCTTAATGTCATTTCTACTCGAACAACCTTAGGAAAATTGCGACTTTTGTATAGATAACACTATGTTGATGTATGATCATTTTTTTATTAATTATTACGCATCAAATAATAGCTAGAGTCAAGTTGAGGATCACTGTAAATGTTTTGCGCGGCGATCAAATAGGTAGTTAGGCATTTTTTGTCATATTTTGCCCATTTCTGTTTGACGAATTGCTGAAAATTCCTACCTATTGAATATATAATCCTTTGTTGAAGTACCCTAATTTTTTATTTATTAGTTATCTTGAAATATTAAGCATTGTCAATCCATGTATCGATCAAATAGGTAGTTAGTTAATTTGACCTTCCTAAAGTCATTTCTACTCGAAGAACCTTAGGAAAATTGCGACTTTTGTATAGATAACACTATGTTGATGTATGATCATTTTTTTATTAATTATTACGCTTCAAATAATAGCTAGAGTCAAGTTAAGGAACACTGCAAATGTTTTGCGCGGCGATTAAATAGGTAGTTAGGCATTTTTTGTCATATTTTGCTCATTTCTGTATGACAAATTGCCGAAAACTCCTACCTATTGAACATATAATCCTTTGTTGAAGTATCCTAATTTTTTATTTATTAGTTATTTTGAAATTTTAAGCATTGTCAATACATGTATCGATCAAATAGGTAGTTAGTTAATTTTACCTTCTTAAAGTCATTTCTACTCGAAGAACCTTAGGAAAATTGCGACTTTTGTATAGATAACACTATGTTGATGTATGATCATTTTTTTTATTTATTATTACGCTTCAAATAAAAGCTAAAGTCAAGTTAAGTATCACTGCAAATGTTTTGCGCGGCGATCAAATAGGTAGTTAAGCATTTTTTGTCATATTATGCTCATTTCGCTTTGACGAATTGCCGAAAACTCCTACCTATTGAATATATAATCCTTTGTCGAAGTACCCTAATTTTTTATTCATTTGTTATCTTGAAATATTAAGCATTTGCAATCCATGTGTCGATCAAATAGGTAGTAAGTTAATTTGACCTTCCTAAAGTCATTTGTACTCGAAGAACCTTAGGAAAATTGCGACTTTTGTATAGATAACACTATGTTGATGTATGATCATTTTTTTTATTTAGTATTACGCTTTAAATAAAAGCTAGAGTGGAGTTAAGGATCACTGCAAATGTTTTGCGCGGCCATCAAATAGGTAGTTAGGCATTTTTTGTCATATTTTGCTAAATTCTGTTTGATGAATTGCCGAAAACTCCTACCTAATGAATATATAATCCCTTGATGAAGTATCCTAATTTTTTATTTATTAGTTATCTTGAAATATTAAGCATTGTCAATCCATGTATCGATCAAATAGGTAGTTAGTTAATTTGACCTTCTTAATGTCATTTCTACTCTAATAAGCTTGGGAAAATTGCGACTTTTGTATAGATAACACTATGTTGATGTATGATCATTTTTTTATTAATTATTACGCATCAAATAATAGTTAGAGTCAAGTTGAGGATCACTGCAAATGTTTTGCGTGGCGATCAAATAGGTAGTTAGGCATTTTTTTATCATATTACGCTCATTTCTGTTTGACGAATTGCCGAAAACTCCTACCTATTGAATATATAATCCTTTGTTGAAGTACCTTTATTTTTTATTTATTAGTTATCTTGAAATTTTAAGCATTATCAATCCATGTATCGATCAAATAGGTAGTTAGTTAATTTGACCTTCTTAAAGTCATTTCTACTCGAAGAACCTTAGGAAAATTGTGACTTTTGTATAGTTAACACTATGTTGATATATGATCATTTTTTTAATTATTATTACGCTTCAAATAATAGCTATAGTCAAGTTAAGGATCACTGCAAACGTTTTGCGCGGCGATCAAATAGGTAGTTGGGCATTTTTTGTCTTATTATGCTCTTTTCTGTTTGACGAATTGCCGAAAACTCATACCTGTTGAATATATAATACTATGTTGAAGTATCCCAATTTTTTATTTATTAGTTATCTTGAAATATTAAGCATTGTCAATCCATGTATCGATCAAATAGGTAGTTAGTTAATTTGATCTTCTTAATGTCATTTCTACTCGAACAACCTTAGGAAAATTGCGACTTTTGTATAGATAACACTATGTTGATGTATGATCATTTTTTTTATTTAGTATTATGCTTCAAATAAAAGCTAGAGTGAAGTTAAAGATCACTGCAAATGTTTTGCGCGGCGATCAAATAGGTAGTTAGGCATTTTTTGTCAAATTTTGCTAAATTCTGTTTGACGAATTGCCGAAAACTCCTACCTAATAAATATATAATCCCTTGTTGAAGTATCCTAATTTTTTATTTATTAGTTATCTTGAAATATTAAGCATTGTCAATCCATGTATCGATCAAATAGGTAGTTAGTTAATTTGACCTTCTTAATGTCATTTCTACTCGAATAAGCTTGGGAAAATTGCGACTTTTGTATAGATAACACTATGTTGATGTATGATCATTTTTTTATTAATTATTACGCATCAAATAATAGCTAGAGTCAAGTTGAGGATCACTGCAAATGTTTTGCGTGGCGATCAAATAGGTAGTTAGGCATTTGTTTATCATATTATGCTCATTTCTGTTTGACGAATTGCCGAAAACTCCTCCCTATTGAATATATAATCCTTTGTTGAAGTACCTTTATTTTTTATTTATTAGTTATCTTGAAATTTTAAGCATTGTCAATCCATGTATCGATCAAATAGGTAGTTAGTTAATTTGACCTTCTTAAAGTCATTTCTACTTGAAGAACCTTAGGAAAATTGTGACTTTTGTATAGTTAACACTATGTTGATATATGATCATTTTTTTAATTATTATTACGCTTCAAATAATAGCTATAGTCAAGTTAAGGATCACTGCAAATGTTTTGCGCGGCGATCAAATAGGTAGTTGGGCATTTTTTGTCATATTATGCTCATTTCTTTTTGACGAATTGCCGAAAACTCATACCTATTGAATATATAATACTTTGTTGAAGTATCCCAATTTTTTATTTATTAGTTATCTTGAAATATTAAGCATTGTCAATCCATGTATCGATCAAATAGGTAGTTAGTTAATTTGATCTTCTTAATGTCATTTCTACTTGAACAACCTTAGGAAAATTGCGACTTATGTATAGATAACACTATGTTGATGTATGATCATTTTTTTTATTTAGTATTACCCTTCAAATAAAAGCTAGAGTGAAGTTAAGGATCACTGCAAATGTTTTGCGCGGCGATCAAATAGGTAGTTAGGCATTTTTTGTCATATTTTGCTAAATTCTGTTTGACGAATTGCCGAAAACTCCTACCTAATGAATATATAATCCCTTGTTGAAGTATCCTAATTTTTTATTTATTAGTTATCTTGAAATATTAAGCATTGTCAATCCATGTATCGATCAAATAGGTAGTTAGTTAATTTGACCATCTTAATGTCATTTCTACTCGAATAAGCTTGGGAAAATTGCGACTTTTGTATAGATAACACTATGTTGATGTATGATCATTTTTTTTATTTATTATTACGCTTCAAATAAAAGCTAAAGTCAAGTTAAGTATCACTGCAAATGTTTTGCGCGGCGATCAAATAGGTAGTTAAGCATTTTTTGTCATATTATGCTCATTTCTCTTTGACGAAGTGCCGAAAACTCCTACCTATTGAATATATAATCCTTTGTCGAAGTACCCTAATTTTTTATTCATTAGTTATCTTGAAATATTAAGCATTGTCTATCCATGTATCGATCAAATAGGTAGTAAGTTAATTTGACCTTCCTAAAGTCATTTCTACTCGAAGAACCTTAGGAAAATTACGACTTTTGTATAGATAACACTATGTTGATGTATGATCATTTTATTTATTTATTATTACGCTTCAAATAAAAGCTAAAGTGAAGTTAAGGATCACTGCAAATGTTTTGCGCGGCGATCAAATAGGTAGTTAGGCATTTTTTGTCATATTTTGCTAATTTCTGTTTGACGAATTGTCGAAAACTCCTACCTAATGAATATATAATCCATTGTTAAAGTATCCTAATTTTTTATTTATTAGTTATCTTGAAATATTAAGCATTGTCAATCCATGTATCGATCAAATAGGTTGTTAGTTAATTTGACCTTCTTAATGTCATTTCTACTCGAATAAGCTTAGGAAAATTGTGACTTTTGTATAGATAACACTATGTTGATGTATGATCATTTTTTTCTTAATTATTATGCATCAAATAAAAGCTAGAGTCAAGTTGAGGATCACTGCAAATGTTTTGCGCGGCGATCAAATAGGTAGTTAGGCATTTTTTTATCATATTATGCTCATTTCTGTATGACGAATTGCCGAAAACTCCTACCTATTGAATATATAATCCTTTGTCGAAGTACCCTAATTTTTTATTCATTAGTTATCTTGAAATATTAAGCATTGTCAATCCATGTATCGATCAAATAGGTAGTTAGTTAATTTGACCTTCCTAAAGTCATTTGTACTCGAAGAACCTTTGGAAAATTGTGACTTTTGTATAGTTAACACTATGTTGATGTATGATCATTTTTTTAATTATTATTACACTTCAAATAATAGCTAAAGTCAAGTTAAGGATCACTGCAAATGTTTTGCGCGGCGATCAAATAGGTAGTTAGGCATTTTTTGTCATATTATGCTCATTTCGGTTTGACGAATTGCCGAAAACTCATACCTATTGAATATATAATACTTTGTTGAAGTATCCCAATTTTTTATTTATTAGTTATCTTGAAATATTAAGCATTGTCAATCCATGTATCGATCAAATAGGTAGTTAGTTAATTTGACCTTCTTAATGTCATTTCTACTCGAACAACCTTAGGAAAATTGCGACTTTTGTATAGATAACACTATGTTGATGTATGATCATTTTTTTCTTAATTATTACGCATCAAATAATAGCTAGAGTCAAGTTGAGGATCACTGCAAATGTTTTGCGTGGCGATCAAATAAGTAGTTAGGCATTTTTTTATCATATTATGCTCATTTCTGTATGACGAATTGCCGAAAATTCCTACCTATTGAATATATAATCCTTTGTCGAAGTACCCTAATTTTTTATTCATTAGTTATCTTGAAATATTAAGCATTGTCAATCCATGTATCGATCAAATAGGTAGTTAGTTAATTTGACCTTCCTAAAGTCATTTGTACTCGAAGAACCTTTGGAAAAGTGCGTCTTTTGTACAGATAACACTATGTTGATGTATGATCATTTATTTATTTAGTATTACGTTTCACATAATAGCTAGAGTCAAGTTAAGGATCACTGCAAATGTTTTGCGCGGCGATCAAATAGGTAGTTAGGCATTTTTTGTCATATTATGCTCATTTCTGTTTGACGAATTGCCGAAAACTCCTACCTATTGAATATATAATCCTTTGTTGAAGTATCCTAATTTTTTATTTATTAGTTATTTTGAAATTTTAAGCATTGTCAATACATGTATCGATCAAATAGGTAGTTAGTTAATTTTACCTTCTTAAAGTCATTTCTACTCGAAGAACCATAGGAAAATTGCGACTTTTTTATAGATAACACTATGTTGATGTATGATCATTTTTTTTATTTATTATTACGCTTCAAATAAAAGCTAAAGTCAAGTTAAGTATCACTGCAAATGTTTTGCGCGGCGATCAAATAGGTAGTTAAGCGTTTTTTGTCATATTATGCTCATTTCTCTTTGACGAATTGCCGAAAACTCCTACCTATTGAACATATAATCCTTTGTTGAAGTATCCTAATTTTTTATTTATTAGTTATCTTGAAATATTAAGCATTGTCAATCCATGTATCGATCAAATAGGTAGTTAGTTAATTTGACCTTCTTAAAGTCATTTCTACACGTAGAACCTTGGGAAAATTGCGACTTTTGTATAGATAACACTATGTTGATGTATGATCATTTTTTATTTAGTATTACCTTTCAAAAAAGAGCTAGAGTTAAGTTAAGGATCACTGCAAATGTTTTGCGCGGCGATCAAATAGGTAGTTAGGCATTTTTTGTAATATTATGCTCATTTCTGTTTGACCAATTGCCGAAAACTACTACCTATTGAATATATAATCCTTTGTTGAAGTACCTTAATTTTTTATATATTAGTTATCTTGAAATATTAAGCATTGTCAATCCATCTATCGATCAAATATGTAGTTAGTTAATTTGACCTTCTTAAAGTCATTTCTACTCGAACAACCTTAGGAAAATTGCAACTTTTGTATAGATAACACTATGTTGATGTATGATCATTTTTTTATTAATTATTACGCTTCAAATAATAGCTAGAGTCAAGTTAAGGACCACTGCAAATGTTTTGCGCGGCGATCAAATAGGTAGTAAGGCATTTTTTGTCATATTATGCTCATTTCTGTATGACCAATTGCCGAAAACTCCTACCTATTGAATATATAATCCTTTGTCGAAGTACCCTAATTTTTTATTCATTAGTTATCTTGAAATATTAATCATTGTCAATCCATGTATCGATCAAATAGGTAGTTAGTTAATTTGACATTCCTAAAGTCATTTGTACTCGAAGAACATTTGGAAAATTGCGTCTATTGTACAGATAACACTATGTTGATGTATGATCATTTTTTTATTTAGTATTACGTTTCAAATAATAGCTAGAGTCAAGTTAAGGATCACTGCAAATGTTTTGCGCGGCGATCAAATAGGTAGTTAGGCATTTTTTGTCATATTATGCTCATTTCTGTTTGACGAATTGCCGAAAACTCCTACCTATTGAATATATAATCCTTTGTTGAAGTACCTTTATTTTTTATTTATTAGTTATCTTGAAATTTTAAGCATTGTCAATCCATGTATCGATCAAATAGGTAGTTAGTTAATTTGACCTTCCTAAAGTCATTTCTACTCGAAGAACCTTAGGAAAATTGTGACTTTTGTATAGTTAACACTATGTTGATGTATGATCATTTTTTTAATTATTATTACACTTCAAATAATAGCTAAAGTCAAGTTAAGGATCACTGCAAATGTTTTGCGCGGCGATCAAATAGGTAGTTAGGCATTTTTTGTCATATTATGCTCATTTCGGTTTGACGAATTGCCGAAAACTCATACCTATTGAATATATAATACTTTGTTGAAGTATCCCAATTTTTTATTTATTAGTTATCTTGAAATATTAAGCATTGTCAATCCATGTATCGATCAAATAGGTAGTTAGTTAATTTGACCTTCTTAATGTCATTTCTACTCGAACAACCTTAGGAAAATTGCGACTTTTGTATAGATAACACTATGTTGATGTATGATCATTTTTTTATTAATTATTACGCATCAAATAATAGCTAGAGTCAAGTTGAGGATCACTCTAAATGTTTTGCGCGGCGATCAAATAGGTAGTTAGGCATTTTTTGTCATATTTTGCCCATTTCTGTTTGACGAATTGCCGAAAATTCCTACCTATTGAATATATAATCCTTTGTTGAAGTACCCTAATTTTTTATTTATTAGTTATCTTGAAATATTAAGCATTGTCAATCCATGTATCGATCAAATAGGTAGTTAGTTAATTTGACCTTCCTAAAGTCATTTCTACTCGAAGAACCTTAGGAAAATTGCGACTTTTGTATAGATAACACTATGTTGATGTATGATCATTTTTTTATTAATTATTACGCTTCAAATAATAGCTAGAGTCAAGTTAAGGATCACTGCAAATGTTTTGCGCGGCGATTAAATAGGTAGTTAGGCATTTTTTGTCATATTTTGCTCATTTCTGTATGACAAATTGCCGAAAACTCCTACCTATTGAACATATAATCCTTTGTTGAAGTATCCTAATTTTTTATTTATTAGTTATTTTGAATTTTTAAGCATTGTCAATACATGTATCGATCAAATAGGTAGTTAGTTAATTTGACCTTCTTAAAGTCATTTCTACTCGAAGAACCTTAGGAAAATTGCGACTTTTGTATAGATAACACTATGTTGATGTATGATCATTTTTTTTATTTATTATTACGATTCAAATAAAAGCTAAAGTCGAGTTAAGTATCACTGCAAATGTTTTGCGCGGCGATCAAATAGGTAGTTAAGCGTTTTTTGTCATATTATGCTCATTTCTCTTTGACGAATTGCCGAAAACTCCTACCTATTGAATATATAATCCTTTGTCGAAGTACCCTAACTTTTTATTCATTAGTTATCTTGAAATATTAAGTATTGTCAATCCATGTATCGATCAAATAGGTAGTAAGTTAATTTGACCTTCCTAAAGTCATTATTACGCTTCAAATAACAGCTAGAGTCAAGTTAAGGATCACTCCAAATGTTTTGCGCGGCGATCAAATAGGTAGTTAGGCATTTTTTGTCATATTATGCTCATGTCCGTTTGACGAATTGCCGAAAACTCCTACTTATTGAATATATAATCCTTTGTTGAAGTATCCTAATTTTTTATTTATTAGTTTTCTTGAAATATTAAGCATTGTCAATCCATGTATCGATCAAATAGGTTGTTAGTTAATTTGACCTTCTTAAAGTCATTTCTACACGTAGAACCTTGGGAAAATTGCGACTTTTGTATAGATAACACTATGTCGATGTATGATCATTTTTTTATTAATTATTACGCTTCAAATAATAGCTAGAGTCAAGTTAAGGATCACTTCAAATGTTTTGCGAGGCGATTAAATAGGTAGTTAGGCATTTTTTGTAATATTATGCTCATTTCTGTTTGACCAATTGCCGAAAACTCCTACCTATTGAATATATAATCCTTTGTTGAAGTATCCTAATTTTTTATTTATTAGTTATCTTGTAATATTAAGCATTGTCAATCCATGTATCGATCAAATTGGTAGTTAGTTAATTTGACCTTCTTAAAGTCATTTCTACACGTAGAACCTTGGGAAAATTGCGACTTTTGTATAGATAACAATATGTTGATGTATGATCATTTTTTTATTTAGTATTACCTTTCAAAAAACAGCTAGAGTTAAGTTAAGGATCACTGCAAATGTTTTGCGCGGCGATCAAATAGGTAGTTAGGCATTTTTTGTAATATTATGCTCATTTCTGTTTGACCAATTGCCGAAAACTACTACCTATTGAATATATAATCCTTTCTTGAAGTACCTTAATTTTTTATGTATTAGTTATCTTGAAATATTAAGCATTGTCAATCCATGTATCGATCAAATATGTAGTTAGTTAATTTGACCTTCTTAAAGTCATTTCTACTCGAACAACCTTAGGAAAATTGCGACTTTTGTATAGATAACACTATGTTGATGTATGATCATTTTTTTTTAATTATTACGCTTCAAATAATAGCTAGAGTCAAGTTAAGGACCACTGCAAAGGTTTTGCGCGGCGATCAAATAGGTAGTAAGGCATTTTTTGTCATATTATGCTCATTTCTGTATGACCAATTGCCGAAAACTCCTACCTATTGAATATATAATCCTTTGTTGAAGTATCGTAATTTTTTATTTATTAGTTATCTTGAAATATTAAGCATTGTCAATCCATGTATCGATCAAATAGGTAGTTAGTTAATTTGACCTTCTTAAAATCATTTCTACTCGAACAACCTTAGGAAAATTGCGACTTTTGTATAGATAACACTATGTTGATGTATGATCATTTTTTATTAATTATTACGCTTCAAATAATAGCTAGAGTCAAGTTAAGGATCACTGCAAATGTTTTGCGCGGCGATTAAATAGGTAGTTAGGCATTTTTTGTAATATTATGCTCATTTCTGTTTGACCAATTGCCGAAAACTCCTACCTATTGAATATATAATCCTTTGTTGAAGTATCCTAATTTTTTATTTATTAGTTATCTTGAAATATTAAGCATTGTCAATCCATGTATCGATCAAATAGGTAGTTAGTTAATTTGACCTTCTTAAAGTCATTTCTACACGTAGAACCTTGGGAAAATTGCGACTTTTGTATAGATAACACTATGTTGATGTATGATCATTTTTTTATTAATTATTACTCTTCAAATAATAGCTAGAGTCAAGTTAAGGATCACTGCAAATGTTTTGCGCGGCGATCAAATAGGTAGTTAGGCATTTTTTGTCATATTTTGCTTATTTCTGTTTGACGAATTGCCGAAAACTCCTACCTATTGAATATATAATCCTTTGTTGAAGTACCCTAATTTTTTATTTATTAGTTATCTTGAAATATTATGCATTGTCAATCCATGTATCGATCAAATAGGTAGTAAGTTAATTTGACCTTCCTAAAGTCATATCTACTCGAAGAACATTAGGAAAATTGCGACTTTTGTATAGATAACACTATTTTGATGTATGATCATTTTTTTTATTAATTATTACGCTTCAAATAATAGCTAGAGTCAAGTTAAGGATCACTGCAAATGTTTTGCGCGGCGATCAAATAGGTACTTAGGCATTTTTTGTGATATTTTGCTCATTTCTGTATGACCAATTGCCGAAAACTCCTACCTATTGAATATATAATCCTTTGTTGAAGTATCCTAATTTTTTATTTATTAGTTATCTTGAAATATTAAGCATTGTCAATCCATGTATCGATCAAATAGGTAGTTAGTTAATTTGACCTTCTTAAAGTCATTTCTACACGTAGAACCTTGGGAAAATTGCGACTTTTGTATAGATAACACTATGTTGATGTATGATTATTTTTTTATTAATTATTACTTTTCAAATAATAGCTAGAGTCAAGTTAAGGATCACTGCAAATGTTTTGCGCGGCGATCAAATAGGTAGTTAGGCATTTTTTGTCATATTTTGCTCATTTCTGTTTGACGAATTGCCGAAAACTCCTACCTATTGAATATATAATCCTTTGTTGAAGTACCCTAATTTTTTATTTATTAGTTATCTTGAAATATTATGCATTGTCAATCCATGTATCGATCAAATAGGTAGTAAGTTAATTTGACCTTCCTAAAGTCATATCTACTCGAAGAACATTAAGAAAATTGCGACTTTTGTATAGATAACATTATGTTGATGTATGATCATTTTTTTATTAATTGTTACGCTTCAAATAATAGCAAAAGTCAAGTTAAAGATCACTGCAAATGTTTTGCACGGCGATCAAATAGGTACTTAGGCATTTTTTGTGATATTTTGCTCATTTCTGTATGACAAATTGCCGAAAACTCCTACCTATTGAATATATAATCCTTTGTTGAAGTATCGTAATTTTTTATTTATTAGTTATCTTGAAATATTAAGCATTGTCAATCCATGTATCGATCAAATAGGAAGTTAGTTAATTTGACCTTCTTAAAGTCATTTCTACACGAACAACCTTAGGAAAATTGCGACTTTTGTATAGATAACACTATGTTGATGTATGATCATTTTTTTATTAATTATTACGCTTCAAATAATAGCTAGAGTCAAGTTAAGGAACACTGCAAATGTTTTGCGCGGCGATTAAATAGGTAGTTAGGCATTTTTTGTCATATTTTGCTCATTTCTGTATGACAAATTGCCGAAAACTCCTACCTATTGAACATATAATCCTTTGTTGAAGTATCCTAATTTTTTATTTATTAGTTATTTTGAAATTTTAAGCATTGTCAATACATGTATCGATCAAATAGGTAGTTAGTTAATTTTACCTTCTTAAAGTCATTTCTACTCGAAGAACCTTAGGAAAATTGCGACTTTTGTATAGATAACACTATGTTGATGTATGATCATTTTTTTTATTTATTATTACGCTTCAAATAAAAGCTAAAGTCAAGTTAAGTATCACTGCAAATGTTTTGCGCGGCGATCAAATAGGTAGTTAAGCATTTTTTGTCATATTATGCTCATTTCGCTTTGACGAATTGCCGAAAACTCCTACCTATTGAATATATAATCCTTTGTCGAAGTACCCTAATTTTTTATTCATTTGTTATCTTGAAATATTAAGCATTTGCAATCCATGTGTCGATCAAATAGGTAGTAAGTTAATTTGACCTTCCTAAAGTCATTTGTACTCGAAGAACCTTAGGAAAATTGCGACTTTTGTATAGATAACACTATGTTGATGTATGATCATTTTTTTTATTTAGTATTACGCTTTAAATAAAAGCTAGAGTGGAGTTAAGGATCACTGCAAATGTTTTGCGCGGCGATCAAATAGGTAGTTAGGCATTTTTTGTCATATTTTGCTAAATTCTGTTTGATGAATTGCCGAAAACTCCTACCTAATGAATATATAATCCCTTGATGAAGTATCCTAATTTTTTATTTATTAGTTATCTTGAAATATTAAGCATTGTCAATCCATGTATCGATCAAATAGGTAGTTAGTTAATTTGACCTTCTTAATGTCATTTCTACTCTAATAAGCTTGGGAAAATTGCGACTTTTGTATAGATAACACTATGTTGATGTATGATCATTTTTTTATTAATTATTACGCATCAAATAATAGTTAGAGTCAAGTTGAGGATCACTGCAAATGTTTTGCGTGGCGATCAAATAGGTAGTTAGGCATTTTTTTATCATATTACGCTCATTTCTGTTTGACGAATTGCCGAAAACTCCTACCTATTGAATATATAATCCTTTGTTGAAGTACCTTTATTTTTTATTTATTAGTTATCTTGAAATTTTAAGCATTATCAATCCATGTATCGATCAAATAGGTAGTTAGTTAATTTGACCTTCTTAAAGTCATTTCTACTCGAAGAACCTTAGGAAAATTGTGACTTTTGTATAGTTAACACTATGTTGATATATGATCATTTTTTTAATTATTATTACGCTTCAAATAATAGCTATAGTCAAGTTAAGGATCACTGCAAACGTTTTGCGCGGCGATCAAATAGGTAGTTGGGCATTTTTTGTCTTATTATGCTCTTTTCTGTTTGACGAATTGCCGAAAACTCATACCTGTTGAATATATAATACTATGTTGAAGTATCCCAATTTTTTATTTATTAGTTATCTTGAAATATTAAGCATTGTCAATCCATGTATCGATCAAATAGGTAGTTAGTTAATTTGATCTTCTTAATGTCATTTCTACTCGAACAACCTTAGGAAAATTGCGACTTTTGTATAGATAACACTATGTTGATGTATGATCATTTTTTTTATTTAGTATTATGCTTCAAATAAAAGCTAGAGTGAAGTTAAAGATCACTGCAAATGTTTTGCGCGGCGATCAAATAGGTAGTTAGGCATTTTTTGTCAAATTTTGCTAAATTCTGTTTGACGAATTGCCGAAAACTCCTACCTAATAAATATATAATCCCTTGTTGAAGTATCCTAATTTTTTATTTATTAGTTATCTTGAAATATTAAGCATTGTCAATCCATGTATCGATCAAATAGGTAGTTAGTTAATTTGACCTTCTTAATGTCATTTCTACTCGAATAAGCTTGGGAAAATTGCGACTTTTGTATAGATAACACTATGTTGATGTATGATCATTTTTTTATTAATTATTACGCATCAAATAATAGCTAGAGTCAAGTTGAGGATCACTGCAAATGTTTTGCGTGGCGATCAAATAGGTAGTTAGGCATTTGTTTATCATATTATGCTCATTTCTGTTTGACGAATTGCCGAAAACTCCTCCCTATTGAATATATAATCCTTTGTTGAAGTACCTTTATTTTTTATTTATTAGTTATCTTGAAATTTTAAGCATTGTCAATCCATGTATCGATCAAATAGGTAGTTAGTTAATTTGACCTTCTTAAAGTCATTTCTACTTGAAGAACCTTAGGAAAATTGTGACTTTTGTATAGTTAACACTATGTTGATATATGATCATTTTTTTAATTATTATTACGCTTCAAATAATAGCTATAGTCAAGTTAAGGATCACTGCAAATGTTTTGCGCGGCGATCAAATAGGTAGTTGGGCATTTTTTGTCATATTATGTCATTTCTTTTTGACGAATTGCCGAAAACTCATACCTATTGAATATATAATACTTTGTTGAAGTATCCCAATTTTTTATTTATTAGTTATCTTGAAATTTTAAGCATTGTCAATCCATGTATCGATCAAATAGGTAGTTAGTTAATTTGATCTTCTTAATGTCATTTCTACTCGAACAACCTTAGGAAAATTGCGACTTATGTATAGATAACACTATGTTGATGTATGATCATTTTATTTATTTATTATTACGCTTCAAATAAAAGCTAAAGTGAAGTTAAGGATCACTGCAAATGTTTTGCGCGGCGATCAAATAGGTAGTTAGGCATTTTTTGTCATATTTTGCTAATTTCTGTTTGACGAATTGTCGAAAACTCCTACCTAATGAATATATAATCCATTGTTAAAGTATCCTAATTTTTTATTTATTAGTTATCTTGAAATATTAAGCAATGTCAATCCATGTATCGATCAAATAGGTTGTTTGTTAATTTGACCTTCTTAATGTCATTTCTACTCGAATAAGCTTAGGAAAATTGTGACTTTTGTATAGATAACACTATGTTGATGTATGATCATTTTTTTCTTAATTATTATGCATCAAATAATAGCTAGAGTCAAGTTGAGGATCACTGCAAATGTTTTGCGCGGCGATCAAATAGGTAGTTAGGCATTTTTTTATCATATTATGCTCATTTCTGTATGACGAATTGCCGAAAACTCCTACCTATTGAATATATAATCCTTTGTCGAAGTACCCTAATTTTTTATTCATTAGTTATCTTGAAATATTAAGCATTGTCAATCCATGTATCGATCAAATAGGTAGTTAGTTAATTTGACCTTCCTAAAGTCATTTGTACTCGAAGAACCTTTGGAAAATTGCGTCTTTTGTACAGATAACACTATGTTGATGTATGATCATTTTTTTATTTAGTATTACGTTTCAAATAATAGCTAGAGTCAAGTTAAGGATCACTGCAAATGTTTTGCGCGGCGATCAAATAGGTAGTTAGGCATTTTTTGTAATATTATGCTCATTTCTGTTTGACCAATTGCCGAAAACTACTACCTATTGAATATATAATCCTTTGTTGAAGTACCTTAATTTTTTATTCATTAGTTATCTTGAAATATTAAGCATTGTCAATCCATGTATCGATCAAATAGGTAGTTAGTTAATTTGACCTTCCTAAAGTCATTTGTACTCGAACAACCTTAGGAAAATTGCGACTTTTTTATAGATAACACTATGTTGATGTATGATCATTTTTTTATTAATTATTACGCTTCAAATAATAGCTAGAGTCAAGTTAAGGACCACTGCAAATGTTTTGCGCGGCGATCAAATAGGTAGTAAAGCAATTTTTGTCATATTATGCTCATTTCTGTATGACCAATTGCCGAAAACTCCTACCTATTGAATATATAATCCATTGTTAAAGTATCCTAATTTTTTATTTATTAGTTATCTTGAAATATTAAGCATTGTCAATCCATGTATCGATCAAATAGGTTGTTAGTTAATTTGACCTTCTTAATGTCATTTCTACTCGAATAAGCTTAGGAAAATTGCGACTTTTGTATAGATAACACTATGTTGATGTATGATCATTTTTTTCTTAATTATTACGCATCGAATAATAGCTAGAGTCAAGTTGAGGATCACTGCAAATGTTTTGCGTGGCGATCAAATAAGTAGTTAGGCATTTTTTTATCATATTATGCTCATTTCTGTATGACGAATTGCCGAAAATTCCTACCTATTGAATATATAATCCTTTGTCGAAGTACCCTAATTTTTTATTCATTAGTTATCTTGAAATATTAAGCATTGTCAATCCATGTATCGATCAAATAGGTAGTTAGTTAATTTGACCTTCCTAAAGTCATTTGTACTCGAAGAACCTTTGGAAAAGTGCGTCTTTTGTACAGATAACACTATGTTGATGTATGATCATTTTTTTATTTAGTATTACGTTTCACATAATAGCTAGAGTCAAGTTAAGGATCACTGCAAATGTTTTGCGCGGCGATCAAATAGGTAGTTAGGCATTTTTTGTCATATTATGCTCATTTCTGTTTGACGAATTGCCGAAAACTCCTACCTATTGAATATATAATCCTTTGTTGAAGTACCTTTATTTTTTATTTATTAGTTATCTTGAAATTTTAAGCATTGTCAATCCATGTATCGATCAAATAGGTAGTTAGTTAATTTGACCTTCCTAAAGTCATTTCTACTCGAAGAACCTTAGGAAAATTGCGATTTTTGTATAGATAACACTATGTTGATGTATGATCATTTTTTTATTAATTATTACCCTTCAAATAATAGCTAGAGAAAGTTAAGGATCACTGCAAATGTTTTGCGCGGCGATTAAATAGGTACTTAGGCATTTTTTGTCATATTTTGCTCATTTCTGTATGACAAATTACCGAAAACTCCTACCTATTGAACATATAATCCTTTGTTGAAGTATCCTAATTTTTTATTTATTAGTTATTTTGAAATTTTAAGCAATGTCAATACATGTATCGATCAAATAGGTAGTTAGTTAATTTGACCTTCTTAAAGTCATTTCTACTCGAAGAACCTTAGGAAAATTGCGACTTTTGTATAGATAACACTATGTTGATGTATGATCATTTTTTTATTTATTATTACGCTTCAAATAAAAGCTAAAGTCAAGTTAAGTATCACTGCAAACGTTTTGCGCGGCGATCAAATAGGTAGTTAAGCGTTTTTTGTCATATTATGCTCATTTCTCTTTGACGAGCTGTAGGACTAGCATTAACGGCCAGTTGGTGCTCAGACTGGGGAGTCCCGATTTGCTGAAATTGCGGTACATACTCCTGAGGAGTACTAGGATAACCTAGGGGAGTACTCTGATTGATGCCTAAACAATCGACCGTGTAATTGCCAGTCCCATCGGTGTTAAGAGGTGATCGGATGCTTCCTGCTTCATGAGGATTGTGATCACATCCATGCTCATCGTTTAAACTTGAACCGCCTCTATCTTGGTCTAGCGCCACTCGTCCATCTCTCAGTAGTCTTCTGTAGCACCAAAGGTGGTTCCTGACTTTATTTCTATCCAGTTCCGGCATGTTCATGATCTTGAGTATGCGCGATGGGCGAGCCAAACTGATCCCTAACTGTTGAACTGCATCAACAAATTTGCTATGAAGCTCCGAGGTCCAATAAAACCTTGTTTTCTTGCTAGCCGAAGTAGTGTTGGCAACTCGGCGGCTACTCTTCGCGGAATCTGGTCGTGTTGAACCGCCTCTATCTTGGTCTAGCGACGCTCGTCCATCTCTCAGTAGTTTCTTGTAGCGCCAAAGGTGATTCTTGACCATATTTTTAGCCAGTCCCGGCACGTTCATGATTTCGAGTATGCGCGATGGGCGAGCAAAATTGATCCCTAACTGTTGAACTGCATCAACAAATTTTCTATGAAACTCCGGGGTCCAACGAAATCTTATTTTCTTGCTAGCCGAAGTAGTGTCAGCAATTTGGCGGTTACTCTTCTCGGAATCTGGTCGTGTTGGAGGTTGCTCTGGAGGGGATTTAGTGGTCTCAGATCGGCTGGTCACGATGGTGAGTTCATCATTGAGCGGACCTGACTTGTCATGACGCATGTTCCCTTCCACAATGGGCGTCGACTTTGACCTTATAGCACTAGTTTCCTCTTGTAGATCCTCGGCGGTACCCGCCTGTTTCGAAAGATGTTGCGAAGGGCATTGCAACAAATGAGCATTATGAACCCCCAGATCTGGCTCTTCAGTGAATACTCCGTCCGTGGGAACAGGGTTACCGCACTCAAGACAAATAGCGATGCTTAGAGCTTTTTTGTACTGAATGTTTTTTATTCGAAGCTTTTCATTTTCCTCCCTCACAATCGCTAACTCGTGCCGATCGCGTTGCTGCTTCAGCCGGGTTCGTTTGTTTTCAAACCAGCACTTGACCTTCCGAGGCTCCCACCCTATCTCCTGGCCCATTTTGATTCTCTGTTCCATGTCCGGATAGGGGTATTCCCTGAAAAACAATTCGAGTTTATGGACTTGACCTGAAGTGTTGCGTTGGAGACATTCCCCTTTCTGACGCTGATCGCCGTCGCGGGTATTGTTCTCGTTAACCAAGTCGCGGGTTTCATCATTAGAAGGATCAGTCTCCATGGTCCCCGTGTCAGGTTCGGTCCTAAGATCTTCAAATTCTTCCAGCAGCTCAAGCTCGGAGACCTCCAAGTCTGGCGCTTCCAGTAAATGACAGAACCCCTTGAACATTTTGATCGAAATATCACTGCTTGATTTTCCGTTAACTCAGCTTTCTTTGTTCCTCCTTGGATCCTCACTTTCTCTGCAAATTCTGAAAGGTTAAAGGGGTCAGATCACCGTTCTTTGATCAAAGGTGATGGCTACCCGACGAGCGCTCTTCTCAATGCTTCGAGATTCCCACTTCGTCCTTTTGTGATGGCTACCTGACGAGCGCTCTTCTCAAGGCTTCGTAATTCCCACTTCGTCTTTTGTGATGGCTACCTGACGAGCGTTCTTCTCAAGGCTTCGTAATTCCCACTTTGTCCTTTTTTGCTCTTTTCTACGTGAACGGAGCCTGAAGATCTCTTGCGTTGATTTCGTTTTGTCGAGCACTACGCTTGTCCCCCTGGCCCAGTCTCTAGAGTAACAAGCCTGCCCACCTTTCGGCGCCATTATGTTTCGTAAAACCCGAGATCACAGGACGGTGGTGGATTCGTGACTCATCGGGGATGCATTAACGAAACCCGTTTGGCTCTACTGCACATAAACTGTTATTACCACTTCTCCCTGCTTACTCGAGCGTTTATAAGGTGATAGATTGACGTCAAGAAGATTAACACTTTAGCCTTATCAGACTCAGCCTCTCAAACACTCTTCACATTTCCACCCTCCTCTCCGTCATTCCATCGCATATGGATTCCTCCTCTGTGCCTGCTGTCTTAGCTGAAGCTTCGACCCAATGGGAGAGATTTTACCACCTCTTGGGTAGAGGTTATGGCTACATAAACAATCATCCTGAAGCTGAGGTTGAAGTTCGTACTCTGATTCCGGCCCTGGATACTGTGTGTATCGAAGGTACGAAACTGCAAAGGGAGTTTGCGATCTTCCCAACTCTCTTCAACAATTTCCTGCAGGCTTACGAAGTTGCTAGCCGGGAGGTCACTATGGCTGGTATCGTGCGAGCCCGCTATCAGGACCGAACTGAGTCCCTGATGTTGGCCATGCTGACGGCCGATAACCATAAAAGGGCTGTTGAATACGCCCACGCCCAGGTTTCCATACTGGTCCGTGAGAGGGACAACTTGGTGGAGCGTCTGGCTCTTTTTGACACCGCCTTTGAGCAAGACCAGCACAACTTCGTGTTGAGGTTCCAGTGTGCCTGGTTGGAGGAAAGGCTTGAAGACCTGAGCATGGATATAGCTCGCGGGAGGGTGCTGGCTCAGGACTTAGAGTTTGAGTTCGGGTACTATGACACCAAGGTGAACGAACTCAAGGAGAAATGTCGTCTCCTTTTCTTCAAGCTTGTAGACCTCGATTCCCAGAGTGTGGGTTGTAAGCAAGGCATGGATAGCATGGAGAGTCAGTTAAGCTTTTTTGTGATGCTTGTCAGAACTCATTTTGGGTTTACTGCTCCCCCTCAGTGATCCACTTGTAAACTTTCCTGCTGAATGAAATAAATGAGAATTTGTTTATATATGCTCTTTCATTCCGCATTGTTGACTAGCCGAGAAAGGTTTTTTGCTTTCAGATCTACGCGACTCCTTTTTCGCCTGTGTCAACAGCTTGACTACGCATCATTCTCACAGCCCGACGCTTTACATTTGATTGACTTGAATGCCTCGTGAGAAATAGATTTGTAGTTGCTCGAAACTTAAAGATTGCCCCTGATTTTGTGGTCATGGCGTTTGGGGCCGCTAGTAGTCTTTCACTTTCGAGCTCGATCACATTCTGCTAGTAACTCATGCTATCAATTCTGCCTTCACGCGTCGGGGTTGATTTTACCTTGAACTTAATAACAAGGAATGACCGTATACACACGAGATGACGTTCGCGAAAAACATTATGCAAAATCAACTCTAGCTATTGAAGAAACAATCGCATGCACCGATGAGAACTTTACAATAGGAGATACATCATTCTCGCGTACATCCCCTTCTTGCTTTGGGCATGTACAATGACCAACCAATCTGGCCTCGGCTTAGGTGTGCCATTACCGACTGCAGATCATGGTTGCCAATCTTTAATAGCTTCCAACTGATCGAACCAGGTATCAAGTCCTTCATCGAAGAAATCACCTGACCCCTCGAACGATTGATGTATAGGTTGAGCTGCATCGCCCGACGGATTCTTCGAACTGGAACCCCCATCCTTATTTGGGATTATAAGAGGAGATTTGATCGGTTGACTACCACAAGCATCTCCCACTTGGGAATTAGGGAAATAAAAATGCTCCAAGCATTCTCCCATTAGGTCATCTGAAGCCACATGCTCCGATTGGGCAAACCCTTGAGCACTAAGCGTGGTGGGCTGATCTGCGACAGGATGAACACTGACTAGCTGCTGCTCGGACGGGGGAGTGCTTACTCGCTGCACTTGTGATGCGTGTTCTTGAGGAATATTGAAATGACTTGCGAGGATATCCTGATCAAATCCCCAATAGTCGTCCAGATTCGACCGGGCCTCCTTTGACATAGGGGTGCTGGGTTCGCAGCCGAGTCTATTGCTCGGATTCAGCTCTGTATAACGCTGTCCTAACGCCCTTCTGTAGCAACCAAGGTGATTCACGACTAATTGATTGGTAAGTCCCGGTACCTGCATGACCCTAAGTATGCTCGTCGGACCTATGAAGTCGAGTCCTATCTGTCGAACTGCGTCTAAGAACTTGAGATGAAGCTCCGGGGGCCAAATGAATTTCTTCTTCTCGTTGTCCGGAATAGCGTCAATAGCCTGCTGACTAATCTCTAACCCCTCTTGAATCGTATCGGATCTTACTAGAAGTTGTTGTGAAGGAGATTCATGGGTTTCGTTATTGTGGCCCAAATCATAACGACACGTATCCTCTTCCTCTGAAGACACTGGTATAATTTCTGTAGGATCGATCTGCTCATGCGCGCCATTAGTAGGATCTGATTGTACCGGAGATGGCTCAAGGGAGCAGGGGGATAAATGAGCACCTTCCATCCTCGTAGAAGGCTCACCGGGGAACAATTTACTGAGGGTGGTAGGGCCACCGCAGTTAGGGCAAGTAATAGTACTGAGGATTTTCTCATACCACATGTTTTCCATTTGAAGGTTTTGGTTCTGCTCTTTTAGGGCCGTGATCTCCTTACGCCTGTGTTGGACACCTAGTCTGAAACGTTTATTCTGAAACCAAAAATGGATTCTCATAGGATTCATTCCCAGCTTCCGGCCCAATTCAATCTTTTGTTCCTCGCTTGGGCAAGGGCATTCATCGAAGAAAGCTTCAAGCTCCTGGATTTCTTTCCGAGCGTAGCGCTGGCGACTTTTTCTTTTCCGGGGTTGAGCGTCGTGGCCACTGTCGTCGTCACCACTGCGATCTTGATGTTCGTCACCGGTAATGTTGAGTTCCATGGCTTCGATGTCGAATTTGATTCTGGAGAATTTGAGGTCTTTTAACGAACTCGTCACTCGGGGTTCTCTGTTCTCTTTTGTATACTCGTTCTTTCGATTTGTTGCCTCCTTTTCCTCGAAAGCTAGGTCTTGTTCAGCGTTCTATTTTTGAAACGACGGAACTGTTTACCTCCTGCTCAGCTTTCCAACACGAAGGGGTAACCAAATCCTTCCGCGGCTTCTTCGATAGTAGCGCTCGCCTTTCACCTTCCCTCAATAGTCGTGTCTGTTCAGCACTGTCTTCCCTTTTTTAAGTGGCAGAGCTGTTCACTCGCCGCTCAGCTTTATGCGTGATGGAACAACCCAATCCTTTCGCGGCTTCTTCGATAGTTGCGCTCGCCTTTCACTTTTCTTCAATAGTCGTGTCTCTTCAGCACTGTCTTCCCTTTTTTAAGTGGCAGAGCTGTTCACTCGCCGCCCAGCTTTATGCGTGATCGAACAACCCAATCCTTTCGCGGCTTCTTCGATAGTTGCGCTCGCCTTTCACTTTTCTTCAATAGTCGTGTCTCTTCAGCACTGTCTTCCCTTTTTTAAGTGGCAGAGCTGTTCACTCGCCGCCCAGCTTTATGTGTGATGGAACAACCCAATCCTTTCGCGGCTTCTTCGATAGTTGCGCTCGCCTCCCTCCCAGCTTTAATAATGGCGAGACCGAATTTGCCAGGCCTGAAATCGCGGATCAGGACATGTCTGGTGATGCACGGGAGAAGCAGCCCCCGCTTTACATTAATTAACCCGGCTCCACGAGCATCATTGTTGCAACTTTTCTCCGCTCTCGAGACGCTATAAAATGCGGGGTTGGTGTTTGGGAGATTAACGCTCTCATATAATTTGCTTCCATCCTCTAATCGCTCCACTACACACATCTCCGTCGAAAATGGCTTCTTCCCAAGTTCACACTTTCTCAGCCGAAGCTTTGACTCGATGGAAAGAGTTCTATAACCTCTTGGGTCGAGGCTACGCTCACATAGCCGATCATCCCGAAACCGAGGATGAGATCCGAGTCATGTTCGGGGACCTGGACATCACCTCCCTCGAGGGTACCGCGTTGGGGAGGGAATACAGTATTTTTCCAACGCTCTTTACGAACTCCTTGGAGGTCTACCGCGCCGCTCATCGGGGAGTTACCGTGGCTCGTGTCTTGCGAGCCCGTTATGAGGATCAGTCCGACCGCCTAGCGTTGGCTGACTACCTGGCCGATAGTCACAAAAAGGCCGTTGAGTTCGCCAAAGAGCGGGTTTCGACATTGCTTCGTGAGAGGAGGAATCTGGTGGAGGACTTAGCTCTATCCCTGGCTACCTATGAGCGCGATAGTCGTAATGCCCTGCTAAGGAATCGAAGCGAGTGGCTGGAAGAAAGGCTCAACGGCATAAATGAGGATATAACTCGTGAGAATGGACTTGTTCGGGACTTGGAAGCAGTCGCCGAAGATCACGAGACTCAGGTTGCTGCAGTCAATGATGAACGCAAACGCCTTCACCTCAGGCTTGCGGACCATGATACGCGGAGTGGTGCGTATAAGCAAAGCATCCATAACCTGGAGGGCCAGCTGGGCTCCTTTGTGTCGTTGATTAGGGCTCACTTCTGCTTTACTTTTCCACCCCAATGAATTGTATAATCTGGTTTGGGCAAGAATGAATGAAAGCCCATGTGTTTGTTTTAGCTTTTATATGATCCATTTCTTCGAGCATCCGGACATCTTAGACTTGGATGAGTCGATCCATAATAAGTCGAGTAGATGTGTTCTGATTTTCTAACTCGCTCATGATCAGATGAAAGAATAGCCCCAGACTTATCCAGGAAAAGATTTCTCTCTATTACCTATTTTTTACCTACAAATGAAATGACAGAATCAGAAGGAATAATTTGAAAAAGAAAGCAAAAACCCCTTTCAATCTTATGCTTACCCATGATTAATAAGGACAAGAACTTTTACAAGGGTTTTAATCTTGCGCGAAAAGTTTTTATCAATATTCCTCGAAAGAAAGCATACTATTGAAAGGAATGTAATTCACAATAATTGCTTTTGATCAATTTCGAGAGGAACGAATTACTCAAAAGTGCGAGGCATAATAATGTGTTTTAAATTTAATTGAAGATACGGCATCCAAATCAAGGCCGTTTTGTTAAGAACGAGAGTAATTTGGACATCTATCTCGTCATCAAATTCAAAACAACGCCGATATTCTCAGTCAATTATCGTGGATTACCAGCGGCGCACAATCATGCATGAACCAATTCAAGTGTATAATTCCTTCTAACGAAATTGGGGTTGGATTACCCTATACGACCAAAAAGGTCGTGTAAGATTTCCAATTTTAATTTCCTCTAAAGGAATTATAAACTTGACTTGGGAGTATTCGGATGATTAGAGAAAATGCCACTATCACATTCCCATGACCCGTCAAAAGAAATACAACCAAGTTCCATCTGAATGTATACACCAATAGATCCCTAATACAATCACTCTAAGGGGTGAGATAGAGAAAACCCCGATAAAAATAAACCCTATACAAGAGGACTAGTAATGGAAAATGAAACAAAGGAATGTGATCCTAACGTTTAGGGATGCCCCAGTTTCGATCTGTGTCTTCAGGATCACTTGCCCCAACTCGTCATCTTCATTGGATGATACCTCAATAATGTCCATAGTATGCTCCTTATCGCACACTCGGTGTTCGTCGTGGGATATCACCCTCCTCGTCTTCTGTCAAGGGCGTTGGGGACAAACGCACATACTTATTCTCGAAACGGCATTTAATCTAATCACCAGAATGCAATGGATGAAATGCCTATATTTACATGAATTGTGATAGATTTGGGGGATAGAGAGTCTTACCAACCAAACTCGTCGACTTATGTGCGGTTTTAGGTGTACCAACCGCCCAAAGACATGCGCATGAGACAAGTGATAGTGAACTTCTAAAAATCAGAGGGTTTGGCACCTAAGGTCAAGGTTCTCACCTCGAGTTCTAGAAAGAGCAGATTCCATTGCACAACTATCGTTGCATTGGGGCTCGATCCATAGTTCGAAATGAGCGGAATTGAAAAATGGATTACCCCGTGTTTTTCCTCACGGAGATTCCATTTTCAATCCCTTCTATTGTTTTCCTATAGGCGGCGCCCGGGGTTTTAGGCGCGATTGTGTGTGTTCATGTGTTGTGAGTATCACAATGCAAGTCATGCACAACAGTTTATCAATCGGCGCTTCAAATCATCCACACGACATACATTCCTACGCCAACCTGCATAAGACAATGTTAATCATGGACTACACCCCTTATCTCTCCAATCTGCAAAAACATATAACACCTACCATGAGCGGACTTACCTTACCTTCAAGAGCGCCTGCAGGGTTAGAAAAATCACTCAGCGTTTTAATTACGGCCTAAGTCCACTTGAGGTCTAGAACCATAGGTTCTAGAACAACGTCCCCAGTGGAGTCGCCAGCTGTCGCGACCCGTCCGAAAGGCGGACGCGGCTAATGGTTTACCGATCGCGGGCCTTGGATCGACGCGGGCCCTCCCAGGCCCATACCAAATCGCGGTGGGAGTATTTTTCAGAAGGATTCGACGATAAGAGTCGATCGCTTTCGACCTTCAGTGTGGTCGTGGTGGCAATGCTTAATATTTCAAGATTACTAATAAATAAAAAATTAGGGTACTTCAACAAAGGATTATATATTCAATAGGTAGGAGTTTCCAGCAATTCGTCAAACAGAAATGAGCAAAATATGACAAAAAATGCCTAACTACCTATTTGATCGCCGCGCAAAACATTTGCAGTGATCTTTAACTTGACTCTTGCTATTATTTGAAGCGTAACAATTAATAAAAAAATGATCATACATCAACCTAATGTTATCTACACAAAAGTCGCAATTTTCTCAATGTTCTTCGAGTAGAAATGACTTTAGGAAGGTCAAATTAACTAACTACCTATTTGATCGATACATGGATTGACAATGCTTAATATTTCAAGATAACTAATAAATAAAAAATTAGGATACTTCAACAAAGGATTATATATTCAATAGATAGGAGTTTTCGGCAATTGGTCATACAGAAATGTGCAAAATATGACAAAAAATGCCTAACTACCGATTTGATCGCCGCGCAAAACATTTGCAGTGATCCTTAACTTGACTGTAGCTATTATTTGAAGCGTAATAATAAATAAAAAAATGATCATACATCAACATAGTGTTATCTATACAAAAGTCGCAATTTTCCTAAGGTTCTTCGAGTAGAAATGACTTTAAGAAGGTCAAATTAACTAACTACCTATTTGATCGATACATGGATTGACAATGCTTAAAATTTCAAGATAACTAATAAATAAAAAATTAAGGTACTTCAACAAAGGATTATTTATTCAATAGGTAGGAGTTTTCGGCAATTCGTCAAACAGAAATGAGCATAATATGACAAAAAATGCCTAACTACCTATTTGATCGCCGCGCAAAACATTTGCAGTGATCCTTAACTTGACTCTAGCTATTATTTGAAACGTAATACCAAATAAATAAATGATCATACATCAACATAGTGTTATCTATACAAAAGACGCAATTTTCCAAAGGTTCTTCGAGGAGAAATGACTTTAGGAAGGTCAAATTAACTAACTACCTATTTGATCGATACATGGATTGACAATGCTTGATATTTCAAGATAACTAATGAATAAAAAATTAGGGTACTTCGACAAACAGAAATGAGCATAATATGACAAAAAATGCCTAACTACCTATTTGATCGCCGCGCAAAACATTTGCAGTGATCCTTAACTTGACTCTAGCTATTATTTGAAGCGTAATAATTAATAAAAAAATGATCATACATCAACATAGTGTTATCTATACAAAAGTCGCAATTTTCCTAAGGTTGTTCGAGTAGAAATGACTTTAAGAAGGTCAAATTAACTAACTACCTATTTGATCGATACATGGATTGACAATGCTTAATATTTCAAGATAACTAATAAATAAAAAATTACGGTACTTCAACAAAGGATTATATATTCAATAGGTAGGAGTTTTCGGCAATTCGTCAAATAGAAATGAGCAAAATATGACAAAAAATGCCTAACTACCTATTTGATCTCCGCGCAAAACATTTGCGGTGATCTTTAACTTGACTCTTGCTATTATTTGAAGCGTAACAATTAATAAAAAAATGCTCATACATCAACATAATGTTATCTATACAAAAGTCGCAATTTTCTTAATGTTCTTCGAGTAGATATGACTTTAGGAAGGTCAAATTAACTTACTACCTATTTGATCGATACATGGATTGACAATGCATAATATTTCAAGATAACTAATAAATAAAAAATTAGGGTATTTCAACAAAGGATTATATATTCAATAGGTAGGAGTTTTCGGCAATTCGTCAAACAGAAATGAGCAAAATATGACAAAAAATGCCTAACTACATATTTGATCGCCGCGCAAAACATTTGCAGTGATCCTTAACTTGACTCTAGCTATTATTTGAAGCGTAATAATTAATAAAAAAATGATCATACATCAACATAGTGTTATCTATACAAAAGTCGCAATTTTCCTAAGGTTCTTCGAGTAGAAATGACATTAAGAATGTCAAATTAACTAACTACCTATTTGATCGATACATGGATTGACAATGCTTAATATTTCACGATAACTAATAAATAAAAAATTAGGATACTTCAACAATGGATTATATATTCAATAGGTAGGAGTTTTCGGCAATTCGTCAAACAGAAATGAGCAAAATATGACAAAAAATGCCTAACTACCTAATTGATCGCCGCGCAAAACATTTGCAGTGATCCTTAACTTGACTCTAGCTATTATTTGAAGCGTAATAATTAATAAAAAAAATGATCATACATCAACATAGTGTTATCTATACAAAAGTCGCAATTTTCCTAAGGTTGTTCGAGTAGAAATGACTTTAAGAAGGTCAAATTAACTAACTACCTATTTGATCGTTACATGGATTGACAATGCTTAATATTTCAAGATAACTAATAAATAAAAAATTACGGTACTTCAACAAAGGATTATATATTCAATGGGTAGGAGGTTTCGGCAATTGGTCAAACAGAAATGAGCATAATATAACAAAAAATGCCTAACTACCTATTTGATCGCCGCGCAAAACATTTGCAGTGATCCTTGTCGCGACCCATCCGAAAGGCGGAAGCGGCTAATGGATTACCGATCACGGGTCTTGGATCGGCGCGAGCCCTCCCAGGCCCATACCAAATCGCGGCGGGAGTATTCTTCGACGATCTTCAGTGTGATCTAGTGACATGTGCTAAGTGTGCATGCCATGGAGTCGCCACCAATCATTTTTTGGAGGGTATGATTGGACCACCCTATTGAATAGTCGGGAGTTTCTATTCAATTCCGCGATAACCAGAGAAATGGGTTCGGGGACTTAGTTACGTCAACTATCAGAGTTGACGCCCTTTCGGTACCTAAGTTGACTGAGTTTTCTGTCTTAAGATTTCGCGCGGATGAGTGGGGTACGAGTCCTAAATCTAGGAGTTCGTGCAGATAGGAATGACTATCCTAGCAATCACAATCAATAATAAAGTGCACAAATCAATGAATTCAAATGTACAAATAAATCACATGGCATTCCTAATAAGGCCATATTGGCCTAGAGAAGCATCAATCAGGCTTAGGAATAATTTAGACATGATTTTGCCCATCAGGGGCAAAATCATAATTTTGAGACAAATGGGACAATGTGCCCAAAAAGGGCAAAATCATCATTTCAGAATGAATCCGGAGTAAACCAATGTCAAAAATAGGTTTGGTCACTCAATTGACCCATTTCCTATTTTTTGTAATTTTCATGATTTTTTGGGAATTTTAGAAACCGATTTACCATTCGAATGGTAAAATCGTCATTTTCTAAAAGTGGGAATGAAATGTGGAAATCTTAGACATAAGGTTTAGCCACCTATCTAGCCCATCGCCAAATTCTAAGCAATTTCCACAATTCATCAGAATATCAAATACGATTTACCCTTTGAGGGGTGAAATCGTCATTTTGGATTAAATGAGAGAAAATCCCGAAAACGGCATTTTCATGGATACGAGCTGTCACCATGACTGGATCGTTTCTTCTTGGACACGCCGGTTACCATGGTCATCGCGCCACTCGTCGCCGGCGAAACGCCTACAACGACGGCTTCCATTCTCATCGCTCCATGACACCTGCTGCTGGTCGCGTCTCCCTATGGTGAGGGTGGCTGGACAAAACGGCGATGGCTGGGGTATCGTAGCGGTCAGGCACAGCGGCGCAAGCCGCGTTAATCCATTCGGACCGGCGTGGGAGCGGGTTGCGGACGTATGACCCGAGACAGCCCTACGACGATCACTCAAGCTGTGGTGCCTCAATGCGGTTGCAACAGCGAGTAAAGATGAGGGGCTGTGGCGATGGTGATCACGGCATGGAAGGGAGGGTATGTTGTGGCGGCCGGCGGTGTGACGGAGTCGCTGGAGGCAGTAGCCATGCCATCTCCTCCCCGAAAAAAGAATCAAGGAGCTCCTGCCTCTCTTCTAGACCGAAACCCCTTTTTTTTGTGGCCACCCTGACCTCCCTTCGCACGAGGTCATCATCACAGCCTCCTAAAGCACAGACAAAAGAATGTCGAAGGCCAAAGTCACTAGATGGGAAAGCATCGGTCAAACTTTGAATTCTCGAATAGCCCGATCCATTGGGCAACCCGCGGAAATCATTCATTGTATTCGGATTAACAGACGCGCCGATTGCTTTGCGAAACAGTATAAATTAGGAGAGATTTTTTTATGATTTTTCATATATCTTCTATTTTTTTAAATAAAACATAAAATATAAAGTAAAAAATTTAAAGATTTTTTTTATTGTTTTTTTTTTATTATTTTTTAAGATTTTCGAAGAATAAAGGAAACAAGGTTAATCAAAATTTAGGTGTCAACAGCTGCCCCTCTTTGAAAGGAATCTCGTCAGAGGAATCCCCTGAGAGGTTTCTCTCAAAGACAAGGTGACACCTGAGTCCTGGTCTACTAGACTCGTGAAACTCAAGGAAGAGAAGTCATTGCCTCCAATTTTTTATGCTTGCCGATGTATGCTGTTTCTTGAATGGGAAAACGTTCATTTGACATGAGAGAGTGAGATGGTAGAGAGACATACCTGCCACTTACCTGTTCGATGTTTGTGCGCTGCGACCACTTTCAAGAAGATACCTAGGACTCGTCATTCAGAATATCCTAGGGAGATTAAGCTCTGACCTGTATGGTAGGTCATACCATTATGGAATTCCTAACTGGTAGGAATCTAAAGAAGGCGCATCCCACGCTTTGGAATTTGCCAAGGATTTTGATCCGTATGGTGGATTGGACCTTTGTGTCGATGCTTATGGCGATATTCACCAATGAGTTGACCCTTATGGCGGTTTCTACCATGAGTTGACCCTTCAGGCGGTATCTACCATACATTGACCCTTCAGGCGGTTTCTACCATTGTTTTCTTTGAAAAGGGGTCTCATGACGAGGGTTCTCCACGTCCGATGAGACTGCCTAATTTTTAAAAAGGGGTCTCATGACGATGGTTCTCCACGTCCGATGAGACTGCCTAATTTTTTAAAAAAGGGTCTCATGACGATGGTTCTCCACGTCCGATGAGACTGTTTGAATTTTGAAAAGGATTTTTTTTTAAGGGTTTCTCTTCCCCAAGAAAATATTGGTAATCTTTGAGAAGACAGCAATTGTCCCATTGACAAAATTTTATGACTTAAGTTTTAGTCATGAGATGTGCATTTTGATGCTGGAGGTTATCCAAAACATTCTTGCAACATGCAAATGTGATCACAAAATCCCTTGCATGGAAAATCTGGATCAACAGTTTGAAAATTCCCAAAAAGAGTTTGCTCAAAACATCAATTGGAATATTTCTCGACAAGGAGGCCATCTCACCTGTTTTGAGGTAATGATTTTTAGGGGATGCACTCAATTCCCTACTGACCCACGCCTAGGTTTTAGGCTCATTCGCAGCGCATACATTTTGATCGGTCGGGAGGTCTTTCACGGGACCGTAATGTTGGGCTTGGATATTGGTTTTCAAGGGGGGCCCGCTTTGGAGTCGAGGCCATTGTATGAAAGTCTTCACCATCTGCTCCGGGTTTACAAGTCGAGAACCCTGCAAAATGAGAAAGAAATAGTCTTGCTCGTACCTCTTCGAGCTAAGCTATATGTTAGCCCAAGTGTCTTAGTCAGAGAAGACTGTTTCAGGGTTGTAACATTGGTAGGATTGGGGACCGAAAAAGGCTTGTTTTTGGCCCAGAATTCGTGACGGGTTTGACATTGGTGATCATTGCTGATTTGACATCTGTCCTTTCTTTTCTGCATCTTTAGCCTTTGAGGCGCGCAACCTATCTTGCGGTGTGCACCAGCTCTTTAAAGAGCGTCTCTTGTTGCATTCAGAGACTGACTCTCTCTATGTCTTTGTTCTGCGCTTGATAGCATTTTGGGGAGCAGCCCTTTCAGATTTGGCTCCTTCAGGATTTTCTCTTTTCCCATCCGGCTTCATTGTGGATCAATCAAACAACTTACACGAGCATCGGCCTTGCTTTTACCAGGCACTTTGCTTTTTTTCGATGTCGTGGATTCTTTTCTCATTTTCATCTTCTTTTTTCTTCCTTTTTTTTTTTGAAATCCCTTAGTCTTGAGCTCTTCCGTTTCTGAAGTGATGCTGCATCCATCTTGAAATGTGCAATGATCATCAACGGGTTCATGAAACGAATTTGCAGGCTCAACTTGGCTATGCAAAGGATTCGGTGTATGGGATAGAGAAATGAATGCTTCTCATCATCCTATGGCACTTGGATTACCATATAAACAACACACAAAGATTAATGTTAGTCCGAGCAAGAAAATTTCTAACCATTTTCTCCTGATGCTGCTGGACTCACCTCCATTTTGCCCCGATGTGGGGTGGTTCTTGACAGGGTTAAGAATGAAAACCGCCGTTCAAAGGGGTTATCAATGGTCACCTGTAGTGTTTGGGGGATATGAAACGAATGCCTCCGTCGTCCCAACCCAGGTAATCGCTGCGAATGGTCCCTACCTCCGTAGGTCCAGATTTTACTATTTGATTCGCTCCACTATCTCTCAAGTGTATGTAGGATGTGTTTGGATTTGAGCTTGCCTCTCTTTTGAGGAAACATCCTTTTGAAAGTTTTGAACAACTTTTGATTGGAAAAATCTCTTTCGTTTTCCCAAAAATTTTACCCGTCAAGGGGATTTTATGGTGCACAATGCATGTTCATACAACCTCATGTTTCAAAACATGAATGCCAATGAAGTTAGAATTCCATGTCTTTTCTAGACATCAGATTTTGAAAGCTTTTTTTTTCTTTTTCTCTCTGTGTTTTTGGTTTAACATCTTCAATGGATTGGGGGAAAGGGATACCTACCTGTCCACCGTGGCTGGAGATCCCTGAAAATGTAAAAGAAGCATACCATTGTATGTTCACGAATTTTTTGAAAATTGAAACGATACATCCTACCCTCATGTACCCTAACAGGTAGTATGTGGGATGTAAAAACTCATTCGTCTCCAAGGCGACTCCCCTGTCAAGGGTAGACAACGAGTATCAATTCATATTCTCGAATTCAAGACAAATTGGGACGATACAACTTTACTCTTGGTTCCCATCCCGTTCTGATGTTGCGTATTGATATGAACCACGTCTATCAAATCCGCCTATCCATGCTTGGAGTGGTTGCAACATCGATGGTTCCTTTGCCCCCAACTGGGCAGCGTCTATTCTGTTATTTGAACGCATGACTCCTTGAGTGATTTATCCATGTTTATCATCTGAGAAGGAAAAGAAAGAAGACATTACTTCGGTATCCGACTGGAGATCGTTTAGGAACGATACATCGTTTTACCAAATGGGTGGCTTCGCGGCCAAACGCATTTTGTATTGAAGGGGTAGATCCCATTATGCTCTGCGGGTGATAGTCAATGTTCATGGAACTTGCTCCACGGATTAAGTGATTAATCCACGGCCCTCGGCTTGAAGATGCTCAAAGGGTGATGTTGACACTCACGCGCGATTAGTTCTAGATATTAATGAAAGATGTTCCCGTGGGAACCTTACAGTGCGATCAACAACATATTCAACAGGAGTATTCAACCCCTTTCCTCTAAGCATTTTTCATCGAGTAACCATGCCTTGCATCAGACGTTTGATCACCGGCCTCGCGTCACCACTGCGATGGCCCTCCGGCTCCAAATTGATCGAGCCAAAGATTGAACTCATCGCCAAGGAAATTGCTCGGGTCTTCGAGCCATTGATGTTCAAGTTGGGTATCAACAATTGTTGGGGGCAGATTTCCTTCATCGCCTTCATTGTGAGGGACTGGAGTCTTTGAGCTGGAACCTTCATCATTGCCCTGCAAATTTATACGTGTATCTCTTGCTAACATTGGGTTCGCCCTTGGAAGAGCACTAACGACAGGCTGGTAATCAAATTGGGGAGTTCCTATTCGCGGGGATTGTGGCAAATAATCTTGTAGGGTACTGAGACGACTCAAAGGGGGATTCAGCTGATCGACCCGTGGATGAAGGTCTTCATCAAGGAAGTCGCCAGGTTCTTTGAGTTGGGCAGGTATCTGAGTACTGGACGCAATAGGTTGATCGCTAATGGGAAGAACACTGGTGACCGGCTGCTGTTCGAGTGGAGAAGTGTCGCAGTTGTAGGCAGACCAGTCGTTTACCTTCAGACCGGCCCTTTTCAGCTTTAGTGTTACCTTGCCTTCTTTCAGCAACTTCCTATGGTACCTAAGGCGGTTCCTAACGCTTGTCTTAGCTAGCCCAGGTACATTCATGATCTTGAGTATTTGTCGTGGACGCGCCGCGTCGATCCCTATCCGCCGAACCGCGTCAATAAATTTATCTTCAATTTCAGGCATCCAACGCCGGCTTATCCTTTCACGGTCGGGAACAAGATCTGATTGTCTCGAAAGTTGTGCAGGGGGGCGAGACGGTGAAGGAGCGTTATCGGTCCCTGAACATGACTCGTCTAGGGATATTTCACCAAGGGCGATAGGACCGTCACGGTTAGGACGAAGAATAGTGTCGAGAGCTTCTTTATACCTTATGTTCTCCACTCGAAGCTTTTCGTTTTCCTCCTTTAGAATGGCAATTTCTTGTTGTCTGTTTCGGGCCCTCAATTTGACTCGCCTATATTCAAACCAAGCTTTAATCTTCTGGGGTTTCAGTCCCACTTTCTGGCTTAGCTTCCCTCTCTGTTCCCTGCTCGGGAGAGGGTTCTCGCTGAAGGCCGCTTCAAGCTCTCGAACTTGATCTGGGGTGTAACGTGAGAAACACCTCTTACCACCGTCGTCACCATCGGGTTCCTGCGCTTTGCTGCCGAAAGGGCAGGATTCCCTGACTTCGGTATCGAGTTGGATCCCATAACCTTCGAGGTCTTGGAATTGGACGGTATCTAAGATGTTTGGGCCTATCCCTTCTAACAACTGACGGTAGCTCCCAAACATATCTGATCAGGGAGAGGTCGCTCGATATCTTTTTTTCTTTACTTATTCTGGGTTTTGTAATTTCTCTGGTATGCTTACTCTCTCCAAACTTTCTTTTGAGTGATTCTACCTGCCCAGGGAACGTTCTTTAAATATGGACGAAGATCATCAAGTGAGTGTCCCTCCCAAGATTCCGTGTTTCCTGCTTTGTCGTCCTCTTTTCTCTTTTCAACATGGAAGGGCGCCGAATCGATTTCATTTCTCGATGTCTATGTCTGTCTCCCACTTCGTTTTCAAGAAAGCGTAACTACGCGCGTCTCCCGCTCAGACTTAATATGATGAAACCGACGATTTTTTTATTTACAACTTTTGTCCGACAGGCCTGAAATCGCGGATCGAGGCGGGTCTCGTGATTCACGGGAGGAGCGGCCTCTGCTTTACTTGATTACCCCGGCTCCACAAGCATTATTGCTGTAACTTTTCTCCACCTTTGAGCCACTATGAAACGGGGAGAAGGTTAGTGCTCTCCTTTGCCCAACTTTCACTTTCATTCATTCCATCGCACTCGTCTTCCCCTCCATCTTCCAACGAGAAATGGCTTCATCTTCTGCTTCTTCCTCTGACTCTTCCCATGCTTGCGTCTTTTCAATCGCAGTCCCGGCCCGATGGGAAAAACTCTATAATCTCTTGGGTCGGGGCTATGCTTATATAGCCGATCATCCGGAGATCGAGGCTGAGATCCGCGTTCTATTCGCGGCCACAGACACTACTTCCATCGAGGGTACTGAGTTGGAGAAGGAGTATAAAACATTCCCAGCCCTCTTTGCAAACTTTCTAGAGGCTTATCGTGCTGCTCACCGGGAAGTTCTCGTGACTCGTGTCTTGCGAGCCCGCTACGAAGATCGATCTGATCATTTGGTGCTGACCAACTATCTGGTTGATAGTTACAAAAAGGCCGTCGAGTTTGCTAATGAGCGGGTCGCGACGTTGCTTCGCGAGAGGAGAAATCTGGTGGATCAATTGGCCATATCCCTTACCACCGGCGAGCATGACCGCCGCAATGTCCTGTTGAGGCTTCAGAGCGACTGGCAGGAAGAACGGCTCGACAAGATAACCGCGGACATAGCTCACGGGAATGGATTAGTTCGGGACCTGGAAATAGTCACCGAAGAACACGAGGCCAAGGTCGCCGAAGTTAAGGGAGAATGCAGAAGTCTTCTCCTCAGGCTTGCCGACCATGACATGCGGAGTTGGGAGTATGAGCAGAGCATTAATAACGTGGAGGGTCAGTTGGGCTCCTTTGTGTCGTTAATTAGGGCTCACTTTGGCTTTACTTTTCCACCCCGAATTGTATGACCTGCTTCTGAAAACCCTCCGCCGAGCAAAATAAATGAAAGTTCTCGTGTGTGTGTTTTAACTTCTACACGGTTCCTTTCTTCGAGCATTCGAACATCTTCAACTTGGGTGAGCCGAACCATAATATCAATAAGTCGAGCAAATATGTCTTGATTTTATAACTCGCTCATGATCAGATGAAAGAGTAGCCTCAGACTTATCCAGGAAAAGATTTCTCTCTATTACCTATTTTTTACGTTTAAGGATGCCCCAGTTTTGATCTGTGCCTTCAGGATCACTTGCCCCAACTCGTCATCTTCATTGGATGATACCTCAATAATGTCCATAGTATGCTCCTTATCGCACACTCGGTGTTCGTCGTGGGATATCACCCTCCTCGTCTTCTATCAAGGACGTTAGGGACAAACGCACATATCTATCCTCGAAATGGCATTTAATCTAATCACCAGAATGCAATAAATGAAATGCCTATATCTATATGAACAGTGATAGATTTGGGGGGATAGAGAGTCTTACCAACCCAACTCGTCGACTTATTGTGCGGTTTTAGGTGTACCAACCGCCCAGAGACATGCGCATGAAACAGGTGATGGTAAATTTCTAAAAATCAGAGGGTTTGGCACCTAAGGTTAAGATTCCCACCTCGAGTTCTAGAAAGAGCCGATTCCATTGCACAGCCGTTGCATTGGGACTCGATCCATAGTTCGAAGTGAGCGGAATTGAAAAGTGGATTACCTCGTGTTTTTCCTCACAGAGATTCCATTTTCAATTCCTTCTATTGTGTTCCTAAAGGCGGCGCCCGGGGTTTTAGGCGCGGTTGTGTGTGTCCATGTGTCGTGATCATCGCGATGCAAGTCATGCACAACAGTTTATCAATCAGCGCTTCAAATCATCCACACAACATACATTCCTACGCCAACCTGCATAAGAGAATGTTAATCACGGACTACACCCCTTATCACTCCAATCTGCAAAAACATATAACACCTATCATAAGCGGACTTACCTTACCTTCAAGAGCGCCTGCATGGTTAGAAAAATCACTCAGCGTTTTAATTACGGCCTAAGTCCACTTGAGGTCTAGAACCATAGGTTCTAGAACAAAGTCCCCAGCGGAGTCGCCAGCTGTCGCGACCCATCCGAAAGGCGGACGCGGCTAATGGATTACCGATCACGGGTCTTGGATCGGCGCGAGCCCTCCCAGGCCCATACCAAATCGCGGCGGGAGTATTCTTCGACGATCTTCAGTGTGATCTAGTGACATGTGCTAAGTGTGCATGCCATGGAGTCGCCACCAATCATTTTTTGGAGGGTATGATTGGACCACCCTATTGAATAGTCGGGAGTTTCTATTCAATTCCGCGATAACCAGAGAAATGGGTTCGTGGACTTAGTTACGTCAACTATCAGAGTTGACGCCCTTTCGGTACCTAAGTTGACTGAGTTTTCTGTCTTAAGATTTCGCGCGGATGAGTGGGGTACGAGTCCTAAATCTAGGAGTTCGTGCAGATAGGAATGACTATCCTAGCAATCACAATCAATAATAAAGTGCACAAATCAATGAATTCAAATGTACAAATAAATCACATGGCATTCCTAATAAGGCCATATTGGCCTAGAGAAGCATCAATCAGGCTTAGGAATAATTTAGACATGATTTTGCCCATCAGGGGCAAAATCATAATTTTGAGACAAATGGGACAATGTGCCCAAAAAGGGCAAAATCATCATTTCAGAATGAATCCGGAGTAAAACAATGTCAAAAATAGGTTTGGTCACTCAATTGACCCATTTCCTATTTTTTTGTAATTTTCATGATTTTTTGGGAATTTTAGAAACCGATTGGCCATTCGAATGGTAAAATCGTCATTTTCTAAAAGTGGGAATGAAATGTGGAAATCTTAGACATAAGGTTTAGCCACCTATCTAGCCCATCGCCAAATTCTAAGCAATTTCCACAATTCATCAGAATATCAAATACGATTTACCCTTTGAGGGGTGAAATCGTCATTTTGGATTAAATGAGAGAAAATCCCGAAAACGGCAACAAATAAAAGAAATTTGCTCATTTTCAACCTTGCAAATTTTTCTAGAATTTTTTTTTTTAGAAATTTTCTATAATTTTATTATTATTATTATTATTTTTAAATTTAATCCTCTATTTTTTTGAATGATTTTTATAAATGCCTCGTTGTACTCTAAAGCCTAAAGCCCAAACTTCAAGCTAAGCCCACACACTAAACTAAAAACCCCAAAGACAGACCCACCCACAAAACGTGTCAGCATAAGTGATACAACACAAAATTCATTTTTTATTCTTCTTGGCAATCTCTTTTCTTTGATTTTCTTTTTTTTTATTCTATACGAATGCCCCCCCTTTTTTTTAATTACTTCAACCGTACACGAACAAACAAGGAAAAGTAACATGCATTACACTATTCCTCACCTTCTTCGTGCATCGTCCTCTTCATGGGTTCAACTGCGAGCTCGGGTCTGCTCCTTTTATGTCACCGACGCCAACGACGGGGGAGGAGAAGCCGAAGGAGGTGGAGCAGGAGGAGGAAGCGAAGAAGCCGGTGAAGGAGAAAAAGCCTCGGGCTCAAAGAGAGACGAAGCCGAGGCAGCCGAAGACCGCCTCGCATCCTCACTACTTCCAAATGATCATGGTGAAGGCCTCGTACAAGCTCTCCGAGGCGGGCAAGAAGGAGAATGTCAAGCCCTCATCTAAGCCTCCGAAGGAGACGGAGGTGGCCGAGCCGGCGAAGAAGACTGCGAAGAAGCTGGTGAAGCAGGTGGCGGCTGCAAAGTCGAAGCAGCCCAAGTCCATCAAGTCTCCTGCTGCGAAGAGGACTGGGGCTCTCTCGTCGTATCACTGGGACTGGCTAGTCGAGTAAGTGGTCTTCTTCGTCGCCAAGTCCGGCCCTCCGGTACTGAGACCACCATGCAGAGGTCCGACGTCGCGCCATCATCTCTACTCACGTCGGCATTTTCATGGATACGAGCTGTCACCATGACTGGATCGTTTCTTCTTGGACACGCCGGTTACCATGGTCATCGCGCCACTCGTCGCCGGCGAAACGCCTACAACGACGGCTTCCATTCTCATCGCTCCATGACACCTGCTGCTGGTCGCGTCTCCCTATGGTGAGGGTGGCTGGACAAAACGGCGATGGCTGGGGTATCGTAGCGGTCAGGCACAGCGGCGCAAGCCGCGTTAATCCATTCGGACCGGCGTGGGAGCGGGTTGCGGACGTATGACCCGAGACAGCCCTACGACGATCACTCAAGCTGTGGTGCCTCAATGCGGTTGCAACAGCGAGTAAAGATGAGGGGCTGTGGCGATGGTGATCACGGCATGGAAGGGAGGGTATGTTGTGGCGGCCGGCGGTGTGACGGAGTCGCTGGAGGCAGTAGCCATGCCATCTCCTCCCCGAAAAAAGAATCAAGGAGCTCCTGCCTCTCTTCTAGACCGAAACCCCCTTTTTTTTTGTGGCCACCCTGACCTCCCTTCGCACGAGGTCATCATCACAGCCTCCTAAAGCACAGACAAAAGAATATCGAAGGCCAAAGTCACTAGACGGGAAAGCATCGGTCAAACTTTGAATTCTCGAATAGCCCGATCCATTGGGCAACCCGCGGAAATCATTCATTGTATTCGGATTAACAGACGCGCCGATTGCTTTGCGAAACAGTATAAATTAGGAGAGATTTTTTTATGATTTTTCATATATCTTCTATTTTTTTAAATAAAACATAAAATATAAAGTAAAAAATTTAAAGATTTTTTTATTGTTTTTTTTTTTTATTTTTTAAGATTTTCGAAGAATAAAGGAAACAAGGTTAATCAAAATTTAGGTGTCAACAATCCTTAACTTGACTCTAGCTATTATTTGAAGCGTAATAATTAATAAAAAAACGATCATACATCAACATAGTGTTATCTATATAAAAGTCGCAATTTTCCTAAGGTTGTTCGAGTAGAAATGACTTTAAGAATGTCAAATTAACTAACTACCTATTTGATCGATACATGGATTGACAATGCTTAATATTTCAAGATAACTAATAAATAAAAAATTAAGGTACTTCAACAAAGGATTATATATTCAATAGGTAGGAGGTTTCGGCAATAGGTCAAACAGAAATGAGCATAATATAACAAAAAATGCCTAACTACCTATTTGATCGCCGTGCAAAACATTTGGAGTGATCCTTAACTTGACTCTAGCTATTATTTGAAGCGTAATAATTAATAAAAAAATGATCATACATCAACATAGTGTTATCTATATAAAAGTCGCAATTTTCCTAAGGTTGTTCGAGTATAAATGACTTTAAGAAGGTCAAATTAACTAACTACCTATTTGATCGATACATGGATTGACAATGCTTAATATTTCAAGATAACTAATAAATAAAAAATTAAGGTACTTCAACAAAGGATTATATATTCAATAGGTAGGAGTTTTAGGCAATTGGTTAAACAGAAATGAGCATAATATGACAAAAAATGCCTAACTACCTATTTGATCGCCGCGCAAAACATTTGCAGTGATCCTTAACTTGACTCTAGCTATTATTTGAAACGTAATACTAAATAAAAAAATGATCATACATCAACATAGTGTTATCTATACAGAAGTCATAATTTTCCTAAGGTTCTTCGAGTAGAAATGATTTTGGAAGGTCAAATTAACTAACTACCTATTTGATCGATACATGGATTGACAATGCTTATTATTTCAAGATAACTAAGAAATAAAAAATTAGGGTACTTTAACAATGGATTATATATTCAATACGTAGGAGTTTTCGGCAATTCGTCAAACAGAAATGAGCAAAATATGACAAAAAATGCCAAACAACCTATTTGATCGCCGCGCAAAAAATTTACAGTGATCCTTAACTTGACTCTACCGGTTATTTTAAGTGTAATAATAAATAAAAAATTGATTATACATCAACATAGTGTTATCTATACAAAAGTCGCAATTTTCATAAGGTTCTTCGAGTAGAAATGATTTTAAGAAGGTAAAATTAACTAACTACCTATTTGATCGATAGATGGATTGACAATGCTTAAAATTTCAAGATAACTAATAAATAAAAAATTGGGATACTTCAAGAAAGGATTATATATTCAATGGGTAGGAGTTTTCGGCAATTCGTCAAATAGAAATGAGCAAAATATGACAAAAAATGCCTAACTACCTATTTGATCGCCGCGCAAAACATTTGCAGTGATCTTTAACTTGACTCTTGCTATTATTTGAAGCGTAACAATTAATAAAAAAATGATCATACATCAACATAATGTTATCTATACAAAAGTCGCAATTTTCTTAATGTTCTTCGAGTAGATATGACTTTAGGAAGGTCAAATTAACTTACTACCAATTTGATCGATACATGGATTGACAATGCATAATATTTCAATATAACTAATAAATAAAAAATTAGGGTACTTCGACAAAGGATTATATATTCAATAGGTAGGAGTTTTCGGCAATTCATCAAACAGAAATGAGCAAAATATGACAAAAAATACCTAACTAACTATTTGATCGCCGCGCAAAACATTTGCAGTGATCCTTAACTTGACTCAAGATTTTATTTGAAGAGTAATAATTAATAAAAAAATGATCATACATCAACATAGTGTTATCTATACAAAAGTCGCAATTTTCCTAAGGTTGTTCGTGTAGAAATGACTTTAAGAAGGTCAAATTAACTAACTACCTATTTGATCGATACATGGATTGACAATGCTTAATATTTCAAGATAACTAATAAATAAAAAATTAGGATACTTCAACAAAGGATTATATATTCAATAGGTTGGAGTTTTCGGCAATTGGTCATACAGAAATGAGCAAAATATCACAAACAATGCCTAAGTACCTATTTGATCGCCGCGCAAAACATTTGCAGTGATCTTTAACTTGACTTTTGCTATTATTTGAAGCGTAACAATTAATAAAAAAATGATCATACATCAACATAATGTTATCTATACAAAAGTCGCAATTTTCTTAATGTTCTTCGAGTAGATATGACTTTAGGAAGGTCAAATTAACTTACTACCTATTTGATCGATACATGGATTGACAATGCATAATATTTCAATATAACTAATAAATAAAAAATTAGGGTACTTCAACAAAGGATTATATATTCAATAGGTAGGAGTTTTCGGCAATTCGTCAAACAGAAATGAGCAAAATATGACAAAAAATACCTAACTAACTATTTGATCGACGCGCAAAACATTTGCAGTGATCCTTAACTTGACTCTAGATTTTATTTGAAGAGTAATAATTAATAAAAAAATGATCATACATCAACATAGTGTTATCTATACAAAAGTCGCAATTTTCCTAAGGTTGTTCGTGTAGAAATGACTTTAAGAAGGTCAAATTAACTAACTACCTATTTGATCGATACATGGATTGACAATGCTTAATATTTCAAGATAACTAATAAATAAAAAATTAGGATACTTCAACAAAGGATTATATATTCAATAGGTAGGAGTTTTCGGCAATTGGTCATACAGAAATGAGCAAAATATCACAAAAAATGCCTAAGTACCTATTTGATCGCCGCGCAAAACATTTGCAGTGATCTTTAACTTGACTTTTGCTATTATTTGAAGCGTAACAATTAATAAAAAAATGATCATACATCAACATAATGTTATCTATACAAAAGTCGCAATTTTCTTAATGTTCTTCGAGTAGATATGACTTTAGCAAGGTCAAATTAACTTACTACCTATTTGATCGATACATGGATTGACAATGCATAATATTTCAAGATAACTAATAAAAAAAAAATTAGGGTACTTCAACAAAGGATTATATATTCAATAGGTAGGAGTTTTCGGCAATTCGTCAAACAGAAATGAGCAAAATATGACAAAAAATGCCTAACTACCTATTTGATCGCCGCGCAAAACATTTGCAGTGATCCTTAACTTGACTCTAGCTATTATTTGAAGAGTAATAATTAATAAAAAAAATAATCATACATCAACATAGTGTTATATATACAAAAGTCGCAATTTTCCCAAGGTTCTACGTGTAGAAATGACTTTAAGAAGGTCAAATTAACTAACTACCTATTTGATCGATACATGGATTGACAATGCTTAATATTTCAAGATAACTAATAAATAAAAAATTAGGATACTTCAACAAAGGATTATATATTCAATAGGTAGGAGTTTTCAGCAATTGGTCAAACAGAAATGAGCATAATATTACAAAAAATGCCTAACTACCTATTTAATCGCCGCGCAAAACATTTGCACTGATCCTTAACTTGACTCTAGCTATTATTTGAAGCGTAATAATTAATAAAAAAATGATCATACATCAACATAGTGTTTTCTATACAAAAGTCGCAATTTTCCTAATGTTCTTCGAGTAGATATGACTTTAGGAAGGTCAAATTAACTTACTACCTATTTGATCGATACATGGATTGACAATGCATAATATTTCAATATAAATAATAAATAAAAAATTAGGGTACTTCAACAATGGATTATATATTCAATAGGTAGGAGTTTTCGGCAATTCGTCAAATAGAAATGAGCAAAATATGACAAAAAATGCCTAACTACCTATTTGATCGCCGCGCAAAACATTTACAGTGATCCTTAACTTGACTCTAGATTTTATTTGAAGAGTAATAATTAATAAAAAAAATGGTCATACATCAACATAGTGTTATCTATACAAAAGTCGCAATTTTCCTAAGGTTGTTCGTGTAGAAATGACTTTAAGAAGGTAAAATTAACTAACTTCCTATTTGATCGATACATGGATTGACAATGCTTAATATTTCAAGATAACTAATAAATAAAAAATTAGGATACTTCAACAAAGGATTATATATTCAATAGGTAGGAGTTTTCGGCAATTGGTCATACAGAAATGAGCAAAATATCACAAAAAATGCCTAAGTACCTATTTGATCGCCGCGCAAAACATTTGCAGTGATCGTTAACTTGACTCTAGCTATTATTTGAAGCGTAACAATTAATAAAAAAATGATCATACATCAACATAGTGTTATCTATATAAAAGTCGCAATTTTCCTAAGGTTGTTCGAGTATAAATGACTTTAAGAAGGTCAAATTAACTAACTACCTATTTGATCGATACATGGATTGACAATGCTTAATATTTCAAGATAACTAATAAATAAAAAATTAAGGTACTTCAACAAAGGATTATATATTCAATAGGTAGGAGTTTTAGGCAATTGGTTAAACAGAAATGAGCATAATATGACAAAAAATGCCTAACTACCTATTTGATCGCCGCGCAAAACATTTGCAGTGATCCTTAACTTGACTCTAGCTATTATTTGAAACGTAATACTAAATAAAAAAATGATCATACATCAACATAGTGTTATCTATACAGAAGTCATAATTTTCCTAAGGTTCTTCGAGTAGAAATGATTTTGGAAGGTCAAATTAACTAACTACCTATTTGATCGATACATGGATTGACAATGCTTATTATTTCAAGATAACTAAGAAATAAAAAATTAGGGTACTTTAACAATGGATTATATATTCAATAGGTAGGAGTTTTCGGCAATTCGTCAAACAGAAATGAGCAAAATATGACAAAAAATGCCAAACAACCTATTTGATCGCCGCGCAAAAAATTTACAGTGATCCTTAACTTGACTCTACCGGTTATTTTAAGTGTAATAATAAATAAAAAAATGATTATACATCAACATAGTGTTATCTATACAAAAGTCGCAATTTTCATAAGGTTCTTCGAGTAGAAATGATTTTAAGAAGGTAAAATTAACTAACTACCTATTTGATCGATAGATGGATTGACAATGCTTAAAATTTCAAGATAACTAATAAATAAAAAATTGGGATACTTCAAGAAAGGATTATATATTCAATAGGTAGGAGTTTTCGGCAATTCGTCAAATAGAAATGAGCAAAATATGACAAAAAATGCCTAACTACCTATTTGATCGCCGCGCAAAACATTTGCAGTGATCTTTAACTTGACTCTTGCTATTATTTGAAGCGTAACAATTAATAAAAAAATGATCATACATCAACATAATGTTATCTATACAAAAGTCGCAATTTTCTTAATGTTCTTCGAGTAGATATGACTTTAGGAAGGTCAAATTAACTTACTACCTATTTGATCGATACATGGATTGACAATGCATAATATTTCAATATAACTAATAAATAAAAAATTAGGGTACTTCAACAAAGGATTATATATTCAATAGGTAGGAGTTTTCGGCAATTCGTCAAACAGAAATGAGCAAAATATGACAAAAAATACCTAACTAACTATTTGATCGCCGCGCAAAACATTTGCAGTGATCCTTAACTTGACTCTAGATTTTATTTGAAGAGTAATAATTAATAAAAAAATGATCATACATCAACATAGTGTTATCTATACAAAAGTCGCAATTTTCCTAAGGTTGTTCGTGTAGAAATGACTTTAAGAAGGTCAAATTAACTAACTACCTATTTGATCGATACATGGATTGACAATGCTTAATATTTCAAGATAACTAATAAATAAAAAATTAGGATACTTCAACAAAGGATTATATATTCAATAGGTAGGAGTTATCGGCAATTGGTCATACAGAAATGAGCAAAATATCACAAAAAATGCCTAAGTACCTATTTGATCGCCGCGCAAAACATTTGCAGTGATCTTTAACTTGACTTTTGCTATTATTTGAAGCGTAACAATTAATAAAAAAATGATCATACATCAACATAATGTTATCTATACAAAAGTCGCAATTTTCTTAATGTTCTTCGAGTAGATATGACTTTAGGAAGGTCAAATTAACTTACTACCTATTTGATCGATACATGGATTGACAATGCATAATATTTCAATATAACTAATAAATAAAAAATTAGGGTACTTCAACAAAGGATTATATATTCAATAGGTAGGAGTTTTCGGCAATTCGTCAAATAGAAATGAGCAAAATATGACAAAAAATACCTAACTAACTATTTGATCGCCGCGCAAAACATTTGCAGTGATCCTTAACTTGACTCTAGATTTTATTTGAAGAGTAATAATTAATAAAAAAATGATCATACATCAACATAGTGTTATCTATACAAAAGTCGCAATTTTCCTAAAGTTGTTCGTGTAGAAATGACTTTAAGAAGGTCAAATTAACTAACTAAATATTTGATCGATACATGGATTGACAATGCTTAATATTTCAAGATAACTAATAAATAAAAAATTAGGATACTTCAACAAAGGATTATATATTCAATAGGTAGGAGTTTTAGGCAATTGGTCATACAGAAATGAGCAAAATATCACAAAAAATGCCTAAGTACCTATTTGATCGCCGCGCAAAACATTTGCAGTGATCTTTAACTTGACTTTTGCTATTATTTGAAGCGTAACAATTAATAAAAAAATCATCATACATCAACATAATGTTATCTATACAAAAGTCGCAATTTTCTTAATGTTCTTCGAGTAGATATGACTTTAGGAAGGTCAAATTAACTTACTACCTATTTGATCGATACATGGATTGACAATGCATAATATTTCAAGATAACTAATAAATAAAAAATTAGGGTACTTCAACAAAGGATTATATATTGAATAGGTAGGAGTTTTCGGCAATTCGTCAAACAGAAATGAGCAAAATATGACAAAAAATGCCTAACTACCTATTTGATCGCCGCGCAAAACATTTGCAGTGATCCTTAACTTGACTCTAGCTATTATTTGAAGAGTAATAATTAATAAAAAAATAATCATACATCAACATAGTGTTATCTATACAAAAGTCGCAATTTTCCCAAGGTTCTACGTGTAGAAATGACTTTAAGAAGGTCAAATTAACTAACTACCTATTTGATCGATACATGGATTGACAATGCTTAATATTTCAAAATAACTAATAAATAAAAAATTAGGATACTTCAACAAAGGATTATATATTCAATAGGTAGGAGTTTTCGGCAATTGGTCAAACAGAAATGAGCATAATATTACAAAAAATGCCTAACTACCTATTTAATCGCCGCGCAAAACATTTGCAGTGATCCTTAACTTGACTCTAGCTATTATTTGAAGCGTAATAATTAATAAAAAAATGATCATACATCAACATAGTGTTATCTATACAAAAGTCGCAATTTTCCTAATGTTCTTCGAGTAGATATGACTTTAGGAAGGTCAAATTAACTTACTACCTATTTGATCGATACATGGATTGACAATGCATAATATTTCAATATAACTAATAAATAAAAAATTAGGGTACTTCAACAATGGATTATATATTCAATAGGTAGGAGTTTTCGGCAATTCGTCAAACAGAAATGAGCAAAATATGACAAAAAATGCCTAACTACATATTTGATCGCCGCGCAAAACATTTGCAGTGATCCTTAACTTGACTCTAGATTTTATTTGAAGAGTAATAATTAATAAAAAAATGGTCATACATCAACATAGTGTTATCTATACAAAAGTCGCAATTTTCTAAGGTTGTTCGTGTAGAAATGACTTTAAGAAGGTCAAATTAACTAACTACCTATTTGATCGATACATGGATTGACAATGCTTAATATTTCAAGATAACTAATAAATAAAAAATTAGGATACTTCAACAAAGGATTATATATTCAATAGGTAGGAGTTTTCGGCAATTGGTCATACAGAAATGAGCAAAATATCACAAAAAATGCCTAAGTACCTATTTGATCGCCGCGCAAAACATTTGCAGTGATCGTTAACTTGACTCTAGCTATTATTTGAAGCGTAACAATTAATAAAAAAATGATCATACATCAACATAATGTTATCTATACAAAAGTCGCAATTTTCTTAATGTTCTTCGAGTAGATATGACTTTAGGAAGGTCAAATTAACTTACTACCTATTTGATCGATACATGGATTGACAATGCATAATATTTCAAGATAACTAATAAATAAAAAATTAGGGTACTTCAACAAAGGATTATATATTCAATAGGTAGGAGTTTTCGGCAATTCGTCAAACAGAAATGAGCAAAATATGACAAAAAATGCCTAACTACCTATTTGATCGCCGCGCAAAACATTTGCAGTGATCCTTAACTTGACTCTAGATTTTATTTGAAGAGTAATAATTAATAAAAAAATGATCATACATCAACATAGTGTTATCTATACAAAAGTCGCAATTTTCCTAAGGTTGTTCGTGTAGAAATGACTTTAAGAAGGTCAAATTAACTAACTACCTATTTGATCGATACATGGATTGACAATGCTTAATATTTCAATATAACTAATAAATAAAAAATTAGGATACTTCAACAAAGGATTATATATTCAATAGGTAGGAGTTTTCGGCAATTTGTCATACAGAAATGAGCAAAATATCACAAAAAATGCCTAAGTACCTATTTGATCGCCGTGCAAAACATTTGCAGTGATCTTTAACTTGACTTTTGCTATTATTTGAAGCGTAACAATTAATAAAAAAATGATCATACATCAACATAATGTTATCTATACAAAAGTCGCAATTTTCTTAATGTTCTTCGAGTAGATATGACTTTAGGAAGGTCAAATTAACTTACTACCTATTTGATCGATACATGGATTGACAATGCATAATATTTCAAGATAACTAATAAATAAAAAATTAGGGTACTTCAACAAAGGATTATATATTCAATAGGTAGGAGTTTTCGGCAATTCGTCAAACAGAAATGAGCAAAATATGACAAAAAATGCCTAACTACCTATTTGATCGCCGCGCAAAACATTTGCAGTGATCCTTAACTTGACTCTAGCTATTATTTGAAAAGTAATAATTAATAAAAAAATAATCATACATCAACATAGTGTTATCTATACAAAAGTCGCAATTTTCCCAAGGTTCTACGTGTAGAAATGACTTTAAGAAGGTCAAATTAACTAACTACCTATTTGATCGATACATGGATTGACAATGCTTAATATTTCAAGATAACTAATAAATAAAAAATTAGGATACTTCAACAAAGGATTATATATTCAATAGGTAGGAGTTTTCGGCAATTGGTCATACAGAAATGAGCAAAATATCACAAAAAATGCCTAAGTACCTATTTGATCGCCGCGCAAAACATTTGCAGTGATCCTTAACTTGACTCTAGCTATTATTTGAAGCGTAATAATTAATAAAAAAAATGATCATACATCAAAATAGTGTTATCTATACAAAAGTCGCAATTTTCCTAATGTTCTTCGAGTAGATATGACTTTAGGAAGGTCAAATTAACTTACTACCTATTTGATCGATACATGGATTGACAATGCATAATATTTCAAGATAACTAATAAATAAAAAATTAGGGTACTTCAACAAAGGATTATATATTCAATAGGTAGGAGTTTTCGGCAATTCGTCAAACAGAAATAAGCAAAATATGACAAAAAATGCCTAACTACCTATTTGATCGCCGCGCAAAACATTTGCAGTGATCCTTAACTTGACTCTAGCTATTATTTGAAGAGTAATAATTAATAAAAAAATGATCATACATCAACATAGTGTTATCTATACAAAAGTCGCAATTTTCCCAAGGTTCTACGTGTAGAAATGACTTTAAGAAGGTCAAATTAACTAACTACCTATTTGATCGATACATGGATTGACAATGCTTAATATTTCAAGATAACTAATAAATAAAAAATTAGGATACTTCAACAAAGGATTATATATTCAATAGGTAGGAGTTTTCGGCAATTGGTCAAACAGAAATGAGCATAATATTACAAAAAATGCCTAACTACCTATTTAATCGCCGCGCAAAACATTTGCAGTGATCCTTAACTTGACTCTAGCTATTATTTGAAGCGTAATAATTAATAAAAAATGATCATACATCAACATAGTGTTATCTATACAAAAGTCGCAATTTTCCTAAGGTTGTTCGAGTAGAAATGATTTTAAGAAGGTCAAATTAACTAACTACCTATTTGATCGATACATGGATTGACAATGCTTAATATTTCAAGATAACTAATAAATAAAAAATTACGATACTTCAACAAAGGATTATATATTCAATAGGTAGGAGTTTTCGGCAATTGGTCATACAGAAATGAGCATAATATGACAAAAAATGCCTTACTACCTATTTGATCGCCGCGCAAAACCTTTGCAGTGGTCCTTAACTTGACTCTAGCTATTATTTGAAGCGTAATAATTAAAAAAAAATGATCATACATCAACATAGTGTTATCTATACAAAAGTCGCAATTTTCCTAAGGTTGTTCGAGTAGAAATGACTTTAAGAAGGTCAAATTAACTAACTACATATTTGATCGATACATGGATTGACAATGCTTAATATTTCAAGATAACTAATACATAAAAAATTAAGGTACTTCAAGAAAGGATTATATATTCAATAGGTAGTAGTTTTCGGCAATTGGTCAAACAGAAATGAGCATAATATTACAAAAAATGCCTAACTACCTATTTGATCGCCGCGCAAAACATTTGCAGTGATCCTTAACTTAACTCTAGCTGTTTTTTGAAAGGTAATACTAAATAAAAAAATGATCATACATCAACATATTGTTATCTATACAAAAGTCGCAATTTTCCCAAGGTTCTACGTGTAGAAATGACTTTAAGAAGGTCAAATTAACTAACTACCAATTTGATCGATACATGGATTGACAATGCTTAATATTACAAGATAACTAATAAATAAAAAATTAGGATACTTCAACAAAGGATTATATATTCAATAGGTAGGAGTTTTCGGCAATTGGTCAAACAGAAATGAGCATAATATTACAAAAAATGCCTAACTACCTATTTAATCGCCTCGCAAAACATTTGAAGTGATCCTTAACTTGACTCTAGCTATTATTTGAAGCGTAATAATTAATAAAAAAATGATCATACATCGACATAGTGTTATCTATACAAAAGTCGCAATTTTCCCAAGGTTCTACGTGTAGAAATGACTTTAAGAAGGTCAAATTAACTAACAACCTATTTGATCGATACATGGATTGACAATGCTTAATATTTCAAGAAAACTAATAAATAAAAAATTAGGATACTTCAACAAAGGATTATATATTCAATAAGTAGGAGTTTTCGGCAATTCGTCAAACGGACATGAGCATAATATGACAAAAAATGCCTAACTACCTATTTGATCGCCGCGCAAAACATTTGGAGTGATCCTTAACTTGACTCTAGCTGTTATTTGAAGCGTAATAATGACTTTAGGAAGGTCAAATTAACTTACTACCTATTTGATCGATACATGGATTGACAATACTTAATATTTCAAGATAACTAATGAATAAAAAGTTAGGGTACTTCGACAAAGGATTATATATTCAATAGGTAGGAGTTTTCGGCAATTCGTCAAAGAGAAATGAGCATAATATGACAAAAAACGCTTAACTACCTATTTGATCGCCGCGCAAAACATTTGCAGTGATACTTAACTCGACTTTAGCTTTTATTTGAATCGTAATAATAAATAAAAAAAATGATCATACATCAACATAGTGTTATCTATACAAAAGTCGCAATTTTCCTAAGGTTCTTCGAGTAGAAATGACTTTAAGAAGGTCAAATTAACTAACTACCTATTTGATCGATACATGTATTGACAATGCTTAAAAATTCAAAATAACTAATAAATAAAAAATTAGGATACTTCAACAAAGGATTATATGTTCAATAGGTAGGAGTTTTCGGCAATTTGTCATACAGAAATGAGCAAAATATGACAAAAAATGCCTAACTACCTATTTAATCGCCGCGCAAAACATTTGCAGTGATCCTTAACTTGACTCTAGCTATTATTTGAAGCGTAATAATTAATAAAAAAATGATCATACATCAACATAGTGTTATCTATACAAAAGTCGCAATTTTCCTAAGGTTCTTCGAGTAGAAATGACTTTAGGAAGGTCAAATTAACTAACTACCTATTTGATCGATACATGGATTGACAATGCTTAATATTTCAAGATAACTAATAAATAAAAAATTAGGGTACTTCAACAAAGGATTATATATTCAATAGGTAGGAATTTTCGGCAATTCGTCAAACAGAAATGGGCAAAATATGACAAAAAATGCCTAACTACCTATTTGATCGCCGCGCAAAACATTTAGAGTGATCCTCAACTTGACTCTAGCTATTATTTGATGCGTAATAATTAATAAAAAAATGATCATACATCAACATAGTGTTATCTATACAAAAGTCGCAATTTTCCTAAGGTTGTTCGAGTAGAAATGACATTAAGAAGGTCAAATTAACTAACTACCTATTTGATCGATACATGGATTGACAATGCTTAATATTTCAAGATAACTAATAAAAAAAAAATTGGGATACTTCAACAAAGTATTATATATTCAATAGGTATGAGTTTTCGGCAATTCGTCAAACCGAAATGAGCATAATATGACAAAAAATGCCTAACTACCTATTTGATCGCCGCGCAAAACATTTGCAGTGATCCTTAACTTGACTTTAGCTATTATTTGAAGTGTAATAATAATTAAAAAAATGATCATACATCAACATAGTGTTAACTATACAAAAGTCACAATTTTCCTAAGGTTCTTCGAGTAGAAATGACTTTAGGAAGGTCAAATTAACTAACTACCTATTTGATCGATACATGGATTGACAATGCTTAAAATTTCAAGATAACTAATAAATAAAAAATAAAGGTACTTCAACAAAGGATTATATATTCAATAGGTAGGAGTTTTCGGCAATTCGTCAAACAGAAATGAGCATAATATGACAAAAAATGCCTAACTACCTATTTGATCGCCGCGCAAAACATTTGCAGTGATCCTTAACTTGACTCTAGCTATTATTTGAAACGTAATACTAAATAAAAAAATGATCATACATCAACATAGTGTTATCTGTACAATAGACGCAATTTTCCAAATGTTCTTCGAGTACAAAAGACTTTAGGAATGTCAAATTAACTAACTACCTATTTGATCGATACATGGATTGACAATGATTAATATTTCAAGATAACTAATGAATAAAAAATTAGGGTACTTCGACAAAGGATTATATATTCAATAGGTAGGAGTTTTCGGCAATTGGTCATACAGAAATGAGCATAATATGACAAAAAATGCCTTACTACCTATTTGATCGCCGCGCAAAACATTTGCAGTGGTCCTTAACTTGACTCTAGCTATTATTTGAAGCGTAATAATTAATAAAAAAATGATCATACATCAACATAGTGTTATCTATACAAAAGTTGCAATTTTCCTAAGGTTGTTCGAGTAGAAATGACTTTAAGAAGGTCAAATTAACTAACTACATATTTGATCGATAGATGGATTGACAATGCTTAATATTTCAAGATAACTAATATATAAAAAATTAAGGTACTTCAACAAAGGATTATATATTCAATAGGTAGTAGTTTTCGGCAATTGGTCAAACAGAAATGAGCATAATATTACAAAAAATGCCTAACTACCTATTTGATCGCCGCGCAAAACATTTGCAGTGATCCTTAACTTAACTCTAGCTCTTTTTTGAAAGGTAATACTAAATAAAAAATGATCATACATCAACATAGTGTTATCTATACAAAAGTCGCAATTTTCCCAAGGTTCTACGTGTAGAAATGACTTTAAGAAGGTCAAATTAACTAACTACCTATTTGATCGATACATGGATTGACAATGCTTAATATTTCAAGATAACTAATAAATAAAAAATTAGGATACTTCAACAAAGGATTATATGTTCAATAGGTAGGAGTTTTCGGCAATTCGTCAAAGAGAAATGAGCATAATATGACAAAAAACGCTTAACTACCTATTTGATCGCCGCGCAAAACATTTGCAGTGATACTTAACTTGACTTTAGCTTTTATTTGAAGCGTAATAATAAATAAAAAAAATGATCATACATCAACATAGTGTTATCTATAAAAAAGTCGCAATTTTCCTATGGTTCTTCGAGTAGAAATGACTTTAAGAAGGTAAAATTAACTAACTACCTATTTGATCGATACATGTATTGACAATGCTTAAAATTTCAAAATAACTAATAAATAAAAAATTAGGATACTTCAACAAAGGATTATATGTTCAATAGGTAGGAGTTTTCGGCAATTTGTCATACAGAAATGAGCAAAATATGACAAAAAATGCCTAACTACCTATTTAATCGCCGCGCAAAACATTTGCAGTGATCCTTAACTTGACTCTAGCTATTATTTGAAGAGTAATAATTAATAAAAAAATGATCATACATCAACATAGTGTTATCTATACAAAAGTCGCAATTTTCCTAAGGTTCTTCGAGTAGAAATGACTTTAGGAAGGTCAAATTAACTAACTACCTATTTGATCGATACATGGATTGACAATGCTTAATATTTCAAGATAACTAATAAATAAAAAATTAGGGTACTTCAACAAAGGATTATATATTCAATAGGTAGGAATTTTCGGCAATTCGTCAAACAGAAATGAGCATAATATGACAAAAAATCCCTAACTACCTATTTGATCGCCGCGCAAAACATTTGCAGTGATCCTTAACTTGAGTCTAGCTATTATTTGAAACGTAATACTAAATAAAAAAATGATCATACATCAACATAGTGTTATCTATACAAAAGACGCAATTTTCCAAAGGTTCTTCGAGTACAAATGACTTTAGGAAGGTCAAATTAACTAACTACCTATTTGATCGCTACATGGATTGACAATGCTTAATATTTCAAGATAACTAATGAAGAAAAAATTAGGGTACTTCGACAAAGGATTATATATTCAATAGGAGTTTTCGGCAATTCGTCATACAGAAATGAGCATAATATGATAAAAAAAATGCCTAACTACCTATTTGATCGCCACGCAAAACATTTGCAGTGATCCTCAACTTGACTCTAGCTATTATTTGATGCGTAATAATTAAGAAAAAAATGATCATACATCAACATAGTGTTATCTATACAAAAGTCGCAATTTTCCTAAGCTTATTCGAGTAGAAATGACATTAAGAAGGGCAAATTAACTAACAACCTATTTGATCGATACATGGATTGACAATGCTTAATATTTCAAGATAACTAATAAATAAAAAATTAGGATACTTTAACAATGGATTATATATTCATTAGGTAGGAGTTTTCGACAATTCGTCAAACAGAAATTAGCAAAATATGACAAAAAATGCCTAACTACCTATTTGATCGCCGCGCAAAACATTTGCAGTGATCATACATCAACATAGTGTTATCTATACAAAAGTCGTAATTTTCCTAAGGTTCTTCGAGTAGAAATGACTTTAGGAAGGTCAAATTAACTTGCTACCTATTTGATCGATACATGGATTGACAATGCTTCATATTTCAAGATAACTAATGAATAAAAAATTGGGGTACTTCGACAAAGGATTATATATTCAATAGGTAGGAGTTTTCGGCAACATTGGCAGGAGATGCACATACAATCTTGCGAGACAATTACGGAGATTCCAGCTCGAAGAATCAGGTGGTCCATGACGAAAATGGCGAAAAGATTCCTTCTCCAGTAGTCGACAATACTCAACCTGAGTGTCAGTCGCTCGATGGCTCAGACGATCTCCTTGAAAACATCTATTCTTGGTTCGATCGGCTGAATTCCCCCCTGAGTTACCCCGGTACTCCTCAAGAGTATGTACAACAATTTCAGCAGGTATGGACTCCCCAATTTGAGCACCAACCGATCGTTAGTGTTATTCCTACGGCGAATCCAGCATTGGGTACAAACCTACTGGACAACGATGAAAATACCAACTCGAGAAGTGAGGTTGTTCATGTCGAAAGTAGTGTGAGGAACCCATCGCCAACGGTTGAGGATGCCCGACTTGGGCGTCAATGGCTTGAAATTTCAAGTGAGTCCCTCAGTGAGCAACGGCGTGTGGATCACGCATAAACCAAGGAACCAGGTTGTTCATGCCGAAAATGGGAGAAGTCCGTCACCAGCAATTAAGGATGCTCAACTTGAACGACTCGAGCGGTCGGACGATCTCCTGAACGAGCAACTCAGCCTATGGGTCAAGCATTTTGGAACAAGTGCATCTTCGCAGTCGTGACCGGTACCGGCGACCGGACATCTGGTTCGAAGCTCGTGTGCTAAATCATTAGAAGGCTCAGGAGAGTAAGAGGTGAATACGTCGAATGAATGTGTTACGGATCTCGTTGTAAAGTTCCCGCGGGAACATTTTAATTAACGCTTAAAACTAACCGCTTTGAGTGTCAACATTACCCTTTGAACGTCTTTGAGCCAAGGGCCATGGATTAATCACTTAATCCGTGGAGCAAATTCCATGAACGATGACTATCACCCGCGGAGCATAATGGGATCTACCCCATTCAGCACGAAATACGTTTGGTCACGAAGCCTCCCATTTGGTAAAACGATGTATCGTTCCTAAACGATCTTCAACCGAATACCAAAGTAATGTCTCATTTCTTTCCCTTCTCAGGTGATAAACGTGGATAAATCACTCAAGGAGCCATCTGTTCAAATAACAAAACAGACGTTGCCCAACCGGGGGCAGCTGAACCATTGATATTGCAAATATTCCAAGCATGGATAAGCGGATTTGATAGACGTGGTTCATATCAATACGCGACGTCAGAACGGGATGAGAACCAAGAGTAAAGTTGTATCGTCCCAATTTGTCTTCAATTTGGGAATATGAGTTAACACTTGTTATTTATCCTTGATAGGGACTCACCATCAAGGAGGACAGATTGTCACAACCTGTGTGCACTCGCAGGGGCACACGACCAAGGGTAAGATGTATCGTTCTAATTTTTTGAAAAATTCGCGAACATACAATAACATGTTTCTTCCGCATTTTCAGGGATTTTCGGCCGCGGGGGACAGGTAAGTATCCTTTTCCCCAATCCATTGAAGGTGTTAAATAAAAAGAAAAGCTTTCAGAATCTAATGTCTAGAAAAGACATAGAATTCAAAATTCATTGGCATTCATGTTTTAAAACAGGAGGTTGTCTGAACGTGAATAAGAACATGCATGGTGCATCATAAAATCCTTTTGACGGGTAAAATTTTTGGAGAAAATGAAAGAGATTTTTTCCAATCAAAAGTTCAAAACTTTCAAAAGGACGTTTTCTTAAAGACAAGAGGCAAAGCCTAAATCGAAACACATCCTATACATACTTGAGAGAGGAATGAAGCGGATCAGACAGCAGAATCTGGACCTACGGAAGTAGGGATCATTCGCAGCAATCACATGGATTGGAATGACGGAGGCATTCGTTTCATATCCCCAAACACTACAGGTGACCATTGATAACCCATTCGAACGACGATTTTCATTCTTAATCCTGTCAAGAACCACCCCACATCGGGGCAAAAAGGAAGTAAGTCCAGCAGCATCAGGAGAAAATGGTTAGAAATTTTCTTGCTCGGACTAACATCAATCTTTGTGTGTTGTTTATATGGTAATCCTAGTGCCATAGGATGACGAGAAGCGTTCATTTCTCTATCCCACACACCATATCCTTTGCATAGCCAAGTTGAGCCTGCAAATTCATTTCATAAACCCGTTGGTGATCATTGCAAATTCCAAGACAAAGGCAGATCACTTCAGAAACGAGGGAGTTCAAGACCTAGGGTTTACGGAAAAACTACTAAGTCGATACTCAAGCGTGCTAAGAGCCAAATCATATATCTAGCACAATTGCCAAAGCATCTCACTTACGACAAGGGATTAAAAAAATCCCAGCATCAGAAAAGAAAAAGCAAAGTGCCTGGTAAAAGCAAGGCCGATGCTCACATAAACTGTTTGAGTGATCCCCAATGAAACCTAGTTGGGAAGAGAAAATTTCTAAAGGAGTCGGATAAAAAAGACCGCTCCTCCAAATGATGTCAAGCGTGGAAGAAAGACGCAGACAGAGTTGTCAATCCCTTAATGCAGCCAGGGACGCTCTCTAAAGAATTCATGCACACCTCAAAAGCTGTTGCACGTCTCAAAAATCGAAGATACAGAGAGGAAAGGGCAGGTGGTAAATTTGCAATGATCACCAATGTCAAACCCCTCATGAATTCTGGGCCAAAAATAAGCCTTTTTCGGTCCCCAATCCTACCAATGTTACAACCCTGAGACAGTCTTCTCTGACTAAGACACTTGGGTTAACATATTGCTTAGCCCGAATAAGTACGAGCAAGACTATTTCTTTCTCATTTTGCAGGGTTCTTGACTTGTAAACCCGGAGCAGATGGTGAAAACTTTCATTCAATGACCTCGACTCCAAAGCGGGTCCCCCTTGAAAACCAATATCCAAGCCCAACATTACGGTCCCGTGGAAGACCTCCCGACCGGTCAAAATGTATGCGTTGCGAATGAGCCTAAAACCTAGGCACATGTTAGTAGGGAATTGAGTGCATCCCCTACAAAAACCACTATCTCAAAATAGGTGAGAAGACCTCCTTGTCGAGAAATATTCTAATTGATGTTTTGAACAAATTCTTTTTGGAATTTTCAAAATGTTGATCCAAATTTTCCATGCAAGGAATTTGTGATCACATTTGCATGTTGTAAGAATGCTTTGGATAACCTCCAGCATCAAAATGCACATTTCATGACTAAAACTTAAGTCATAAAATTTTGTCAAATGGACAATTATTGTCTTCCCAAAGATTATTAACATTTTCTTGGTGAAGAAAAATCTTTCAGGTTTGAACTTTCTGCAGGATACCTGGAGAACCCAGCTCCCAGAATGTCGCCTCAACAGACTCAAGTGAAGTTTTGTCAAAATAAAATCTTTCACTGCTTCAAAAACTGAATTCCCGACAAACTTCGGGATCTCTAAAAAGAAGAGGGGAAGAAAAACCCTTTTAAAAGAAAAAGTCCTATCAGACGTGGAGAACCCTCGTCCTAGGACCCATTTTTTCAAAATATCAAACAGTCTCATCGGACGTGGAGAACCCTCGTCATGAGACCCATTTTCAAAAATCAAACAGTCTCATCGGACGTGGAGAACCCTCGTTATGAGACCCCTTTTCAAAAATCAGGCAGTCTCATCGGACGTGGAGAACCCTTGTCATGAGACCCCTTTTCAAAAACCAGGCAGTCTCATTGGACGTGGAGAACCCTCGTCATGAGACCCCTTTTCAAAGCAAAACCATGGTAGAAACCGCCTGAAGGGTCAACTCAAGGTAGATACCGCCTGAAGGGTCAAATCAAAGGTAGAAACCGCCTGAAGGGTCAACCAAGGGTAGATACCGCATGAAGGGTCAAACCAATGGTAGATACCGCCTGAAGGGTCAAACCAAGGTAGATACCGCCTGAAGGGTCAACATAAGGTAGATACCGCCTGAAGGGTCAACTCAAGGTAGAAACCGCCTGAAGGGTCAAAACAATGGTAGAAACCGCCTGAAGGGTCAGCTCAAGGTAGATACCGCCTGAAGGGTCAACTCAAGGTAGATACCGCCTGAAGGGTCAAAACAAAGGTAGAAACCGCCTGAAGGGTCAACCAAAGGTAGAAACCGCCTGAAGGGTCAAACCAAGGTAGAAACCGCCTGAAGGGTCAACTCAAGGTAGAAACCGCCTGAAGGATCAACTCAAGGTAGAAACCGCCTGAAGGGTCAACTTAAGGTAGAAACCGCCTGAAGGGTCAAACCGAGGTAGAAACCGCCTGAAGGGTCAACTCAAGGTAGAAACCGCATGAAGGGTCAACTTAAGGTAGAAACCGCCTGAAGGGTCAACTTATGGTAGAAACCACCATAAGGGTCAACACGAGGTAGATACCGCCTTAAGGATCAACACGAAGGTCTGATCCACCATACAGATTAAAATCTCTGGCAAATCCCAAAGCGTGGGGATGCGCCCTTCTCAGGTTCCTACCAGTTAGGAAATCCCATGATGGTATGATCTACCATACAGGTCAGCGCTTAATCTCCCTAGGATATTCTGAACGAGTCCTAGGTATGTTCTTGAAAATCGTCACGACCGGCAGCATCCGACAGGTGAGCTTCAGGTAAGCCTCTCTTACTCCGGCCCATGTTCAAATTGTTGGAGTAAAATCGGGAATTGATTTGAGCTTTTATCAAAAGGCTTAAAGATCCAATGTCAAAGCATTTCTTTGCACCAGTCAAGTCGGTCGAGATTCAGGTGTCATTTTGTCTTTGAAAGCAACCTCTGACGAGCTCACTCTCAAAGAGGGGCAGCTGTTGACACATAAATCTTGATTATTCTTTTCCATCAATTTTCACATAAAAAAAATTAATTAAAAAATATATAGAAAAATAGAACTAATTTTAGTTCTAAACAAAATCGTCTCTCTTATTTATTTTGCACGCACTGCATTTGCATTTAATTGACCCCATGACGCAGGACAGGTCGCCGATACTGCGAAGTCGATTCCATGTCTGCCGATATCGCACAGTGACTGCGACATCATTGATCTTTCTTCAATGCGAATCGTAGACTGCCATTTTGATAATTAAGAGGAGCACTCGACGAGCATGATTGAAAAAGAAAAGAAAAGGGATTCACACCCTCGTTCTTTAGATTCCAAGAGCAAATAATAATAATAATAAGAGATAAAGAACCCGACCAAAGAAAGTAAGGGTTAAAGCAAATAAATAAGAAAGGTCTCTCCGCACTTATTCTGCTTCTTTTGATGGAGTGGGAAGAAGAGATATATAAAAAAAGAGAGGGAAGCAGCCGACAAGGAGGGGAATAAAAAAAAGGGGACGTCCAACAAGAGCTAAAAAAAAACAAAAAAGCAAAAAGGAAGACCACCACAAAAGCTTCTGAGGAGGAGGAGGGGACCGCAGACCGAACATCATTACCAGGCCGAGACCGCATCCCCCTCGGTCCGTCCGTCGAAGCCCACCAATACACCAGCTTCATCCCGTTACCCTCAACCTCCGAACGCGCTCGACCAAAGCCGCCGCAACCACCTTCGGTTGGGTCCAGGCTTACCACCTGGGCCAAGACATCCCGCGCCGCCACATCCGACATCACCGCTACTACCATCACCACCTGGTTGTCGTTCCGCCGCTCAACCGTCGTCTAGATCTTACATCCGACGCACCCCTGTCTCTTCATCTGCCCGTTATTTGACTGTGTCTTCAGCTCCTCGACCGTGATTCGAGCGTTAGATTGAAGCAGGAGCAGGGCGGCGACCAAGACGGTGGAGGAGATCAGGGCGGACTAGAGCGAGGAGGACCCGGCCTCTGTCCTCGCCATTGGGGCCGCCACCCTTGCGCACTATGTCCTTCAGGCGGACTACCCGGATCATTGCTTCCGGATCACCAACAACGAGCACTTGACCGACCTCAAAGAGATGCAAGAGCATGTATGACAAGCCGACGATCAAGAAGCGATATGCACGTTATGGAGGAGTTTCCTGAAGGAGAACCCGGGAATGTGTGCATGGTCAGTCTATCATCCACCACATTTTCTACACCACCGCCGGCGTTGACACGCCCGGCGCCCCGGCTACCAGCTCCCCAAGCTCCTCGGTCTCCATCCCTCTGTCGAGCGCCTGCCTGCTCTTCATCATGGACGAGATGCAGAGGAAGTCAGTAGAGACTTCTGTCGCATGACATCCGACGACCGACGTTGCTTCTCTCGGCGATTCTAAGAAGTTCGAGGGCTCGTCCGAGTTCTTGGAGCAGAAGTACCACATGGAAGCCGGTCCTCACGGCCATCACCATCCACACCATCTGGTACGGCGCCTGACCCAAGGCCCACAAGAAGGTCATCCACGAGTTCCTCAGCTCCGTCTCGGCCACCGATGACGAGTGGCCCTCCGTGGCCAAACGGTGGAGAACGGTCCAGACATACATGGACCAGACTGGGGAGGACATCTCGCGAGCGGCACGGCCCGGCGAGGAGAAGAGCCACAGGTTTTGTTCCCACGGCAAGTCACTCCAGAGGCTGTCGGTGCAGTCGGCGGTCAAGCGCCGTCACGGCCCGGGCAAGGCCGCTCCCGATCAACCCCAACAGGTTGTACCTGCTGCTCGCCTCCGCGGACGTGTTCGTCCAGGATTTCTGCATGTGTGGGTTCCGCTACTTCACCTCCCGTCCATCGTGGGGACGCTCTCGTATGCATGGGTGGACGACAGCGTGAAGCTCTTCCCGGGCGTATGCGCGTATCCGTTTGTGGTGCCCGACTACGTACCAGGGCTGAAGCCGTTGAAGGCCTCGAATGGATACGCCGGCATGGACGGTGGTGAGCGTCGTCGGGCACGAGATGGCCGAGCTGGTGGCGAACTCGTTGTCCAAACCGAGTCTTCCCTTTTGAATGTCAAGCTACCTGTAGCTCTCGTTCGGTTCCACCGCCACTTCAAAGCCGCCATAAACCATCGTGCGACCGTCAGATCATCCAACCTGTGTTCGGCCGATCCGAGTTGCTCCAACCGTAGTGCCGCCGGCCCCGACGGTCGAGAAACTTGTGACTCACTAACTTCGAAGCTGCTACCCGTCATCTCGACGTCAAAATCGAAGCTTCTATTCGCGACCCGAAAGACAACCCGACGCTTGAAGCCCGCCGACCTTCTTGGTGCTGCATGAGGGAGATGATGAATAGTGGTGGGGTGGCAGCTTATTTGCTCCTCTTTTGGATGGGCTGGCGTAAAAAAAAAAGAAAAAAAAGAGTGAAATGGTTGGGCTTGGCCTCTATTTTCTTTTGGTGGGTTGGTCCATGGATAAAGAGTAAAAGACGGACGCTAGGGAGTTGGGCGAAGGGAATCGCTAATCCAGCCCTATAAAAAGGAAGAAGTTTGGCATGTTTCTTCTGTGCCGATGCGCATAGGGACGGTCGCATGTCAGGGCTTGATGATTGAAGATCGGTGGCCAGTCAGGTATATTTTACGTACTCGACCCGTACATCAGGTTTATTTTTCTAAAGTATTGTCATTATAGGCTTGATTTGCATGCATTTATTTCAATCTGGTAGTTAGCTTATTTATTTGGTTAAGTGTGGCATATTGTCAAAGACACGCTTTTTATTAAAATATTTGTTGTGAATAAAAATTCAAAAAAAAATAGAATAATACAAAATTCAAAAATTCAATAAAAATTCAGAAAAATTCTAAAAAATTCCAAAAAAATAGGAAATGGCCACATTCAACTGGCCACGACCTGTTTTGGGTCTTTTGACCCCCGAACCTTCCAGAAATGACGATTTTGCCCTTCCGGCAAACCGTCTTCCAAAAAATTCTAAAAAATCCAGAAAAATCCCCAAAAAAATAGGAATTGGCCGCAAACCCTAGCCAAGACTCATTCCGGGTGTTTTGAACCCCGACCCTTCTTAAAATGACGATTTCGCCCTTCGGGCGAATCGTCTTCCAAAATTGAAGAAAAATCAAAAAATTCCAAAAAATTCTCAAAAATGGGAAATTGTCACAATCAACTGGCCATGGAATATTTTGGGTAATTCGGTATCCAAGTCATCCAAAAATTGACGATTTTTCCCTTCGAGCTAAATTGCCTCCAAATCTCCCCATTTTACCCCCGTCCGAAATCATACCTTCCCTAAGCCCTTATGGCTATGTTAGGAAGCCATTGACTTGAATCGATGTGCATCGATGAGATTTATTTATGTACTTGATTGCGCTTTCATTTAAATTGATTGTGATTGATAGGAATAGTCTTCCAATCTGTATGAAACCCTGAATCAAGCCTACCTCACCCAAAATTGCGTCTGCATGAACTCTTAGTGAGGAAAATCACTCGCGTTAGGTACCGAAAGGGCGTTGGTAATGACGCCAGCGTAACCAAGTCCCCGAACCCAAAATCTCTAGTTCCGTAGAACTGATCGATCTCTCCCAATAGGTTAGTAAGGTTTCCGGTCTACCCTCCAAGAAAGACCGGTGGCGACTCCAAATACATGCACAAGTTACACATGCCACCACGACCACACTGAAGGTCGAAAGCGATCGACTCTTATCGTCGAATCCTTCTGAAAAATACTCCCGCCGCGATTTGGTATGGGCCTGGGAGGGCCCGCGTCGATCCAAGGCCCGCGATCGGTAAACCATTAGCCGCGTCCGCCTTTCGGATGGGTCGCGACAAGGATCACTGCAAATGTTTTGCGCGGCGATCAAATAGGTAGTTAGGCATTTTTTGTCATATTATGCTCATTTCTGTTTGACGAAATGCCAAAAACTCCTACCTATTGAATATATAATCCTTTGTTGAAGTACCTTAATTTTTTATTTATTAGTTATCTTGAAATTTTAAGCATTGTCAATCCATGTATCGATCAAATAGGTAGTTAGTTAATTTGACCTTCTTAAAGTCATTTCTACTCGAAGAACCTTAGGAAAATTGCGACTTTTGTATAGATAACACTATGTTGATGTATGATCATTTTTTTTATTTATTATTACGCTTCAAATAATAGCTAAAGTCAAGTTAAGGATCCCTGCAAATGTTTTGCGCGGCGATCAAATAGGTAGTTAGGCATTTTTTGTCATATTTTGCTCATTACTGTATGACCAATTGCCGAAAACTCCTATCTATTGAATATATAATCCTTTGTTGAAGTACCCTAATTTTTTATTTATTAGTTATCTTTAAATTTTAAGCATTGTCAATCCATGTATCGATCAATTAGGTAGTTAGTTAATTTGATTTTCTTAAAGTCATTTCTACTCGAAGAACATTAGGGAAATTGCGACTTTTGTATAGATAACACTATGTTGATGTATAATCATTTTTTTATTTATTCATTTTTTTATTAATTATTACGCTTCAAATAATAGCTAGAGTCAAGTTAAGGATCACTGCAAATGTTTTGCGGGGCGATCAAATAGGTAGCTAGGCATTTTTTGTCATATTTTGCTCATTTCTGTTTGACGAATTGCCGAAAACTCCTACCTATTGAATATATAATCCTTTGTTGAAGTACCCTAATTTTTTATTTATTAGTTATCTTGAAATATTAAGCATTGTCAATCCATGTATCGATCAAATAGGTAGTTAGTTAATTTGACCTTCCTAAAGTCATTTCTACTCGAAGAACATTAAGAAAATTGCGACTTTTGTATAGATAACATTATGTTGATGTATGATCATTTTTTTATTAATTGTTACGCTCCAAATAATAGCAAGAGTCAAGTTAAAGATCACTGCAAATGTTTTGCGCGGCGATAAAATAGGTAGTTAGGCATTTTTTGTCATATTTTGCTCATTTCTGTTTGACGAATTGCCGAAAACTCCTACCTATTGAATATATAATCCTTTCTTGAAATATCCCAATTTTTTATTTATTAGTTATCTTGAAATTTTAAGCATTGTCAATCCAGGTATCGATCAAATAAGTAGTTAGTTAATTTTACCTTCTTAAAGTCATTTCTACTCGAAGAACCTTATGAAAATTGCGACTTTTGTATAGATAACACAATGTTGATGTATAATCATTTTTTTATTTATTATTACACTTTAAATAACCGGTAGAGTCAAGTTAAGGATCACTGCAAATTTTTTGCGCGGCGATCAAATAGGTTGTTTGGCATTTTTTGTCATATTTTGCTCATTTCTGTTTGACGAATTGCCGAAAACTCCTACCTATTGAATATATAATCCTTTGTTGAAATACCATAATTTTTTATTTATTAGTTATCTTGAAATAATAAGCATTGTCAATCCATGTATCGATCAAATAGGTAGTTAGTTAATTTGACCTTCCTAAAGTCATTTCTACTCGAAGAACCTTAGGAAAATTACGAGTTTTTATAGATAACACTATGTTGATGTATGATCATTTTTTTATTTAGTATTACGTTTCAAATAATAGCTAGAGTCAAGTTAAGGATCACTGCAAATGTTTTGCGCGGCGATCAAATAGGTAGTTAGGTATTTTTTGTCATATTATGCTCATTTCTGTTTGACCAATTGCCAAAAACTCCTACCTATTGAATATATAATCCTTTGTTGAAGTACCTTAATTTTTTATTTATTAGTTATCTTGAAATATTAAGCATTGTCAATCCATGTATCGATCAAATAGGTAGTTAGTTAATTTGACCTTCTTAATGTCATTTCTACTCGAAGAACCTTAGGAAAATTGCGACTTTTGTATAGATAACACTATGTTGATGTATGATCATTTTTTTGTTAATTATTACGCTTCAAATAATAGCTAGAGTCAAGTTAAGGATCACTGCAAATGTTTTGCGCGGCGATCAAATAGGTAGTTAGGGATTTTTTGTCATATTTTGTTCATTTCTGTTTGACCAATTGCCGAAAACTCCTACCTATTGAATATATAATCCTTTGTTGAAGTGCCTTAATTTTTTATTTATTAGTTATCTTGAAATATTAAGCATTGTCAATCCATATATCGATCAAATAGGTTGTTAGTTAATTTGACATTCTTAAATTCATTTCTACTCGAACAACCTTAGGAAAATTGCGACTGTTGTATAGATAACACTATGTTGATGTATGATCATTTTTTTATTAATTATTACGCTTCAAATAATAGCTAGAGTCAAGTTAAGGATCACTGCAAATGTTTTGCGCGGCGATCAAATAGGTAGTTAGGCATTTTTTGTCATATTTTGCTCATTTCTGTTTGACGAATTGCCGAAAACTCCTACCTATTGAATATATAATCCATTGATGAAGTATCCTAATTTTTTATTTATTAGTTATCTTGAAATATTAAGCATTGTCAATCCATGTATCGATCAAATAGGTAGTTAGTTAATTTGACCTTCTTAATTTCATTTCTACTAGAACAACTTTAGGAAAATTGCGACTTTTGTATAGATAACACTATGTTGATGTGTGATCATTTCTTTTTATTAATTATTACGCATCAAATAATAACTAGAGTCCAGTTGAGGATCACTGCAAATGTTTTGCGCGGCGATCAAATAGGTAGTTAAGCATTTTTTGTCATATTTTGCTCATTTCTGTTTGACGAATTGCCGAAAACTCCTACCTATTGAATATATAATCCATTGTTGAAGTACCCTAATTTCTTATTTATTAGTTATCTTGAAATATTAAGCATTGTCAATCCATGTATCGATCAAATAGGTAGTTAGTTAATTTGACCTTCCTAAAGTCATTTCTACTCGAAGAACCTTAGGAAAATTGCGACTTTTGTATAGATAACACTCTGTTGATGTATGATCATTTTTTATTAATTATTACGCTTCAAATAATAGCGAGAGTCAAGTTAAGGATCACTGGAAATGTTTTGCGCGGCGATCAAATAGGTAGTTAGGCATTTTTTGTCATATTTTGCTCATTTCTGTTTGACGAATTGCCGAAAACTCATACCTATTGAATATATATTCCTTTGTTGAAGTATCGCAATTTTTTATTTATTAGTTATCTTGAAATTTAAGCATTGTCAATCCATGTATCGATCAAATAGGTAGTTAGTTAATTTTACCTTCTTAAAGTCATTTCAACTCGAAGAACCTTAGGAAAATTGCGACTTTTGTATAGATAACACTTTGTTGATGTATAATCATTTTTTTATTTATTATTACGCTTCAAATAACAGCTAGAGTCAAGTTAAGGATCACTGCAAATGTTTTGCGCGGCGATCAAATAGGTAGTTAGGCATTTTTTGTCATATTATGCTCATTTCCGTTTGACGAATTGCCGAAAACTCCTACCTATTGAATCTATAATCCTTTGTTGCAGTACCCTAATTTTTTATTTATTAGTTATCTTGAAATATTAAGCATTGTCAATCCAAGTATCCATCAAATAGGTTGTTAGTTAATTTGACCTTCTTAAAGTCATTTCTATTCGAAGAACCTTACGAAAATTGCGACTTTTGTATAGATAACACTATGTTGATGTATGATCATTTTTTTATTTATTATTACGCTTCAAATAATAGCTAAAGTCAAGTTAAGGATCCCTGCAAATGTTTTGCGCGGCGATCAAATAGGTAGTTAGGCATTTTTTGTCATATTTTGCTCATTACTGTATGACCAATTGCCGAAAACTCCTATCTATTGAATATATAATCCTTTGTTGAAGTATACTAATTTTTTATTTATTAGTTATCTTGAAATATTAAGCATTGTCAATCCATGTATCGATCAAATAGGTAGTTAGTTAATTTGACCTTCCTAAAGTCATTTCTACTCGAAGAACATTAAGAAAATTGCGACTTTTGTATAGATGACATTATGTTGATGTATGATCATTTTTTTATAATTGTTACGCTTCAAATAATAGAAAGAGCCAAGATAAGGATCACTGGAAATGTTTTGCGCGGCGATCAAATAGGTAGTTAGGCATTTTTTGTCATATTTTGCTCATTTCTGTTTGACCAATTGCCGAAAACTCCTACCTATTGAATATATAATCCTTTGTTGAAGTATCGCAATTTTTTATTTATTAGTTATCTTGAAATTTAAGCATTGTCAATCCATGTATCGATCAAATAGGTAGTTAGTTAATTTTACCTTCTTAAAGTCATTTCAACTCGAAGAACCTTAGGAAAATTGCGACTTTTGTATAGATAACACTATGTTGATGTATAATCATTTTTTTATTTATTATTGCGCTTCAAATAACAGCTAGAGTCAAGTTAAGGATCACTGCAAATGTTTTGCGCGGCGATCAAATAGGTAGTTAGGCATTTTTTGTCATATTATGCTCATTTCCGTGTGACGAATTGCCGAAACCTCCTACCTATTGAATCTATAATCCTTTGTTGAAGTACCTTAATTTTTTATTTATTAGTTATCTTGAAATTTTAAGCATTGTCAATACATGTATCGATCAAATAGGTAGTTAGTTAATTTGACCTTCCTAAAGTCATTTCTACTCGAAGAACATTAAGAAAATTGCGACTTTTGTATAGATAACATTATGTTGATGTATGATCATTTTTTTATTAATTGTTACGCTTCAAATAATAGCAAGAGTCAAGTTAAAGATCACTGCAAATGTTTTGCGGGGCGATCAAATAGGTAGCTAGGCATTTTTTGTCATATTTTGCTCATTTCTGTTTGACGAATTGCCGAAAACTCCTACCTTTTGAATATATAATCCTTTGTTGAAGTACCCTAATTTTTTATTTATTAGTTATCTTGAAATATTAAGCATTGTCAATCCATGTATCGATCAAATAGGTAGTTAGTTAATTTGACCTTCCTAAAGTCATTTCTACTCGAAGAACATTAAGAAAATTGCGACTTTTGTATAGATAACATTATGTTGATGTATGATCATTTTTTTATTAATTGTTACGCTTCAAATAATAGCAAGAGTCAAGTTAAAGATCACTGCAAAATGTTTTGCGCGGCGATAAAATAGGTAGTTAGGCATTTTTTGTCATATTTTGTTCATTTCTGTTTGACGAATTGCCGAAAACTCCTACCTATTGAATATATAATCCTTTCTTGAAATATCCCAATTTTTTATTTATTAGTTATCTTGAAATTTTAAGCATTGTCAATCCATGTATCGATCAAATAAGTAGTTAGTTAATTTTACCTTCTTAAAGTCATTTCTACTCGAAGAACCTTATGAAAATTGTGACTTTTGTATAGATAACACAATGTTGATGTATAATCATTTTTTTATTTATTATTACACTTCAAATAACCGGTAGAGTCAAGTTAAGGATCACTGCAAATTTTTTGCAGGGCGATCAAATAGGTTGTTTGGCATTTTTTGTCATATTTTGCTCATTTCTGTTTGACGAATTGCCGAAAACTCCTACCTATTGAATATATAATCCTTTGTTGAAATACCCTAAATTTTTATTTGTTAGTTATCTTGAAATAATAAGCATTGTCAATCCATGTACCGATCAAATAGGTAGTTAGTTAATTTGACCTTCCTAAAGTCATTTCTACTCGAAGAACCTTAGGAAAATTACGAGTTTTGTATAGATAACACTATGTTGATGTATGATCATTTTTTTATTTAGTATTACGTTTCAAATAATAGCTAGAGTCAAGTTAAGGATCACTGCAAATGTTTTGCGCGGCGATCAAATAGGTAGTTAGGCATGTTTTGTCATATTATGCTCATTTCTGTTTGACCAATTGCCGAAAACTCCTACCTATTGAATATATAATCCTTTGTTGAAATACCCTAAATTTTTATTTGTTAGTTATCTTGAAATAATAAGCATTGTCAATCCATGTACCGATCAAATAGGTAGTTAGTTAATTTGACCTTCCTAAAGTCATTTCTACTCGAAGAACCTTAGGAAAATTACGAGTTTTGCATAGATAACACTATGTTGATGTATGATGATTTTTTTTTTTAGTATTACGTTTCAAATAATAGCTAGAGTCAAGTTAAGGATCACTGCAAATGTTTTGCGCGGCGATCAAATAGGTAGTTAGGCATGTTTTGTCATATTATGCTCATTTCTGTTTGACCAATCGCCGAAAACTCCTACCTATTGAATATATAATCCTTTGTTGAAGTACCTTAATTTTTTATTTATTAGTTATCTTGAAATATTAAGCATTGTCAATACATGTATCGATCAAATAGGTAGTTAGTTAATTTGACCTTCTTAATGTCATTTCTACTCGTAGAACCTTAGGAAAATTGCGACTTTTGTATAGATAACACTATGTTGATGTATGATCATTTTTTTGTTAATTATTACGCTTCAAATAATAGCTAGAGTCAAGTTAAGGATCACTGCAAATGTTTTGCGCGGCGATCAAATAGGTAGTTAGGCATTTTTTGTCATATTATGCTCATTTCTGTTTAACCAATTGCCGAAAACTCCAACCTATTGAATATATAATCCTTTGTTGAAGTACCTTAATTTTTTATTTATTAGTTATCTTGAAATATTAAGCATTGTCAATCCATGTATCGATCAAATAGGTAGTTAGTTAATTTGACCTTCTTCAAGTCATTTCTACTCGAAGAACCTTAGGAAAATTGCGACTTTTGTATAGATAACACTATGTTGATGTATGATCATTTTTTTGTTAATTATTACGCTTCAAATAATAGCTAGAGTCAAGTTAAGGATCACTGCAAATGTTTTGCGCGGCGATCAAATAGGTAGTTAGGGATTTTTTGTCATATTTTATTCATTTCTGTTTGACCAATTGCCGAAAACTCCTACCTATTGAATATATAATCCTTTGTTGAAGTACCTTAATTTTTTATTTATTAGTTATCTTGAAATATTAAGCATTGTCAATCCATGTATCGATCAAATAGGTTGTTAGTTAATTTGACATTCTTAAATTCATTTCTACTCGAACAACCTTAGGAAAATTGCGACTTTTGTATAGATAACACTATGTTGATGTATGATCATTTTTTATTAATTATTACGCTTCAAATAATAGCTAGAGTCAAGTTAAGGATCACTGCAAATGTTTTGCGCGGCGATCAAATAGGTAGTTAGGCATTTTTTGTCATATTTTGCTCATTTCTGTTTGACGAATTGCCGAAAACTCCTACCTATTGAATATATAATCAATTGATGAAGTATCCTAATTTTTTATTTATTAGTTATCTTGAAATATTAAGCATTGTCAATCCATGTATCGATCAAATAGGTAGTTAGTTAATTTGACCTTCTTAATTTCATTTCTACTAGAACAACCTTAGGAAAATTGCGACTTTTGTATAGATAACACTATGTTGATGTGTGATCATTTTTTTTTAATTATTACGCATCAAATAATAGCTAGAGTCCAGTTGAAGATCACTGCAAATGTTTTGCGCGGCGATCAAATAGGTAGTTAAGCATTTTTTGTCATATTTTGCTCATTTCTGTTTGACGAATTGCCGAAAACTCCTACCTATTGAATATATAATCCTTTGTTGAAATACCCTAATTTGTTTTTTATTAGTTATCTTGAAATATTAAGCATTGTCAATCCATGTATCGATCAAATAGGTAGTTAGTTAATTTGACCTTCCTAAAGTCATTTCTACTCGAAGAACCTTAGGAAAATTGCGACTTTTGTATAGATAACACTCTGTTGATGTATGATCATTTTTTATTAATTATTACGCTTCAAATAATAGCTAGAGTCAAGTTAAGGATCACTGGAAATGTTTTGCGCGGCGATCAAATAGCTAGTTAGGCATTTTTTGTCATATTTTGCTCATTTCTGTTTGACCAATTGCCGAAAACTCATACCTATTGAATATATAATCCTTTGTTGAAGTATCGCAATTTTTTATTTATTAGTTATCTTGAAATTTAAGCATTGTCAATCGATGTATCGATCAAATAGGTAGTTAGTTAATTTTACCTTCTTAAAGTCATTTCAACTCGAAGAACCTTAGGAAAATTGAGACTTTTGTATAGATAACACTTTGTTGATGTATAATCATTTTTTTATTTATTATTACGCTTCAAATAACAGCTAGTGTCAAGTTAAGGATCACTGCAAATGTTTTGCGCGGCGATCAAATAGGTAGTTAGGCATTTTTTGTCATATTATGCTCATTTCCGTTTGACGAATTGCCGAAAACTCCTACCTATTGAATCTATAATCCTTTGTTGCAGTGCCCTAATTTTTTATTTATTAGTTATCTTGAAATATTAAGCATTGTCAATCCATGTATCGATCAAATAGGTAGTTAGTTAATTTGACCTTCTTCAAGTCATTTCTACTCGAAGAACCTTAGGAAAATTGCGACTCTTGTATAGATAACACTATGTTGATGTATGATCATTTTTTTGTTAATTATTACGCTTCAAATAATAGCTAGAGTCAAGTTAAGGATCACTGCAAATGTTTTGCGCGGCGATCAAATAGGTAGTTAGGGATTTTTTGTCATATTTTATTCATTTCTGTTTGACCAATTGCCGAAAACTCCTACCTATTGAATATATAATCCTTTGTTGAAGTACCTTAATTTTTTACTTATTAGTTATCTTGAAATATTAAGCATTGTCAATCCATGTATCGATCAAATAGGTTGTTAGTTAATTTGACATTCTTAAATTCATTTCTACTCGAACAACCTTAGGAAAATTGCGACTTTTGTATAGATAACACTATGTTGATGTATGATCATTTTTTTATTAATTATTAAGCTTCAAATAATAGCTAGAGTCAAGTTATGGATCACTGGAAATGTTTTGCGCGGTGATCAAATAGGTAGTTAGGCATTTTATGTCATATTTTGCTCATTTCTGTTTGACGAATTGCCGAAAACTCCTACCTATTGAATATATAATCAATTGATGAAGTATCCTAATTTTTTATTTATTAGTTATCTTGAAATATTAAGCATTGTCAATCCATGTATCGATCAAATAGGTAGTTAGTTAATTTGACCTTCTTAATTTCATTTCAACTCGAAGAACCTTCGGAAAATTGCGACTTTTGTATTGATAACACTATGTTGATGTACGATCATTTTTTTATTAATTATTACGCTTCAAATAATAGCTAGAGTCAAGTTAAGGATCACTGCAAATGTTTTTCGCGGCGATCAAATTGGTAGTAAGGCATTTTTTGTCATATTATGCTCATTTCTATTTTACGAATTGCCGAAAACTCCTACCTATTGAATATATAATCCTTTGTTGGAGTACCCTAATTTTTTATTTATTATTTTTCTTGAAATATTAAGCATTGTCAATCCATGTATCGATCAAATAGGTAGTTAGTTAATTTGATATTCTTAAAGTCATTTCTACTCGAAGACCCTTAGGAAAATTGCGAGTTTTGTATAGATAACACTATGTTGATGTACAATCATTTTTTTATTAATTATTACGCTTCAAATAATAGCTAGAGTCAAGTTAAGGATCATTGCAAATGTTTTGTGCGGCGATCAAATAGGTAGTTAGGCATTTTTTGTCATATTATGCTTATTTTTTTGACGAATTGCCGAAAACTCCTACCTATTGAATATATAATCCTTTGTTGAAGTACCCTAATTTTTTATTTGTTAGATATCTTGAAATATTAAGCATTGTCAATCCATGTATCGATCAAATAGGTAGTTAGTTAATTTGACCTTCTTAAAGCCATTTATACTCGAACAACCTTAGGAAAATTGCGACTTTTGTATAGATAACACTATGTTGATGTATGATCATTTTTTTATTAATTATTACGCTTCAAATAATAGCTAGAGTCAAGTTAAGGATCACTGCAAATGTTTTGCGCGGCGATCTAATAGGTAGTTAGGCATTTTATGTCATATTTTGCTCATTTCTGTTTGACCAATTGCCGAAAATCCTACCTATTGAATATATAATCCTTTATTGAAGTATCCTAATTTTTTATTTATTAGTTATCTTGAAATATTAAGCATTGTCAATCCATGTAACGATCAAATAGGTAGTTAGTTAATTTGACCTTCTTAAAGTCATTTCTAATCGAAGAACCGTAGGAAAATTTCGACTTTTGTATAGATAACACTATGTTGATGTATGATCATTTTCTTTATTAATTATTACACTTCAATTAATAGCTAGAGTCAAGTTAAGGATCACAGCAAATGTTTTGCGCGGCGATCAAATAGGTAGTTAGGCATTTTTTGTCATATTTTGCTCTTTTCTGTATCACAAATTGCCGAAAACTCCTATCTATTGAATATATAATCCTTTATTGAAGTATCCTAATTTTTTATTTATTAGTTATCTTGAAATATTAAGCGTTGTCAATCCATGTATCGATCAAATAGGTAGTTAGTTAATTTGACCTTCTTAAAGTCATTTCTAATCGAAGAACCTTAGGAAAATTTCGACTTTTGTATAGATAACACTATGTTGATGTATGATCATTTTTTTATTAATTATTACACTTCAATTAATAGCTAGAGTCAAGTTAAGGATCACAGCAAATGTTTTGCGCGGCGATCAAATAGGTAGTTAGGCATTTTTTGTCATATTTTGCTCTTTTCTGTATCACAAATTGCCGAAAACTCCTATCTATTGAACATATAATCCTTTGTTGAAGTACTATAATTTTTTATTTATTAGTTATCTTGAAATATTAAGCATTGTCAATCCATGTATCGATCAAATAGGTAGTTAGTTAATTTTACCTTCTTAAAGTCATTTCAACTCGAAGAACCTTAGGAAAATTGCGACTTTTGTATTGATAACACTATGTTGATGTACGATCATTTTTTTATTAATTATTACGCTTCAAATAATAGCTAGAGTCAAGTTAAGGATCACTGCAAATGTTTTGCGCGGAGATCAAATTGGTAGTTAGGCATTTTGTTTTCATATTATGCTCATTTCTATTTTACGAATTGCGGAAAACTCCTACCTATTGAATATATCATCCTTTGTTGAAGTACCCTAATTTTTTATTTATTAGTTTTCTTGAAATATTAAGCATTGTCAATCCATGTATCGATCAAATAGGTAGTTAGTTAATTTTATCTTCTTAAAGTCATTTCTACTCGAAGAACCTTAGGAAAATTGCGACTTTTGTATTGATAACACTATGTTGATGTACGATCATTTTTTTATTAATTATTACGCTTCAAATAATAGCAAGAGTCAAGTTAAGGATCACTGCAAATGTTTTGCGCGGCGATCAAATTGGTAGTAAGGCATTTTTTGTCATATTATGCTCATTTCTATTTTACGAATTGCCGAAAACTCCTACCAATTGAATATATAATCCTTTGTTTAAGTACCCTAATTTTTATTTTTTAGTTTTCTTGAAATATTAAGCATTGTCAATCCATGTATCGATCAAATAGGTAGTTAGTTAATTTGATCTTCTTAAAGTCATTTCTACTCGAAGAACCTTAGGAAAATTGCGAGTTTTGTATAGATAACACTATGTTGATGTACGATCATTTTTTTTATTAATTATTACGTTTCAAATAATAGCTAGAGTAAAGTTAAGGATCATTGCAAACGTTTTGCGCGGCGATCAAATAGGTAGTTAGGCAGTTTTTGTCATATTTTGCTCATATCTGTTTGACGAATTGCCGAAAACTCCTTCGTATTGAATATATAATCCTTTGTTGAAGTACCCTAATTTTTTATTTATTAGTTATCTTGAAATATTAAGCATTGTCAATCCATGTATCGATCAAATAAGTACTTAGTTAATTTGACCTTCTTAAAGTCATTTCTACTCGAAGAAACTTATGAAAATTGCGACTTTTGTATAGATATCACAATGTTGATGTATGATCATGTTCTTATTTAGTATTAAGTTTCAAATAATAGCTAGAGTCAAGTTAAGGATCACTACAAATGTTTTGCACGGCGATCAAATAGGTAGTTAGGCATTTTTTGTCATATTATGCTTATTTTTTTTGACGAATTGCCGAAAACTCCTACCTATTGAATATATAATCCTTTGTTGAAGTACCCTAATTTTTTATTTATTAGATATCTTGAAATATTAAGCATTGTCAATCCATGTATCGATCAAATAGGTAGTTAGTTAATTTGACCTTCTTAAAGTCATTTCTACTCGAACAACCTTAGGAAAATTGCGACTTTTGTATAGATAACACTATGTTGATGTATGATCATTTTTTTATTAATTATTACGCTTCAAATAGTAGCTGGAGTCAAGTTAAGGATCACTGCAAATGTTTTGCGCGGCGATCAAATAGGTAGTTAGGCATTTTTTTTCATATTTTGCTCATTTCGGTATGACCAATTGCCGAAAACTCCTACCTGTTGAATAAATAATCATTTGTTGAAGTATCCTAATTTTTTATTTATTATTTATCTTGAAATATTAAGCATTGTCAATCCATGTATCGATCAAATAGGTAGTTAGTTAATTTGACCTTCTTAAAGTCATTTCTATTCGAAGAACCTTAGGAAAATTGCGACTTTTGTATAGATAACACTACTATGACGTACGATCATTTTTTATTAATTATTACGCTTCAAATAATAGCTAGAGTCAAGTTATGGATCACTGCAAATGTTTTGCGCGGCGATCAAATTGTTAGTTAGGCATTTTTTGTCATATTTTTCTCATTTCTGTCTGACCAATTGCCGAAAACTCCTACCTATTGAATATATAATCCTTTGTTGAAGTATCCTAATTTTTTATTTATTAGTTATCTTGAAATATTAAGCATTGTCAATCCATGTATCGATCAAATAGGTAGTTAGTTAATTTGACCTTCTTAAAGTCATTTCTAATCGAAGAACCTTAGGAAAATTTCGACTTTTGTATAGATAACACTATGTTGATGTATGATCATTTTCTTTATTAATTATTACACTTCAATTAATAGCTAGAGTCAAGTTAAGGATCACAGCAAATGTTTTGCGCGGCGATCAAATAGGTAGTTAGGCATTTTTTGTCATATTTTGCTCTTTTCTGTATCACAAATTGCCGAAAACTCCTATCTATTGAACATATAATCCTTTGTTGAAGTACTATAATTTTTTATTTATTAGTTATCTTGAAATATTAAGCATTGTCAATCCATGTATCGATCAAATAGGTAGTTAGTTAATTTTACCTTCTTAAAGTCATTTCAACTCGAAGAACCTTAGGAAAATTGCGACTTTTGTATTGATAACACTATGTTGATGTACGATCATTTTTTTATTAATTATTACGCTTCAAATAATAGCTAGAGTCAAGTTAAGGATCACTGCAAATGTTTTGCGCGGCGATCAAATTGGTAGTTAGGCATTTTGTTTTCATATTATGCTCATTTCTATTTTACGAATTGCGGAAAACTCCTACCTATTGAATATATCATCCTTTGTTGAAGTACCCTAATTTTTTATTTATTAGTTTTCTTGAAATATTAAGCATTGTCAATCCATGTATCGATAAAATAGGTAGTTAGTTAATTTTATCTTCTTAAAGTCATTTCTACTCGAAGAACCTTAGGAAAATTGCGACTTTTGTATTGATAACACTATGTTGATGTACGATCATTTTTTTATTAATTATTACGCTTCAAATAATAGCAAGAGTCAAGTTAATGATCACTGCAAATGTTTTGCGCGGCGATCAAATTGGTAGTAAGGCATTTTTTGTCATATTATGCTCATTTCTATTTTACGAATTGCCGAAAACTCCTACCAATTGAATATATAATCCTTTGTTTAAGTACCCTAATTTTTATTTTTTAGTTTTCTTGAAATATTAAGCATTGTCAATCCATGTATCGATCAAATAGGTAGTTAGTTAATTTGATCTTCTTAAAGTCATTTCTACTCGAAGAACCTTAGGAAAATTGCGAGTTTTGTATAGATAACACTATGTTGATGTACGATCATTTTTTTATTAATTATTACGTTTCAAATAATAGCTAGAGTAAAGTTAAGGATCATTGCAAATGTTTTGCGCGGCGATCAAATAGGTAGTTAGGCATTTTTTGTCATATTTTGCTCATATCTGTTTGACGAATTGCCGAAAACTCCTTCGTATTGAATATATAATCCTTTGTTGAAGTACCCTAATTTTTTATTTATTAGTTATCTTGAAATATTAAGCATTGTCAATCCATGTATCGATCAAATAGGTACTTAGTTAATTTGACCTTCTTAAAGTCATTTCTACTCGAAGAAACTTATGAAAATTGCGACTTTTGTATAGATATCACAATGTTGATGTATGATCATTTTCTTATTTAGTATTAAGTTTCAAATAATAGCTAGAGTCAAGTTAAGGATCACTACAAATGTTTTGCACGGCGATCAAATAGGTAGTTAGGCATTTTTTGTCATATTATGCTTATTTTTTTTGACGAATTGCCGAAAACTCATACCTATTGAATATATAATCCTTTGTTGAAGTACCCTAATTTTTTATTTATTAGATATCTTGAAATATTAAGCATTGTCAATCCATGTATCGATCAAATAGGTAGTTAGTTAATTTGACCTTCTTAAAGTCATTTATACTCGAACAACCTTAGGAAAATTGCGACTTTTGTATAGATAACACTATGTTGATGTATGATCATTTTTTTATTAATTATTACGCTTCAAATAGTAGCTGGAGTCAAGTTAAGGATCACTGCAAATGTTTTGCGCGGCGATCAAATAGGTAGTTAGGCATTTTTTTTCATATTTTGCTCATTTCGGTATGACCAATTGCCGAAAACTCCTACATGTTGAATAAATAATCATTTGTTGAAGTATCCTAATTTTTTATTTATTAGTTATCTTGAAATATTAAGCATTGTCAATCCATGTATCGATCAAATAGGTAGTTAGTTAATTTGTCCTTCTTAAAGTCATTTCTATTCGAAGAACCTTAGGAAAATTGCGACTTTTGTATAGATAACACTACTATGATGTACGATCATTTTTTATTAATTATTACGCTTCAAATAATAGCTAGAGTCAAGTTATGGGTCACTGCAAATGTTTTGCGCGGCGATCAAATTGTTAGTTAGGCATTTTTTGTCATATTTTGCTCATTTCTGTCTGACCAATTGCCGAAAACTCCTACCTATTGAATATATAATCCTTTGTTGAAGTATCCTAATTTTTTATTTATTAGTTATCTTGAAATATTAAGCATTGTCAATCCATGTATCGATCAAATAGGTAGTTAGTTAATTTGACCTTCTTAAAGTCATTTCTAATCGAAGAACCTTAGGAAAATTTCGACTTTTGTATAGATAACACTATGTTGATGTATGATCATTTTCTTTATTAATTATTACACTTCAATTAATAGCTAGAGTCAAGTTAAGGATCACAGCAAATGTTTTGCGCGGCGATCAAATAGGTAGTTAGGCATTTTTTGTCATATTTTGCTCTTTTCTGTATCACAAATTGCCGAAAACTCCTATCTATTGAACATATAATCCTTTGTTGAAGTACTATAATTTTTTATTTATTAGTTATCTTGAAATATTAAGCATTGTCAATCCATGTATCGATCAAATAGGTAGTTAGTTAATTTTACCTTCTTAAAGTCATTTCAACTCGAAGAACCTTAGGAAAATTGCGACTTTTGTATTGATAACACTATGTTGATGTACGATCATTTTTTTATTAATTATTACGCTTCAAATAATAGCTAGAGTCAAGTTAAGGATCACTGCAAATGTTTTGCGAGGCGATCAAATTGGTAGTTAGGCATTTTGTTTTCATATTATGCTCATTTCTATTTTACGAATTGCGGAAAACTCCTACCTATTGAATATATCATCCTTTGTTGAAGTACCCTAATTTTTTATTTATTAGTTTTCTTGAAATATTAAGCATTGTCAATCCATGTATCGATCAAATAGGTAGTTAGTTAATTTTATCTTCTTAAAGTCATTTCTACTCGAAGAACCTTAGGAAAATTGCGACTTTTGTATTGATAACACTATGTTGATGTACGATCATTTTTTTATTAATTATTACGCTTCAAATAATAGCAAGAGTCAAGTTAAGGATCACTGCAAATGTTTTGCGCGGCGATCAAATTGGTAGTAAGGCATTTTTTGTCATATTATGCTCATTTCTATTTTACGAATTGCCGAAAACTCCTACCAATTGAATATATAATCCTTTGTTTAAGTACCCTAATTTTTATTTTTTAGTTTTCTTGAAATATTAAGCATTGTCAATCCATGTATCGATCAAATAGGTGGTTAGTTAATTTGATCTTCTTAAAGTCATTTCTACTCGAAGAACCTTAGGAAAATTGCGAGTTTTGTATAGATAACACTATGTTGATGTACGATCATTTTTTTATTAATTATTACGTTTCAAATAATAGCTAGAGTAAAGTTAAGGATCATTGCAAATGTTTTGCGCGGCGATCAAATAGGTAGTTAGGCATTTTTTGTCATATTTTGCTCATATCTGTTTGACGAATTGCCGAAAACTCCTTCGTATTGAATATATAATCCTTTGTTGAAGTACCCTAATTTTTTATTTATTAGTTATCTTGAAATATTAAGCATTGTCAATCCATGTATCGATCAAATAGGTACTTAATTAATTTGACCTTCTTAAAGTCATTTCTACTCGAAGAAACTTATGAAAATTGCGACTTTTGTATAGATATCACAATGTTGATGTATGATCATTTTCTTATTTAGTATTAAGTTTCAAATAATAGCTAGAGTCAAGTTAAGGATCACTACAAATGTTTTGCACGGCGATCAAATAGGTAGTTAGGCATTTTTTGTCATATTATGCTTATTTTTTTTGACGAATTGCCGAAAACTCCTACCTATTGAATATATAATCATTTGTTGAAGTACCCTAATTTTTTATTTATTAGATATCTTGAAATATTAAGCATTGTCAATCCAAGTATCGATCAAATAGGTAGTTAGTTAATTTGACCTTCTTAAAGTCATTTATACTCGAACAACCTTAGGAAAATTGCGACTTTTGTATAGATAACACTATGTTGATGTATGATCATTTTCTTATTTAGTATTAAGTTTCAAATAATAGCTAGAGTCAAGTTAAGGATCACTACAAATGTTTTGCACGGCGATCAAATAGGTAGTTAGGCATTTTTTGTCATATTATGCTTATTTTTTTTGACGAATTGCCGAAAACTCCTACCTATTGAATATATAATCATTTGTTGAAGTACCCTAATTTTTTATTTATTAGATATCTTGAAATATTAAGCATTGTCAATCCAAGTATCGATCAAATAGGTAGTTAGTTAATTTGACCTTCTTAAAGTCATTTATACTCGAACAACCTTAGGAAAATTGCGACTTTTGTATAGATAACACTATGTTGATGTATGATCATTTTTTTATTAATTATTACGCTTCAAATAGTAGCTGGAGTCAAGTTAAGGATCACTGCAAATGTTTTGCGCGGCGATCAAATAGGTAGTTAGGCATTTTTTTTCATATTTTGCTCATTTCGGTATGACCAATTGCCGAAAACTCCTACCTGTTGAATAAATAATCATTTGTTGAAGTATCCTAATTTTTTATTTATTAGTTATCTTCAAATATTAAGCATTGTCAATCCATGTATCGATCAAATAGGTTGTTAGTTAATTTGACCTTCTTAAAGCCATTTCTACTCGAACAACCTTAGGAAAATTGCGACTTTTGTATAGATAACACTATGTTGACGTATGATCATTTTTTTTATTAATTATTACGCTTCAAATAATAGATGGAGTCAAGTTAAGTATCACTGCAAATGTTTTGCGCGGCGATCAAATAGGTAGTTAGGCATTTTTTGTCATATTTTGCTCATTTCTGTTAGACGAATTGCCGAAAACTCCCACCTATTGAATATATAATCCTTTGTTGAAGTACCCTAATTTTTTATTTATAAGTTATCTTTAAATATTAAACATTGTCAATCCATGTATCGATCAAATAGGTATTTAGTTAATTTGACCTTCTTAAACTCATTTCTACTCGAAGAACCTTAGGAAAATTGCGACTTTTGTATTGATAACACTATGTTGATGTACGATCATTTTTTTTATTAATTATTACGCTTCAAATAATAGCTAGAGTCAAGTTAAGGATCACTGCAAATGTTTTGCGCGGCGATCAAATAGGTAGTTAGGCATTTTTTGTCATATTTTGCTCTTTTCTGTATCACAAATTGCCGAAAACTCCTACCTATTGAACATATAATCCTTTGTTGAAGTATCCTAATTTTTTTATTTATTAGTTATCTTGAAATATTAAGCATTGTCAATCCATGTATCGATCAAATAGGTAGTTAGTTAATTTTACCTTCTTAAAGTCATTTCAACTCGAAGAACCTTAGGAAAATTGCGACTTTTGTATTGATAACACTATGTTGATGTACGATCATTTTTTTTATTAATTATTACGCTTCAAATAATAGCTAGAGTCAAGTTAAGGATCACTGCAAATGTTTTGCGCGGCGATCAAATTGGTAGTTAGGCATTTTTTAATCATATTATGCTCATTTCTATTTTACGAATTGCCGAAAACTCCTACCTATTGAATATATAATCCATTGTTGAAGTACCCTAATTTTTTATTTATTAATTTTCTTGAAATATTAAGCATTGTCAATCCATGTATCGATCAAATAGGTAGTTAGTTAATTTGATCTTCTTAAAGTCATTTCTACTCGAAGAACCTTAGGAAAATTGCGACTTTTGTATAGATAACACTATGTTGACGTATGATCATTTTTTTTATTAATTATTACGCTTCAAATAATAGCTGGAGTCAAGTTAAGGATCACTGCAAATGTTTTGCGCGGCGATAAAATAGGTAGTTAGGAATTTTTTGTCATATTTTGCTCATTTCTGTTAGACGAATTGCCGAAAACTACTACCTATTTAATATATAATCCTTTGTTGAAGTACCCTAATTTTTTATTTATAAGTTATCTTTAAATATTAAACATTGTCAATCCATGTATCGATCAAATAGGTAGTTAGTTAATTTGACCTTCTTAAACTCATTTCTACTCGAAGAACCTTAGGAAAATTGCGACTTTTGTATAGATAACACTATGTTGATGTATGATCATTTTTTTATTTAGTATGACGGTTCAAATAATAGCTAGATTCAAGTTAACGATCACTGCATATTCTTTGCGCGGCGATCAAATAGGTAGTTAGGCATTTTTTGTCATATTATGCTCATGTCCGTTTGACGAATTGCCGAAAACTCCTACCTATTGAATATATAATCCTTTATTGAAGTATCCTAATTTTTTATTTATTAGTTATCTTGAAATATTATGCATTGTCAATCCATGTGTCGATCAAATAGGTAGTTAGTTAATTTTACCATCTTAAAGTCATTTCTAATCGAAGAACCTTAGGAAAATTTCGACTTTTGTATAGATAACACTATGTTGATGTATGATCATTTTTTTATTAATTATTACACTTCACATAATAGCTAGAGTCAAGTTAAGGATCACTGCAAATGTTTTGCGCGGCGATCAAATAGGTAGTTAGGCATTTTTTGTCATATTTTGCTCTTTTCTGTATCACAAATTTCCGAAAACTCCTACCTATTGAACATATAATCCTTTGTTGAAGTATCCTAATTTTTTATTTATTAGTTATCTTGAAATATTAAGCATTGTCAATCCATGTATCGATCAAATAGGTAGTTAGTTAATTTTACCTTCTTAAAGTCATTTCAACTCGAAGAACCTTAGGAAAATTGCGACTTTTGTATTGACAACACTATGTTGATGTACGATTATTTTTTTATTAATTATTACGCTTCAAATAATAGCTAGAGTCAAGTTAAGGATCACTGCAAATGTTTTGCGCGGCGATCAAATTGGTAGTTAGGCATTTTTTTTTCATATTATGCTCATTTATATTTTACGAATTGCCGAAAACTCCTACCTATTGAATATATAATCCTTTGTTGAAGTACCCTAATTTTTTATTTATTAGTTTTCTTGAAATATTAAGCATTGTCAATCCATGTGTCGATCAAATAGGTAGTTAGTTAATTTTACCATCTTAAAGTCATTTCTAATCGAAGAACCTTAGGAAAATTGCGACTTTTGTATAGATAACACTATGTTGATGTATGATCTTTTTTTTATTAATTATTACACTTCAAATAATAGCTAGAGTCAAGTTAAGGATCACTGCAAATGTTTTGCGCGGCGATCAAATAGGTAGTTAGGCATTTTTTGTCATATTTTGCTCTTTTCTGTATCACAAATTGCCGAAAACTCCTACCTATTGAACATATAATCCTTTGTTGAAGTATCCTAATTTTTTATTTATTAGTTATATTGAAATATTAAGCATTGTCAATCCATGTATCGATCAAATAGGTAGTTAGTTAATTTTACCTTCTTAAAGTCATTTCAACTCGAACAACCTTAGGAAAATTGCGACTTTTGTATAGATAACACTATGTTGATGTATGATCATTTTTTTTATTAATTATTACGCTTCAAATAATAGGTAGAGTCAAGTTATGGATCACTGCAAATGTTTTGCGCGGCGATCAAATAGGTAGTTAGGCATTTTTTGTCATATTTTGCTCATTTATGTTTGGCGAATTGCCGAAAACTTCTACCTATTGAATATATAATCCTTTGTTGAAGTACCCTAATTTTTTATTTATTAGTTATCTTTAAATATTAAGCATTGTCAATCCATGTATCGATCAAATTGGTAGTTAGTTAATTTGACCTTCCTAAAGTCATTTCTACTCGAAGAACATTAAGAAAATTGCGACTTTTGTATAGATAACATTATGTTGGTGTATGATCATTTTTTTATTAATTGTTACGCTTCAAATAACAGCAAGAGTCAAGTTAAAGATCACTGTAAATGTTTTGCGCGGCGATCAAATAGGTAGTTAGGCATTTTTTGTCATATTTTGCACATTTCCGTTTGACGAATTGCCGAAACTCCTACCTATTGAATATATAATCCTTTCTTGAACTATCCCAATTTTCTATTTATTAGTTATCTTGAAATTTTAAGCATTGTCAATCCATGTATCGATCAAATAGGTAGTTAGTTAATTTGACCTTCTTAAAGTCATTTCTACTCGAAGAACCTTATGAAAATTGCGACTTTTGTATAGATTACACTATGTTGATGTGTAATCATTTTTTTATTTATTATTACACTTCAAATAACCGGCAGAGTCAAGTTAAGGATCACTGCAAATTTTTTGCGCGGCGATCAAATAGGTTGTTTGGCATTTTTTTGTCCTATTTTGCTCATTTCTGTTTGACGAATTGCCGAAAACTCCTACCTATTGAATATATAATCCATTGTTGAAGTACCCTAATTTTTTATTTATTAGTTATCTTGAAATAATAAGCATTGTCAATCCATGTATCGATCAAATAGGTAGTTAGTTAATTTGACCTTCGTAAAGTCATTTCTACTCGAAGAACCTTAGGAAAATTACGACTTTTGTATAGATAACACTATGTTGATGTATGATCATTTTTTTATTTAGTATTACGTTTCAAATAATAGCTAGAGTCAAGTTAAGGATCACTGCAAATGTTTTGCGCGGCGATCAAATTTGTTGTCATATTTTGCTCATTTCTGTTTGACCAATTGCCGAAAACTCCTACCTATTGAATATATAATCCTTTATTGAAGTATCCTAATTTTTTATTTATTAGTTATCTTGAAATATTAAGCATTGTCAATCCATGTGTCGATCAAATAGGTAGTTAGTTAATTTTACCATCTTAAAGTCATTTCTAATCGAAGAACCTTAGGAAAATTGCGACTTTTGTATAGATAACACTATGTTGATGTATGATCATTTTTTTATTAATTATTACACTTCAAATAATAGCTAGAGTCAAGTTAAGGATCACTGCAAATGTTTTGCGCGGCGATCAAATAGGTAGTTAGGCATTTTTTGTCATATTTTGCTCTTTTCTGTATCACAAATTGCCGAAAACTCCTACCTATTGAACATATAATCCTTTGTTGAAGTATCCTAATTTTTTATTTATTAGTTATCTTGAAATATTAAGCACTGTCAATCCATGTATCGATCAAATAGGTAGTTAGTTAATTTTACCTTCTTAAAGTCATTTCTAATCGAAGAACCTTAGGAAAATTGTGACTTTTGTATAGATAACACTATGTTGATGTATAATCATTTTTTTATTAATTATTACACTTCAAATAATAGCTAGAGTCAAGTTAAGGATCACTGCAAATGTTTTGCGCGGCGATCAAATAGGTAGTTAGGCATTTTTTGTCATATTTTGCTCTTTTCTGTATCACAAATTGCCGAAAACTCCTACCTATTGAACATATAATCCTTTGTTGAAGTATCCTAATTTTTTATTTATTAGTTATCTTGAAATATTAAGCACTGTCAATTCATGTATCGATCAAATAGGTAGTTAGTTAATTTTACCTTCTTAAAGTCATTTCAACACGAACAACCTTAGGAAAATTGCGACTTTTGTATAGATAACACTATGTTGATGTATGATCATTTTTTTATTAATTATTACGCTTCAAATAATAGCTAGAGTCAAGTTAAGGATCACTGCAAATGTTTTGCGCGGCGATCAAATAGGTAGTTAGGCATTTTTTATCATATTTTGCTCATTTCTGTTTGACGAATTGCCGAAAACTCCTACCTATTGAATGTATAATCCATTGTTGAAGTACCCTTATTTTTTATTTATTAGTTATCTTGAAATATTAACCATTGTCAATCCATCTATCGATCAAAAAGGTAGTTAGTTAATTTGACATTCTTAAAGTTATTTCTACTCGAACAACCTTAGGAAAATTGCGACTTTTGTATATATAACACTATGTTGATGTATGATCATTTTTTTATTAATTATTACTCTTCAAATAATAGCTAGAGTCAAGTTAAGGATCACTGCAAATGTTTTGCGCGGCGATCACTTAGGTAGTTAGGCATTTTTTGTCATATTTTGCTCATTTCTGTTTGACGAATTGCCGAAAACTTCTACCTATTGAATATATAATCCTTTGTTGAAGTACCCTAATTTTTTATTTATTAGTTATCTTTAAATATTAAGCATTGTCAATCCATGTATCGATCAAATAGGTAGTTAGTTAATTTGACCTTCCTAAAGTCATTTCTACTCGAAGAACATTAAGAAAATTGCGACTTTTGTATAGATTACACTATGTTGATATGTCAAGTTAAGGATCACTGCAAATTTTTTGCGCGGCGATCAAATAGGTTGTTTGTCATTTTTTTGTCATATTTTGCTCATTTCTGTTTGACGAATTGCCGAAAACTCCTACCTATTGAATATATAATCCATTGTTGAAGTACCCTAATTTTTTATTTATTAGTTATCTTGAAATAATAAGCATTGTCAATCCATGTATCGATCAAATAGGTAGTTAGTTAATTTGACCTTCCTAAAGTCATTTCTACTCGAAGAACCTTAGGAAAATTACGACTTTTGTATAGATAACACTATGTTGATGTATGATCATTTTTTTATTTAGTATTACGTTTCAAATAATAGCTAGAGTCAAGTTAAGGATCACTGCAAATGTTTTGCGCGGCGATCAAATTTGTTGTCATATTTTGCTCATTTCTGTTTGACCAATTGCCGAAAACTCCTACCTATTGAATATATAATCCTTTATTGAAGTATCCTAATTTTTTATTTATTAGTTATCTTGAAATATTAAGCATTGTCAATCCATGTGTCGATCAAATAGGTAGTTAGTTAATTTTACCATCTTAAAGTCATTTCTAATCGAAGAACCTTAGGAAAATTGCGACTTTTGTATAGATAACACTATGTTGATGTATGATCATTTTTTTATTAATTATTACACTTCAAATAATAGCTAGAGTCAAGTTAAGGATCACTGCAAATGTTTTGCGCGGCGATCAAATAGGTAGTTAGGCATTTTTTGTCATATTTTGCTCTTTTCTGTATCACAAATTGCCGAAAACTCCTACCTATTGAACATATAATCCTTTGTTGAAGTATCCTAATTTTTTATTTATTAGTTATCTTGAAATATTAAGCACTGTCAATCCATGTATCGATCAAATAGGTAGTTAGTTAATTTTACCTTCTTAAAGTCATTTCTAATCGAAGAACCTTAGGAAAATTGCGACTTTTGTATAGATAACACTATGTTGATGTATGATCATTTTTTTATTAATTATTACACTTCAAATAATAGCTAGAGTCAAGTTAAGGATCACTGCAAATGTTTTGCGCGGCGATCAAATAGGTAGTTAGGCATTTTTTGTCATATTTTGCTCTTTTCTGTATCACAAATTGCCGAAAACTCCTACCTATTGAACATATAATCCTTTGTTGAAGTACCCTAATTTTTTATTTATTAGTTATCTTGAAATATTAAGCACTGTCAATTCATGTATCGATCAAATAGGTAGTTAGTTAATTTTACCTTCTTAAAGTCATTTCAACTCGAACAACCTTAGGAAAATTGCGACTTTTGTATAGATAACACTATGTTGATGTATGATCATTTTTTTATTAATTATTACGCTTCAAATAATAGCTAGAGTCAAGTTAAGGATCACTGCAAATGTTTTGCGCGGCGATCAAATAGGTAGTTAGGCATTTTTTATCATATTTTGCTCATTTCTGTTTGACGAATTGCCGAAAACTCCTACCTATTGAATATATAATCCATTGTTGAAGTACCCTTATTATTTATTTATTAGTTATCTTGAAATATTAAGCATTGTCAATCCATCTATCGATCAAAAAGGTAGTTAGTTAATTTGACATTCTTAAAGTTATTTCTACTCGAACAACCTTAGGAAAATTGCGACTTTTGTATATATAACACTATGTTGATGTATGATCATTTTTTTATTAATTATTACTCTTCAAATAATAGCTAGAGTCAAGTTAAGGATCACTGCAAATGTTTTGCGCGGCGATCACTTAGGTAGTTAGGCATTTTTTGTCATATTTTGCTCATTTCTGTTTGAAGAATTGCCGAAAACTTCTACCTATTGAATATATAATCCTTTGTTGAAGTACCCTAATTTTTTATTTATTAGTTATCTTTAAATATTAAGCATTGTCAATTCATGTATCGATCAAATAGGTAGTTAGTTAATTTGACCTTCCTAAAGTCATTTCTACTCGAAGAACATTAAGAAAATTGCGACTTTTGTATAGATTACACTATGTTGATGTGTCAAGTTAAGGATCACTGGAAATTTTTTGTGCGGCGATCAAATAGGTTGTTTGGCATTTTTTTGTCCTATTTTGCTCATTTCTGTTTGATGAATTTCCGAAAACTCCTACCTATTGAATATATAATCCATTGTTGAAGTACCCTAATTTTTTATTTATTAGTTATCTTGAAATAATAAGCATTGTCAATCCATGTATCGATCAAATAGGTAGTTAGTTAATTTGACCTTCCTAAAGTCATTTCTACTCGAAGAACCTTAGGAAAATTACGACTTTTGTATAGATAACACTATGTTGATGTATGATCATTTTTTTATTTAGTATTACGTTTCAAATAATAGCTAGAGTCAAGTTAAGGATCACTGCAAATGTTTTGCGCGGCGATCAAATTTGTTGTCATATTTTGCTCATTTCTTTTTGACCAATTGCCGAAAACTCCTACCTATTGAATATATAATCCTTTATTGAAGTATCCTAATTTTTTATTTATTAGTTATCTTGAAATATTAAGCATTGTCAATCCATGTGTCGATCAAATAGGTAGTTAGTTAATTTTACCATCTTAAAGTCATTTCTAATCGAAGAACCTTAGGAAAATTGCGACTTTTGTATAGATAACACTATGTTGATGTATGATCATTTTTTTATTAATTATTACACTTCAAATAATAGCTAGAGTCAAGTTAAGGATCACTGCAAATGTTTTGCGCGGCGATCAAATAGGTAGTTAGGCATTTTTTGTCATATTTTGCTCTTTTCTGTATCACAAATTGCCGAAAACTCCTACCTATTGAACATATAATCCTTTGTTGAAGTATCCTAATTTTTTATTTATTAGTTATCTTGAAATATTAAGCACTGTCAATCCATGTATCGATCAAATAGGTAGTTAGTTAATTTTACCTTCTTAAAGTCATTTCTAATCGAAGAACCTTAGGAAAATTGCGACTTTTGTATAGATAACACTATGTTGATGTATGATCATTTTTTTATTAATTATTACACTTCAAATAATAGCTAGAGTCAAGTTAAGGATCACTGCAAATGTTTTGCGCGGCGATCAAATAGGTAGTTAGGCATTTTTTGTCATATTTTGCTCTTTTCTGTATCACAAATTGCCGAAAACTCCTACCTATTGAACATATAATCCTTTGTTGAAGTATCCTAATTTTTTATTTATTAGTTATCTTGAAATATTAAGCACTGTCAATTCATGTATCGATCAAATAGGTAGTTAGTTAATTTTACCTTCTTAAAGTCATTTCAACTCGAACAACCTTAGGAAAAATGCGACTTTTGTATAGATAACACTATGTTGATGTATGATCATTTTTTTATTAATTATTACGCTTCAAATAATAGCTAGAGTCAAGTTAAGGATCACTGCAAATGTTTTGCGCGGCGATCAAATAGGTAGTTAGGCATTTTTTATCATATTTTGCTCATTTCTGTTTGACGAATTGCCGAAAACTCCTACCTATTGAATATATAATCCATTGTTGAAGTACCCTTATTTTTTATTTATTAGTTATCTTGAAATATTAAGCATTGTCAATCCATCTATCGATCAAAAAGGTAGTTAGTTAATTTGACATTCTTAAAGTTATTTCTACTCGAACAACCTTAGGAAAATTGCGACTTTTGTATATATAACACTATGTTGATGTATGATCATTTTTTTATTAATTATTACTCTTCAAATAATAGCTAGAGTCAAGTTAAGGATCACTGCAAATGTTTTGCGCGGCGATCACTTAGGTAGTTAGGCATTTTTTGTCATATTTTGCTCATTTCTGTTTGACGAATTGCCGAAAACTTCTACCTATTGAATATATAATCCTTTGTTGAAGTACCCTAATTTTTTATTTATTAGTTATCTTGAAATATTAAGCATTGTCAATCCATGTATCGATCAAATAGGTAGTTAGTTAATTTGACCTTCCTAAAGTCATTTCCACTCGAAGAACATTAAGAAAATTGCGACTTTTGTATAGATTACACTATGTTGATGTGTCAAGTTAAGGATCACTGCAAATTTTTTGCGCGGCGATCAAGTAGGTTGTTTGGCATTTTTTTGTCCTATTTTGCTCATTTCTGTTTGATGAATTGCCGAAAACTCCTACCTATTGAATATATAATCCATTTTTGAAGTACCCTAATGTTTTATTTATTAGTTATCTTGAAATAATAAGCATTGTCAATTCATGTATCGATCAAATAGGTAGTTAGTTAATTTGACCTTCCTAAAGTCATTTCCACTCGAAGAACATTAAGAAAATTGCGACTTTTGTATAGATTACACTATGTTGATGTGTCAAGTTAAGGATCACTGCAAATTTTTTGCGCGGCGATCAAGTAGGTTGTTTGGCATTTTTTTGTCCTATTTTGCTCATTTCTGTTTGATGAATTGCCGAAAACTCCTACCTATTGAATATATAATCCATTGTTGAAGTACCCTAATTTTTTATTTATTAGTTATCTTGAAATAATAAGCATTGTCAATCCATGTATCGATAAAATAGGTAGTTAGTTAATTTGACCTTCCTAAAGTCATTTCTACTCGAAGAACATTAGGAAAATTACGACTTTTGTATAGATAACACTATGTTGATGTATGATCATTTTTTTATTTAGTATTACGTTTCAAATAATAGCTAGAGTCAAGTTAAGGATCACTGCAAATGTTTTGCGCAGCGATCAAATTTGTTGTCATATTTTGCTCATTTCTGTTTGACCAATTGCCGAAAACTCCTACCTATTGAATATATAATCCTTTATTGAAGTATCCTAATTTTTTATTTATTAGTTATCTTGAAATATTAAGCATTGTCAATCCATGTGTCGATCAAATAGGTAGTTAGTTAATTTTACCATCTTAAAGTCATTTCTAATCGAAGAACCTTAGGAAAATTGCGACTTTTGTATAGATAACACTATGTTGATGTATGATCATTTTTTTTATTAATTATTACACTTCAAATAATAGCTAGAGTCAAGTTAAGGATCACTGCAAATGTTTTGCGCGGCGATCAAATAGGTAGTTAGGCATTTTTTGTCATATTTTGCTCTTTTCTGTATCACAAATTGCCGAAAACTCCTACCTATTGAACATATAATCCTTTGTTGAAGTATCCTAATTTTTTATTTATTAGTTATCTTGAAATATTAAGCACTGTCAATCCATGTATCGATCAAATAGGTAGTTAGTTAATTTTACCTTCTTAAAGTCATTTCTAATCGAAGAACCTTAGGAAAATTGCGACTTTTGTATAGATAACACTATGTTGATGTATGATCATTTTTTTATTAATTATTACACTTCAAATAATAGCTAGAGTCAAGTTAAGGATCACTGCAAATGTTTTGCGCAGCGATCAAATAGGTAGTTAGGCATTTTTTGTCATATTTTGCTCTTTTCTGTATCACAAATTGCCGAAAACTCCTACCTATTGAACATATAATCCTTTGTTGAAGTATCCTAATTTTTTATTTATTAGTTATCTTGAAATATTAAGCACTGTCAATCCATGTATCGATCAAATAGGTAGTTAGTTAATTTTACCTTCTTAAAGTCATTTCAACTCGAACAACCTTAGGAAAATTGCGACTTTTGTATAGATAACACTATGTTGATGTATGATCATTTTTTTATTAATTATTATGCTTCAAATAATAGCTAGAGTCAAGTTAAGGATCACTGCAAATGTTTTGCGCGGCGATCAAATAGGTAGTTAGGCATTTTTTATCATATTTTGCTCATTTCTGTTTGACGAATTGCCGAAAACTCCTACCTATTGAATATATAATCCATTGTTGAAGTACCCTTATTTTTTATTTATTAGTTATCTTGAAATATTAAGCATTGTCAATCCATGTATCGATCAAAAAGGTAGTTAGTTAATTTGACCTTCCTAAAGTCATTTCTACTCGAAGAACATTAAGAAAATTGCGACTTTTGTATAGATAACATTATGTTGGTGTATGATCATTTTTTTATTAATTGTTACGTTTCAAATAATAGCAAGAGTCAAGTTAAAGATCACTGCAAATGTTTTTCGCGGCGATCAAATAGGTAGTTAGGCATTTTTTGTCATATTTTGCTCATTCTGTTTGACGAATTGCCGAAACTCCTACCTATTGAATATATAATCCTTTCTTGAACTATCCCATTTTTCTATTTATTAGTTATCTTGAAATTTTAAGCATTGTCAATCCATGTATCGATCAAATAGGTAGTTAGTTAAGTTTACCTTCTTATAGTCATTTCTACTCGAAGAACCTTATGAAAATTGCGACTTTTGTATAGATTACACTATGTTGATGTGTAATCATTTTTTTATTTATTATTACACTTCAAATAACCGGTAGAGTCAAGTTAAGGATCACTGCAAATTTTTTGCGCGGCGATCAAATAGGTTGTTTGGCATTTTTTGTCCTATTTTGCTCATTTCTGTTTGACGAATTGCCGAAAACTCATACCTATTGAATATATAATCCATTGTTGAAGTACCCTAATTTTTTATTTATTAGTTATCTTGAAATAATAAGCATTGTCAATCCATGTATCGATCAAATATGTAGTTAGTTAATTTGACCTTCCTAAAGTCATTTCTACTCGAAGAACCTTAGGAAAATTACGACTTTTGTATAGATAACACTATGTTGATGTATGATCATTTTTTTATTTAGTATTACGTTTCAAATAATAGCTAGAGTCAAGTTAAGGATCACTGCAAATGTTTTGCGCGGCGATCAAATAGGTAGTTAGGCATTTTTTGTCATATTATGCTTATTTCTGTTTGACCAATTGCCGAAAACCCCTCCCTATTGAATATATAATCCTTTGTCGAAGTACCCTAATTTTTTATTCATTATTTATCTTGAAATATTAAGCATTTTCAATCCATGTATTGATCAAATAGGGAGTAAGTTAATTTGACCTTCCTAAAGTCATTTCTACTCGAAGAACCATAGGAAAATTACGACTTTTGTATAGCTAACACTATGTTGATGTATGATCATTTTTTTTATTTATTATTAGGCTTCAAATAAAAGCTAAAGTCAAGTTAAGGATCACTGCAAATGTTTTGCGCGGCGATCACTTAGGTAGTTAGGCATTTTTTGTCATATTTTGCTCATTTCTGTTTGACGAATTGCCGAAAACTTCTACCTATTGAATATATAATCCTTTGTTGAAGTACCCTAATTTTTTATTTATTAGTTATCTTTAAATATTAAGCATTGTCAATCCATGTATCGATCAAATAGGTAGTTAGTTAATTTGACCTTCCTAAAGTCATTTCTACTCGAAGAACATTAAGAAAATTGCGACTTTTGTATAGATAACATTATGTTGGTGTATGATCATTTTTTTATTAATTGTTACGCTTCAAATAATAGCAAGAGTCAAGTTAAAGATCACTGCAAATGTTTTTCGCAGCGATCAAATAGGTAGTTAGGCATTTTTTGTCATATTTTGCTCATTTCTGTTTGACGAATTGCCGAAACTCCTACCTATTGAATATATAATCCTTTCTTGAACTATCCCATTTTTCTATTTATTAGTTATCTTGAAATTTTAAGCATTGTCAATCCATGTATCGATCAAATAGGTAGTTAGTTAATTTGACCTTCTTAAAGTCATTTCTACTCGAACAACCTTAGGAAAATTGCGATTTTTGTATAGATAACACAATGTTGATGTATGATCATTTTTTTGTTAACTATTACGCTCCAAATAATAGCTAGAGTCAAGTTAAGGATCACTGCAAATGTTTTGCGCGGCGATCAAATAGGTAGTTAGGCATTTTTTTATTATATTATGCTCATTTCTGTTTGACCTATTGCCGAAAACTCCTACATATTGAATATATAATCCTTTGTGGAAGTACCTTAATTTTTTATTTATTAGTTATCTTGAAATATTAAGCATTGTCAATCCATGTATCGATCAAATAGGTAGTTAGTTAATTTGTCCTTCTTAAAGTCATTTCTACTCGAACAACCTTAGGAAAATTGCGACTTTTGTATAGTTAACACTATATTGATGTATGATCATTTTTTTATTAATTATTACGCTTCAAATAATAGCTGGAGTCAAGTTAAGGATCACTGCAAATGTTTTGCGCGGCGATAAAATAGGTAGTTAGGCATTTTTTTGTCATATTTTGCTCATTTCTGTTAGACGAATTGCCGAAAACTCCTACCTATTGAATATATAATCCTTTGTTGAAGTACCCTAATTTTTTATTTATAAGTTATCTTTAAATATTAAACATTGTCAATCCATGAATCGATCAAATAGGTAGTTAGTTAATTTGACCTTCTTAAACTCATTTCTACTCGAAGAACCTTAGGAAAATTGCGACTTTTGTATATATAACACTATGTTGATGTATGATCATTTTTTTATTAATTACTACGCTTCAAATATTAGCTAGAGTCAAGTTAAGGATCACTGCAAATGTTTTGCGCGGCGATCAAATTTGTTGTCATATTTTGCTCATTTCTGTTTGACCAATTGCCGAAAACTCCTACCTATTGAATATATAATCCTTTATTGAAGTATCCTAATTTTTTATTTATTAGTTATCTTGAAATATTATGCATTGTCAATCCATGTGTCGATCAAATAGGTAGTTAGTTAATTTTACCATCTTAAAGTCATTTCTAATCGAAGAACCTTAGGAAAATTGCGACTTTTGTATAGATATCACTATGTTGATGTATGATCATTTTTTTATTAATTATTGCACTTCAAATAATAGCTAGAGTCAAGTTAATGATCACTGCAAATGTTTTGCGCGGCGATCAAATAGGTAGTTAGGCATTTTTTGTCATATTTTGCTCTTTTCTGTATCACAAATTGCCGAAAACTCCTACCTATTGAACATATAATCCTTTGTTGAAGTATCCTAATTTTTTATTTATTAGTTATATTGAAATATTAAGCATTGTCAATCCATGTATCGATCAAATAGGTAGTTAGTTAATTTTACCTTCTTAAAGTCATTTCAACTCGAACAACCTTAGGAAAATTGCGACTTTTGTATAGATAACACTATGTTGATGTATGATCATTTTTTTAATAATTATTACGCTTCAAATAATAGCTAGAGTCAACTTATGGATCACTACAAATGTTTTGCGCGGCGATCAAATAGGTAGTTAGGCATTTTTTGTCATATTTTGCTCATTTATGTCTGACCAATTGCCGAAAACTCCTACCTATTGAATATATAATCCTTTGTTGAAGTACCCTAATTTTTTATTTATTAGTTTTCTTGAAATATTAATCATTGTCAATCCATGTATCGATCAAAAAGGTAGTTAGTTAATTTGACCTTCTTAAAGTTATTTCTACTCGAACAACCTTAGGAAAATTGCGACTTTTGTATATATAACACTATGTTGATGTATGATCATTTTTTTATTAATTATTACTCTTCAAATAATAGCTAGAGTCAAGTTAAGGATCACTGCAAATGTTTTGCGCGGCGATCACTTAGGTAGTTAGGCATTTTTTGTCATATTTTGCTCATTTCTGTTTGACGAATTGCCGAAAACTTCTACCTATTGAATATATAATCCTTTGTTGAAGTACCCTAATTTTTTATTTATTAGTTATCTTTAAATATTAAGCATTGTCAATCCATGTATCGATCAAATAGGTAGTTAGTTAATTTGACCTTCCTAAAGTCATTTCTACTCGAAGAACATTAAGAAAATTGCGACTTTTGTATAGATAACATTATGTTGGTGTATGATCATTTTTTTATTAATTGTTACACTTCAAATAACAGCAAGAGTCAAGTTAAAGATCACTGTAAATGTTTTGCGCGTCGATCAAATAGGTAGTTAGGCATTTTTTGTCATATTTTGCTCATTTCTGTTTGACGAATTGCCGAAACTCCTACCTATTGAATATATAATCCTTCTTGAACTATCCCAATTTTCTATTTATTAGTTATCTTGAAATTTTAAGCATTGTCAATCCATGTATCGATCAAATAGGTAGTTAGTTAATTTTACCTTCTTAAAGTCATTTCTACTCGAAGAACCTTATGAAAATTGCGACTTTTGTATAGATTACACTATGTTGATGTGTAATCATTTTTTTATTTATTATTACACTTCAAATAACCGGTAGAGTCAAGTTAAGGATCACTGCAAATTTTTTGCGCGGCGATCAAATAGGTTGTTTGGCATTTTTTGTCCTATTTTGCTCATTTCAGTTTGACGAATTGCCGAAAACTCCTACCTATTGAATATATAATCCATTGTAGAAGTACCCTAATTTTTTATTTGTTAGTTATCTTGAAATAATAAGCATTGTCAATCCATGTATCGATCAAATAGGTAGTTAGTTAATTTGACCTTCCTAAAGTCATTTCTACTCGAAGAACCTTAGGAAAATTACGACTTTTGTATAGATAACACTATGTTGATGTATGATCATTTTTTTATTTAGTATTACGTTTCAAATAATAGCTAGAGTCAAGTTAAGGATCACTGCAAATGTTTTGCGCGGCGATCAAATTTGTTGTCATATTTTGCTCATTTCTGTTTGACCAATTGCCGAAAACTCCAACCTATTGAATATATAATCCTTTATTGAAGTATCCTAATTTTTTATTTATTAGTTATCTTGAAATATTAAGCATTGTCAATCCATGTGTCGATCAAATAGGTAGTTAGTTAATTTTACCATCTTAAAGTCATTTCTAATCGAAGAACCTTAGGAAAATTGCGACTTTTGTATAGATAACACTATGTTGATGTATGATCATTTTTTTATTAATTATTACACTTCAAATAATAGCTAGAGTCAAGTTAAGGATCACTGCAAATGTTTTGCGCGGCGATCAAATAGGTAGTTAGGCATTTTTTGTCATATTTTGCTCTTTTCTGTATCACAAATTGCCGAAAACTCCTACCTATTGAACATATAATCCTTTGTTGAAGTATCCTAATTTTTTATTTATTAGTTATCTTGAAATATTAAGCACTGTCAATCCATGTATCGATCAAATAGGTAGTTAGTTAATTTTACCTTCTTAAAGTCATTTCAACTCGAACAACCTTAGGAAAATTGCGACTTTTGTATAGATAACACTATGTTGATGTATGATCATTTTTTTAATAATTATTACGCTTCAAATAATAGCTAGAGTCAACTTATGGATCACTACAAATGTTTTGCGCGGCGATCAAATAGGTAGTTAGTTAATTTTACCTTCTTAAAGTCATTTCAACTCGAACAACCTTAGGAAAATTGCGACTTTTGTATATATAACACTATGTTGATGTATGATCATTTTTTTTATTAATTATTACTCTTCAAATAATAGCTAGAGTCAAGTTAAGGATCACTGCAAATGTTTTGCGCGGCGATCACTTAGGTAGTTAGGCATTTTTTGTCATATTTTGCTCATTTCTGTTTGACGAATTGCCGAAAACTTCTACCTATTGAATATATAATCCTTTGTTGAAGTACCCTAATTTTTTATTTATTAGTTATCTTTAAATATTAAGCATTGTCAATCCATGTATCGATCAAATAGGTAGTTAGTTAATTTGACCTTCCTAAAGTCATTTCTACTCGAAGAACATTAAGAAAATTGCGACTTTTGTATAGATAACATTATGTTGGTGTATGATCATTTTTTTTTATTAATTGTTACGCTTCAAATAATAGCAAGAGTCAAGTTAAAGATCACTGCAAATGTTTTTCGCGGCGATCAAATAGGTAGTTAGGCATTTTTTGTCATATTTTGCTCATTTCTGTTTGACGAATTGCCGAAACTCCTACCTATTGAATATATAATCCTTTCTTGAACTATCCCATTTTTCTATTTATTAGTTATCTTGAAATTTTAAGCATTGTCAATCCATGTATCGATCAAATAGGTAGTTAGTTAATTTGACCTTCTTAAAGTCCTTTCTACTTGAACTACCTTAGGAAAATTGCGATTTTTGTATAGATAACACAATGTTGATGTATGATCATTTTTTTATTAACTATTACGCTTCAAAAAATAGCTAGAGTCAAGTTAAGGATCACTGCAAATGTTTTGCCCGGCGATCAAATAGGTAGTTAGGCATTTTTTGTTATATTACGCTCATTTCTGTTTGACCAATTGCCGAAAACTCCTACATATTGAATATATAATCCTTTGTTGAAGTACCTTAATTTTTTATTTATTAGTTATCTTGAAATATTAAGCATTGTCAATCCATGTATCGATCATATAGGTAGTTAGTTAATTTGACCTTCTTAAAGTCATTTCTACTCGAACAACCTTAGGAAAATTGCGACTTTTGTATAGTTAACAATATATTGATGTATGATCATTTTTTTATTAATTATTACGCTTCAAATAATAGCTAGAGTCAAGTTAAGGATCACTGCAAATGTTTTGCGCGGCGATCAAATAGGTAGTTAGGCATTTTTTGTCATATTTTGCTCATTTCTGTTTGACGAATTGCCGAAAACTCCTACCTATTGAATATATAATCCATTGTTGAAGTACCCTAATTTTTTATTTATTAGTTATCTTGAAATATTAAGCATGGTCAATCCATGTATCAATCAAATAGGTAGTTAGTTAATTTGACCTTCCTAAAGTCATTTCTACTCGAAGAACATTAAGAAAATTGCGACTTTTGTATAGATAACATTATGTTGATGTATGATCATTTTTTTATTAATTGTTACGCTTCAAATAATAGCATGAGTCAAGTTAAAGATCACTGCAAATGTTTTGCGCGGCGATCAAATAGGTAGTTAGGCATTTTTTGTCATATTTTGCTCATTTCTGTTTGACGAATTGCCGAAAACTCCTACCTATTGAATATATAATCCTTTCTTGAAGTATCCCAATTTTTTATTTATTAGTTATCTTGAAATTTTAAGCATTGTCAATCCATGTATCGATCAAATAGGTAGTTAGTTAATTTTACCTTCTTAAAGTCATTTCTACTCGAAGAACCTTATGAAAATTGTGACTTTTGTATAGATAACACTATGTTGATGTATAATCATTTTTTTATTTATTATTACACTTCAAATGACCGGTAGAGTCAAGTTAAGGATCACTGCAAATTTTTTGCGCGGCGATCAAATAGGTTGTTTGGCATTTTTTGTCATATTTTGCTCATTTCTGTTTGACGAATTGCCGAAAACTCCTGCCTATTGAATATATAATCCTTTGTTGAAGTACCCTAATTTTTTATTTATTAGTTATCTTGAAATAATAAGCATTGTCAATCCATGTATCGATCAAATAGGTAGTTAGTTAATTTGATCTTTCTAAAGTCATTTCTACTCGAAGAACCTTAGGAAAATTACGACTTTTGTATAGATAACACTATGTTGATGTATAATCATTTTTTATTAATTATTACGTTTCAATTAACCGGTAGGGTCAAGTTAAGGATCACTGCAAATTTTTTGCGCGGCGATCAAATAGGTTGTTTGGCATTTTTTGTCATATTTTGCTCAATTCTGTTTGACGAATTGCCGAAAACTCCTACCTATTGAATATATAATCCTTTGTTGAAGTACCCTAATTTTTTATTTGTTAGTTATCTTGAAATAATAAGCATTGTCAATCCATGTATCGATCAAATAGGAAGTTAGTTAATGTGACCTTCCTAAATTCATTTCTACTCGAAGAACATTAAGAAAATTGCGACTTTTGTATAGATAACATTATGTTGGTGTATGATCATTTTTTTATTAATTGTTACACTTCAAATAACAGCAAGAGTCAAGTTAAAGATCACTGTAAATGTTTTGCGCGTCGATCAAATAGGTAGTTAGGCATTTTTTGTCATATTTTGCTCATTTCTGTTTGACGAATTGCCGAAACTCCTACCTATTGAATATATAATCCTTCTTGAACTATCCCAATTTTCTATTTATTAGTTATCTTGAAATTTTAAGCATTGTCAATCCATGTATCGATCAAATAGGTAGTTAGTTAATTTTACCTTCTTAAAGTCATTTCTACTCGAAGAACCTTATGAAAATTGCGACTTTTGTATAGATTACACTATGTTGATGTGTAATCATTTTTTTATTTATTATTACACTTCAAATAACCGGTAGAGTCAAGTTAAGGATCACTGCAAATTTTTTGCGCGGCGATCAAATAGGTTGTTTGGCATTTTTTGTCCTATTTTGCTCATTTCAGTTTGACGAATTGCCGAAAACTCCTACCTATTGAATATATAATCCATTGTAGAAGTACCCTAATTTTTTATTTGTTAGTTATCTTGAAATAATAAGCATTGTCAATCCATGTATCGATCAAATAGGTAGTTAGTTAATTTGACCTTCCTAAAGTCATTTCTACTCGAAGAACCTTAGGAAAATTACGACTTTTGTATAGATAACACTATGTTGATGTATGATCATTTTTTTATTTAGTATTACGTTTCAAATAATAGCTAGAGTCAAGTTAAGGATCACTGCAAATGTTTTGCGCGGCGATCAAATTTGTTGTCATATTTTGCTCATTTCTGTTTGACCAATTGCCGAAAACTCCAACCTATTGAATATATAATCCTTTATTGAAGTATCCTAATTTTTTATTTATTAGTTTTCTTGAAATATTAAGCATTGTCAATCCATGTGTCGATCAAATAGGTAGTTAGTTAATTTTACCTTCTTAAAGTCATTTCAACTCGAACAACCTTAGAAAAATTGCGACTTTTGTATAGATAACACTATGTTGATGTATGATCATTTTTTTATTAATTATTACACTTCAAATAATAGCTAGAGTCAAGTTAAGGATCACTGCAAATGTTTTGCGCGGCGATCAAATAGGTAGTTAGGCATTTTTTGTCATATTTTGCTCTTTTCTGTATCACAAATTGCCGAAAACTCCTACCTATTGAACATATAATCCTTTGTTGAAGTACCTTAATTTTTTATTTATTAGTTATCTTGAAATATTAAGCACTGTCAATCCATGTATCGATCAAATAGGTAGTTAGTTAATTTTACCTTCTTAAAGTCATTTCAACTCGAACAACCTTAGAAAAATTGCGACTTTTGTATAGATAACATTATGTTGATGTATGATCATTTTTTTATTAATTGTTACGCTTCAAATAATAGCATGAGTCAAGTTAAAGATCACTGCAAATGTTTTGCGCGGCGATCAAATAGGTAGTTAGGCATTTTTTGTCATATTTTGCTCATTTCTGTTTGACGAATTGCCGAAAACTCCTACCTATTGAATATATAATCCATTGTTGAAGTACCCTAATTTTTTATTTATTAGTTATCTTGAAATTTTAAGCATTGTCAATCCATGTATCGATCAAATAGGTAGTTAGTTAATTTTACCTTCCTAAAGTCATTTCTACTCGAAGAACATTAAGAAAATTGCGACTTTTGTATAGATAACATTATGTTGATGTATGATCATTTTTTTATTAATTGTTACGCTTCAAATAATAGCATGAGTCAAGTTAAAGATCACTGCAAATGTTTTGCGCGGCGATCAAATAGGTAGTTAGGCATTTTTTGTCATATTTTGCTCATTTCTGTTTGACGAATTGCCGAAAACTCCTACCTATTGAATATATAATCCTTTCTTGAAGTATCCCAATTTTTTATTTATTAGTTATCTTGAAATTTTAAGCATTTTCAATCCATGTATCGATCAAATAGGTAGTTAGTTAATTTTACCTTCTTAAAGTCATTTCTACTCGAAGAACCTTATGAAAATTGTGACTTTTGTATAGATAACACTATGTTGATGTATAATCATTTTTTTATTTATTATTACACTTCAAATGACCGGTAGAGTCAAGTTAAGGATCACTGCAAATTTTTTGCGCGGCGATCAAATAGGTTGTTTGGCATTTTTTGTCATATTTTGCTCATTTCTGTTTGACGAATTGCCGAAAACTCCTGCCTATTGAATATATAATCCTTTGTTGAAGTACCCTAATTTTTTATTTATTAGTTATCTTGAAATAATAAGCATTGTCAATCCATGTATCGATCAAATAGGTAGTTAGTTAATTTGATCTTTCTAAAGTCATTTCTACTCGAAGAACCTTAGGAAAATTACGACTTTTGTATAGATAACACTATGTTGATGTATAATCATTTTTTATTAATTATTACGTTTCAATTAACCGGTAGGGTCAAGTTAAGGATCACTGCAAATTTTTTGCGCGGCGATCAAATAGGTTGTTTGGCATTTTTTGTCATATTTTGCTCAATTCTGTTTGACGAATTGCCGAAAACTCCTACCTATTGAATATATAATCCTTTGTTGAAGTACCCTAATTTTTTATTTGTTAGTTATCTTGAAATAATAAGCATTGTCAATCCATGTATCGATCAAATAGGAAGTTAGTTAATGTGACCTTCCTAAATTCATTTCTACTCGAAGAACATTAAGAAAATTGCGACTTTTGTATAGATAACATTATGTTGGTGTATGATCATTTTTTTATTAATTGTTACACTTCAAATAACAGCAAGAGTCAAGTTAAAGATCACTGTAAATGTTTTGCGCGTCGATCAAATAGGTAGTTAGGCATTTTTTGTCATATTTTGCTCATTTCTGTTTGACGAATTGCCGAAACTCCTACCTATTGAATATATAATCCTTCTTGAACTATCCCAATTTTCTATTTATTAGTTATCTTGAAATTTTAAGCATTGTCAATCCATGTATCGATCAAATAGGTAGTTAGTTAATTTTACCTTCTTAAAGTCATTTCTACTCGAAGAACCTTATGAAAATTGCGACTTTTGTATAGATTACACTATGTTGATGTGTAATCATTTTTTTATTTATTATTACACTTCAAATAACCGGTAGAGTCAAGTTAAGGATCACTGCAAATTTTTTGCGCGGCGATCAAATAGGTTGTTTGGCATTTTTTGTCCTATTTTGCTCATTTCAGTTTGACGAATTGCCGAAAACTCCTACCTATTGAATATATAATCCATTGTAGAAGTACCCTAATTTTTTATTTGTTAGTTATCTTGAAATAATAAGCATTGTCAATCCATGTATCGATCAAATAGGTAGTTAGTTAATTTGACCTTCCTAAAGTCATTTCTACTCGAAGAACCTTAGGAAAATTACGACTTTTGTATAGATAACACTATGTTGATGTATGATCATTTTTTTATTTAGTATTACGTTTCAAATAATAGCTAGAGTCAAGTTAAGGATCACTGCAAATGTTTTGCGCGGCGATCAAATTTGTTGTCATATTTTGCTCATTTCTGTTTGACCAATTGCCGAAAACTCCAACCTATTGAATATATAATCCTTTATTGAAGTATCCTAATTTTTTATTTATTAGTTTTCTTGAAATATTAAGCATTGTCAATCCATGTGTCGATCAAATAGGTAGTTAGTTAATTTTACCTTCTTAAAGTCATTTCAACTCGAACAACCTTAGAAAAATTGCGACTTTTGTATAGATAACACTATGTTGATGTATGATCATTTTTTTATTAATTATTACACTTCAAATAATAGCTAGAGTCAAGTTAAGGATCACTGCAAATGTTTTGCGCGGCGATCAAATAGGTAGTTAGGCATTTTTTGTCATATTTTGCTCTTTTCTGTATCACAAATTGCCGAAAACTCCTACCTATTGAACATATAATCCTTTGTTGAAGTATCCTAATTTTTTATTTATTAGTTATCTTGAAATATTAAGCACTGTCAATCCATGTATCGATCAAATAGGTAGTTAGTTAATTTTACCTTCTTAAAGTCATTTCAACTCGAACAACCTTAGAAAAATTGCGACTTTTGTATAGATAACATTATGTTGATGTATGATCATTTTTTTATTAATTGTTACGCTTCAAATAATAGCATGAGTCAAGTTAAAGATCACTGCAAATGTTTTGCGCGGCGATCAAATAGGTAGTTAGGCATTTTTTGTCATATTTTGCTCATTTCTGTTTGACGAATTGCCGAAAACTCCTACCTATTGAATATATAATCCTTTCTTGAAGTATCCCAATTTTTTATTTATTAGTTATCTTGAAATTTTAAGCATTGTCAATCCATGTATCGATCAAATAGGTAGTTAGTTAATTTTACCTTCTTAAAGTCATTTCTACTCGAAGAACCTTATGAAAATTGTGACTTTTGTATAGGTAACACTATGTTGATGTATAATCATTTTTTTATTTATTATTACACTTCAAATAACCGGTAGAGTCAAGTTAAGGATCACTGCAAATTTTTTGCGCGGCGATCAAATAGGTTGTTTGGCATTTTTTGTCATATTTTGCTCATTTCTGTTTGACGAATTGCCGAAAACTCCTACCTATTGAATATATAATCCTTTGTTGAAGTACCCTAATTTTTTATTTATTAGTTATCTTGAAATAATAAGCATTGTCAATCCATGTATCGATCAAATAGGTAGTTAGTTAATTTGACCTTTCTAAAGTCATTTCAACTCGAAGAACCTTAGGAAAATTACGACTTTTGTATAGATAACACTATGTTGATGTATAATCATTTTTTATTAATTATTACGTTTCAATTAACCGGTAGGGTCAAGTTAAGGATCACTGCAAATTTTTTGCGCGGCGATCAAATAGGTTGTTTGGCATTTTTTGTCATATTTTGCTCAATTCTGTTTGACGAATTGCCGAAAACTCCTACCTATTGAATATATAATCCTTTGTTGAAGTACCCTAATTTTTTATTTGTTAGTTATCTTGAAATAATAACCATTGTCAATCCATGTATCGATCAAATAGGAAGTTAGTTAATGTGACCTTCCTAAATTCATTTCTACTCGAAGAACCTTAGGAAAATTACGACTTTTGTATAGATAACACTATGTTGATGTATGATCATTTTTTTATTTATTATTACGTTTCAAATAATAGCTAGAGTCAAGTTAAGGATCACTGCAAATGTTTTGCGCGGCGATCAAATAGGTAGTTAGGCATTTTTTGTCATATTTTGCTCATTTCTGTTTGACGAATGGCCGAAAACTCCTACCTATTGAATATATAATCCTTTGTTGAAGTACCCTAATTTTTTATTTATTAGTTATCTTGAAATATTAAGCATTGTCAATCCATGTATCGATCAAATAGGTAGTTAATTAATTTGACCTTCCTAAAGTCATTTCTACTCGAAGAACATTAAGAAAATTGCGACTTTTGTATAGATAACATTATGTTGATGTATGATCATTTTTTTATTAATTGTTACGCTTCAAATAATAGCAAGAGTCAAGTTAAAGATCACTGTAAATGTTTTGCGCGGCGATCAAATAGGTAGTTAGGCATTTTTTGTCATATTTTGCTCATTTCTGTATGACGAATTGCCGAAAACTCCTACCTATTGAATATATAATCCTTTCTTGAAGTATCCCAATTTTTTATTTATTAGTTATCTTGAAATGTTAAGCATTGTCAATCCATGTATCGATCAAATAGGTAGTTAGTTAATTTGACCTTCATAAAGTCATTTCTACTCGAAGAACCTTAGGAAAATTACGACTTTTGTATCGATAACACTATGTTGATGTATGATCATTTTTTTATTTAGTATTACGTTTCAAATAATAGCTAGAGTCAAGTTAAGGATCACTGCAAATGTTTTGCGCGGCGATCAAATAGGTAGTTAGGCATTTTTTTCATATTATGCTCATTTCTGTTTGACCAATTGCCGAAAACTCCTACCTATTGAATATATAATCCTTTGTCGAAGTACCCTAATTTTTTATTCATTAGTTATCTTGAAATATTAAGCATTTTCAATCCATGTATTGATCAAATAGGTAGTAAGTTAATTTGACCTTCCTAAAATCATTTCTACTCGAAGAACCTTAGGAAAATTACGACTTTTGTATCGATAACACTATGTTGATGTATGATCATTTTTTTATTTAGTATTACGTTTCAAATAATAGCTAGAGTCAAGTTAAGGATCACTGCAAATGTTTTGCGCGGCGATCAAATTTGTTGTCATATTTTGCTCATTTCTGTTTGACCAATTGCCGAAAACTCCTACCAATTGAATATATAATCCTTTGTCGAAGTACCCTAATTTTTTATTCATTAGTTATCTTGAAATATTAAGCATTGTCAATCCATGTGTCGATCAAATAGGTAGTTAGTTAATTTTACCATCTTAAAGTCATTTCTAATCGAAGAACCTTAGGAAAATTGCGACTTTTGTATAGATAACACTATGTTGATGTACGATCATTTTTTTATTAATTATTACACTTCAAATAATAGCTAGAGTCAAGTTAAGGATCACTGCAAATGTTTTGCGCGGCGATCAAATAGGTAGTTAGGCATTTTTTGTCATATTTTGCTCTTTTCTGTATCACAAATTGCCGAAAACTCCTACCTATTGAACATATAATCCTTTGTTGAAGTATCCTAATTTTTTATTTATTAGTTATCTTGAAATATTAAGCACTGTCAATCCATGTATCGATCAAATAGGTAGTTAGTTAATTTTACCTTCTTAAAGTCATTTCAACTTGAACAACCTTAGGAAAATTGCGACTTTTGTATAGATAACACTATGTTGATGTATGATCATTTTTTTTATTAATTATTACGCTTCAAATAATAGCTAGAGTCAAGTTAAGGATCACTGCAAATGTTTTGCGCGGCGATCAAATAGGTAGTTAGGCATTTTTTATCATATTTTGCTAATTTCTGTTTGACGAATTGCCGAAAACTCCTACCTATTGAATATATAATCCATTGTTGAAGTACCCTTATTTTTTATTTATTAGTTATCTTGAAATATTAAGCATTGTCAATCCATGTATCGATCAAAAAGGTAGTTAGTTAATTTGACCTTCTTAAAGTTATTTCTACTCGAACAACCTTAGGAAAATTGCGACTTTTGTATATATAACACTATGTTGATGTATGATCATTTTTTTATTAATTATTACTCTTCAAATAATAGCTAGAGTCAAGTTAAGGATCACTGCAAATGTTTTGCGCGGCGATCACTTAGGTAGTTAGGCATTTTTTGTCATATTTTGCTCATTTCTGTTTGACGAATTGCCGAAAACTTCTACCTATTGAATATATAATCCTTTGTTGAAGTACCCTAATTTTTTATTTATTAGTTATCTTTAAATATTAAGCATTGTCAATCCATGTATCGATCAAAAAGGTAGTTAGTTAATTTGACCTTCTTAAAGTTATTTCTACTCGAACAACCTTAGGAAAATTGCGACTTTTGTATATATAACACTATGTTGATGTATGATCATTTTTTTATTAATTATTACTCTTCAAATAATAGCTAGAGTCAAGTTAAGGATCACTGCAAATGTTTTGCGCGGCGATCACTTAGGTAGTTAGGCATTTTTTGTCATATTTTGCTCATTTCTGTTTGACGAATTGCCGAAAACTTCTACCTATTGAATATATAATCCTTTGTTGAAGTACCCTAATTTTTTATTTATTAGTTATCTTTAAATATTAAGCATTGTCAATCCATGTATCGATCAAATAGGTAGTTAGTTAATTTGACCTTCCTAAAGTCATTTCTACTCGAAGAACATTAAGAAAATTGCGACTTTTGTATAGATAACATTATGTTGGTGTATGATCATTTTTTTTATTAATTGTTACGCTTCAAATAATAGCAAGAGTCAAGTTAAAGATCACTGCAAATGTTTTTCGCGGCGATCAAATAGGTAGTTAGGCATTTATTGTCATATTTTGCTCATTTCTGTTTGACGAATTGCCGAAACTCCTACCTATTGAATATATAATCCTTTCTTGAACTATCCCATTTTTCTATTTATTAGTTATCTTGAAATTTTAAGCATTGTCAATCCATGTATCGATCAAATAGGTAGTTAGTTAATTTGACCTTCTTAAAGTCATTTCTACTCGAACTACCTTAGGAAAATTGCGATTTTTGTATAGATAACACAATGTTGATGTATGATCATTTTTTTATTAACTATTACGCTTCAAATAATAGCTAGAGTCAAGTTAAGGATCACTGCAAATGTTTTGCGCGGCGATCAAATAGGTAGTTAGGCATTTTTTGTTATATTATGCTCATTTCTGTTTGACCAATTGCCGAAAACTCCTACATATTGAATATATAATCCTTTGTTGAAGTACCTTAATTTTTTATTTATTAGTTATCTTGAAATATTAAGCATTGTCAATCCATGTATCGATCATATAGGTAGTTAGTTAATTTGACCTTCTTAAAGTCATTTCTACTCGAACAACCTTAGGAAAATTGCGACTTTTGTATAGTTAACAATATATTGATGTATGATCATTTTTTTATTAATTATTACGCTTCAAATAATAGCTAGAGTCTAGTTAAGGATCACTGCAAATTTTTTGCGCGGCGATCAAATAGGTAGTTAGGCATTTTTTGTCATATTTTGCTCATTTCTGTTTGACGAATTGCCGAAAACTCCTACCTATTGAATATATAATCCTTTCTTGAAGTATCCCAATTTTTTATTTATTAG